>JAFIDM010000179.1:25434084-25444423 GCA_023159025.1 Thereuonema tuberculata | reverse complement strand
ATATATGACAAATAAATTATATATAAAGGCTTTGACATATCACTCATCAGTAATTCACTCTTGTTTCTAAAAGCTGAATGGAATGCTTTTAACTGTTTGAAGGATTATTAATAAAGTCATTTAATATATAAGCGGCTTGTACCCAGTCGTGCTATTAAATTTTAATGTGTTTCATGTTTTTTAAAAAGTATATGTGTGTGGCCTTTTTTAATCTCTACAATCATTTAATTGCTTTTGGTTATTCCTTTTCTCCCATTCAGAAGATGAAATATTTGAGAATTTAGCGAAGGATTGAAAAGTGGGTGGGGAGAAATGATTCGGTTTTAATTTTTCTGTTTCTTATCCAAACGCATCTGATGAATTAACCTAATTTATTAACGTTGTTACATAATGTTATCATTAATGTTTTATGATAAATGTTTTTATTTATTTATTTCTTATAAGTTTACAATCTCAGTCCTACGAGATTCTTACGAGATGTTGAATCTGTATGTAGGTTCTGAGGGTATTTTCTGTAAATTATTACAGAAAATATATGTGAATACATGCTTTATAATAACATTATTTTGTTATATTTTGTAATATAATGTTGATATAACAGCAATATTACTGAAAAAAAAATATGGTAATCAGTGATAAGATTGTTAAATGTTGTTACAATATTTTTAATTATCATAAATGTACAAGTAATATAAGTTATTATATACAACATACATATATAAATACATATACATTTATAATTACAAGTTGAGATTCCAATAAGTCATAAGTGCAATTATATTTAATTAAAACAGTTTGTTAATTTTAAAGATTAATAAAATATATATATATATATATATATATATATATATATATATATATATTGTATATATCTATATAAATAATCCAACACACAAAACTTGAAGCTGGTGGTCTTCAAATTTCGTAAAGCAAAGATTTCAATTAATCATTTGCAATTTAGAATTCAAGAAGCGTAGAATATAAGAATAAAAATTAACTTATATTACTAAACCTATTCTAAAACAGTGATTAGTTTTTTTGATATTGGTGTTTCAAATCACATATCACTGTCTGGCTTATATATATATAGAATCAAAGAAAAATAGTATTTATTTCTAAAAGTATTTTATAAAAACTCTAGAAGTAATAATTTTATATAATGTTATTTTATTTACATAATGTAAAGATGTATCATGGGGATGATTAACTTAATGTAATAAAACTATAAGACTTTAAAAGTTCCAAATTATTTTACCACTTATTATATTTTGTTAAATTATGTTTTCTAACATGCCTATTTTATTAATATGGTTATATTTTAAATTGTCTTCTATTTATGTTTGAGTGGAATATTACATTTTTATTCTTAATTTTTTGTTACTGTTCACGTCTTGAATCAGAAAAGATTTTTAGACCTTGAGTACAAGTTTAGAAAGTCAAACATTTGAATATCTCCTAAAATTAAAAACACAAGAAACGTAGCATATTTTTAAAAAATGATATTTTTCTAAATGAAAAAAAAAATATCTATGATGATCAAAAATCCGGAATTTGATTAAAGAAAATAAATAAATCTTTGTCGTTAGGCCTAATTGCTACACTTTTAAACAGTACTGATAAGAACAGACCCTAAATTCTACTCCATCTATGTTTTATTTAGAAAACACATAAATTTTGGTGGGAGAATCCTTCCTTTGGACAATGTATGCACTTTTTTGGTGAGGAATATAAAAATCAATTTGTTGTTTTTTTCCTTTGGATGATTTCCGATCAAGTTGCTGCTATGAAACTTCAATGTTAGAAATGTAATTCATTTTCAGTCATTTTTAACCTTTTAGGGGTTAAAACCATAAAACAATGAAAGAGAAATTAAAGAAGGGTTGGAAAAATAAGAATTTCTTATCTAATCTTTACCTTATGGAGAAAGTTGATTGTTCCGACTTTATAATGAAAAAGACCTATTTGGGAAGTTTTGAAAATCTTATAAGATTGATCTAGTCTTCCACCCCCTCATCTCGACCTCATAAAACTTTCAACAATAAACGTTTCTACTTTGTTTGATTGGCGATAGGCTATAAAGTTTCGTTAAAAAATGGTATTCTTCGATAATTAAAACCTGCCCCTTCGTCGTTTACTTGGTGCTCGCTTTTATGTTTGGTTAATGATGCTGTTGTCCTGTTTTACTATCTTGGAAGGGGGTTCGTGAATACTCCTCCTCCTCGCCTGTAATCGAGCCTCTTTTTCCTTTCACCACGTGGGAGTTAATGTCTACATACGATTTGGACTTCTTCCAGTAAAACCGCTCGGGTTGTACTCCGCTACGAAGTTGTGCTTAGATTGCATTTCGTACTATATTTGATAATTATTAGCTTTAACCATGGAGAAACCCTTTCATTTCAGTCTAAACGAAAATCAAGAGTGCCTTTGCTGCTTTGTTAATCAGGGAAATCCGTTTAAAGTTTGTTTAACTTCGTAGTTTATTTGACTTATTTCTTTTGCTCCTCGGCGAATTTTACACTACGAGAATCCTGCAATTATCTCAAGTGAATTGGTCCTTCAGAATCTTGAACGCAATTTATAATATATAATTAGGCAATTTAGAATAAGTATTTAATTGAATAAGAAATCACCAAAAACACCAAACATTGTAAAGAAATCTTTGTAATAAAAATGTTTAAAAATACATTATGGAAAACCAAAATGAGAGCTTTCGGTAATGTATTTTTTAAACATTTTTATTATAAAGACTTTTTAACCATGTTTGGGAATTTAGTGATTTCTTATTCAATTCAATTCAATTTAACACACGTTAAGCTTTTATCTAATCTTTTAGAATAAGTATACTGAAAAATTCTATGCTGAACTTTCAGCAAACTAAATAAAACAAACAAATTATTAATTGATAGAAGGAATATTTTGGAAGTTAGCTTTTCAATCTTCAACCGTATTATATTTTCTATTCAGTAAAATTAAACTTCGTCAGAAATATTTTTTTTTTCCCATTATTTTACTGTTATTTTCGGTATTAAAATTTTAATTTATTTAAAGAGCTGCAATTTTTGTTTTTCAACTTCAAGGGACTAATTCACAAAGATTCTCGGAAAGCATTTTTACATCTTAAAGGGGCGAGTCAGTTAATTTTATCATGTTAACTTGTTTTAATTCTTTTTGAAAATTAATTCTGTGCTCCAGTTCTTGTATCAGTTTGGTTCCGTAGAATTTAAATTCAGCTCAGTTGTAGCTTCTTTCCTGAACTCGGAATACTTGTAAACTCAGCCAGAATACTTAACATTTTCAGAATAAAGTTTGCGGAATATTAAATCACTTGAATTCCTAGTGAACAATAGATCTGTGCTGCTTTAGTTTGAAGTTTTCCCTACCAATTAGTTGGGAGAGTTTGTTGCACAGATTTTTTTCCACCTTTTTTTTTTTTTATTAAAAGGAAGGCTAATAACTTAAGTCGACACGTGTTAACTTTCTTCCGAGGGACTCTTATCTTGTATTGAAGGAGATGTCTGCGTTTCAAAGGTACAAGGAGTCGGTTAAGCCTGTAGGATATGGAGGTCCAGACTTCGCTGAGATGCAGTGCGTCTCGCACTTAATTTTGCACGAGCTGCTGTCAGGGGCTCAGTGGAATGCTGTTGCTGCCCTCCGACGCCGCGAGATAGATGACAACATCAGGTGAATGTGAAGTTTTCAAGTATGTGCTGCTCAGTTATCTTCATTTCTCCACACCAGGGCTACATTCAGAAAGAAGAAAAAGAGAACTGGTAATGAACCATTCATTACAAAGCGGAAGAAAAGATGTCAGTCATTAAAAAAGTTACTCGGCGGAATAGTTTTCAGCCAACGTAATGAGGGTTGTACGCAATCCATTTATCATGCAGACCCTTGCTACCAACTTAATTTTTCTTATTTTCTAATTTTATTTTTTCTTAAGAAATAAATGAGATGATCTCGTGTAAATGATATGCACTTCTCTCTTTTACTTAATGACTATTTTAATGCAGAAGTTAGAAAATATGATATTCAGTTCCATAACAGATTAGTAGCATTCCTATACGGTTGAACAGAAATAGTTTTATAGATGCTTCCTTGTCATCGTTATTTAAAATTGAAAATGGTACTTGGTTTTATTCTTTCAGCATCAAATTGAAACAACAGGAATTTTTTTTTTAAAAAAAAAATGTTATTTGTAAGCTTAGTAGGTTTTGCTATTTATGAGTATCAATAAGCATCTGAAGAAGTTTTATCAGTTTGTACATTGTAAATACTTCCAAATAATAAATTATTCTACATCCCCGGAGATAATTCACAAAGCTACCCATTTGCCCAAAGAAGGCGGCTTCCCTACACATCATGTTTGCTTTGCAGGGAAGTTGACTTTTTATCCCAAATAATTTGCAGCTTGTTCAGATTAATTTAAACTTTTTTGAAGTAAAATAAATTATATTTACTATTCTCTAAAAAAATTATATATAGAAAATTATATTAATCTAACTAAATTTTTTTAATATATATCTGTGTTTTTAATTTTTTTTTTTATTTTCTAAATGAAACATATTTAAGAAGATAATAATATAATAAAAAAATAAGGAAAAAAATTGGAAAAAAAAATAAATGTAATATTAAAATGATATGCAAAAAATTCTTTTAAAGATGCTCTATCAAGAGTCATAATAACACACACTAAAAATCTCGTGTACTTCCTATTAAAGAAGTTTTATTTGTGTATGTGTGTGTGGATGGGTGGTGTGTGAGAGAGTTGTGATTGATCAGTGTGTTTAGCTTTAGTGCATTAACACGTAATTCTGAGATTAATCACTTCTAATGTGTTAATTTAAGTCTGTAGATGAAATGGATTGGAGCGCGCATGTTCATTTTCAAGAAAACAAGATTAATTATTAGTAAACCTCCGAGTTTTTCTTTTTTTTTCCCGAACGTGGCGTTGAGTTGTTCATCTCTTTGGGCGAGAAAATAAATACTGAATGAGTTAGAGCAACGCGTAAATTATTGGCCATTTTGTTTTGGAAGAGAACACCTAATAAACAGAGCTAAAGAGGAAAAGCTGCTAATGGAAATTTATGTGGGCGGAATTGGCTAAAAAAAAAAAAAAAAAAGCACATTTAGAAACTTTGTTGTTTTTGAGTTTTATGGCTGATGAAAGAACGTCGGACAGCGAATATCGGTGATTATCTGTCCAATGCTTATAATCGAAGTGGAATGCTATTTTTTTCAATTAAGCAAACAAACAAAACTGTTTTCAATGATGAATATACTAAGAGAAGTGATTTTATTTGTTAAATATAAATCTACTCTTCCAGGTAGATCGTTGTTTCCGTAGAGTACAAAGAAATAGAAAAGTTGGCGCCATCTAGAGAGCGAAATGGAATTATTTTATTGAAATTCTTGGCTCGCTGTGGATTTGTTTTCATTAAGTTTGGATCTTCTAAATAATTCAATAACATATTTTGTTATTTCACTAAACACTTAAAAATGTTGAATATATGTATGCAAATTTAGTAAAAAGCAAAGTTGAAAATTTTCACATTGATTGATTGGAAAGCACCAGTCGTCGGACATGTTGTAGGCTAGCTTTACAATTGAGGAATTTGGAAGAATAACTGCTGTTACCTACTTCGTATTATATTCGTGCTTTGTAAATAATGTAATTCTCGTTCTTACTTTTTTTTTTTTGGTCGTATGGTATCTGAAGGGAGTAGCCATTTCAATTTAGGCTTAATCAATACATAAATAAAATCTGCTTAATTTATTTTTTAATCAAAATAATTTTTTTAAGTAAGTCTTAACAAGCAAATACTTAATTATACAATGTATTACGTCTCCGTTCCGCTTTGTTTTTGGTCAAAAATCAGTTCAGTAGAACTACTCTAAGGTTGTACTCAAATCAGTTGAACTACGATGTCGCTATTAGCAACGAAAATGTTCAAAATTGCTAAGTTCATTATAAATTTCCATTTCCTTTGGCTTTCCTAAAGCCACCTACTAAATAAAATTAAATTATGTCAAAAATTATCTTCTTAGACAAAAGCTTTTACCGCTGCTCTGCACTATGCTACTGAAATTTCCCGTTTCCTTTATTCAGTAAATTTAGAATTGACTTTAAGCAATACAGGAACAAAGCGATATTTGTTTTAAGTAAATATTTTTATGGGTGATGTAGTCGTTTCGTATTTGACCATATTGACTATTTCGATATGTAGTTGACAGTTTTATGTGCAAATACTAAACTGTATAATGAATGGAACTTAGTTTACGAAAGCTGCTGCAATCTGGTTTCATCACTGTATCGCAGCATCGGCTACAATGGAAAATTAAACAGCACCATTAACCGCAAATGGGATTTGGCATTGGATCAATAAATCACTATTGCGAGAAATTGAAACCCAATTTGATCTTTTTATTTCGTTAATGAGGCAGATAATGAACGTCTATTATTACATCGAGGAATGCATTGTACTCATAAATTAAGGGTCAAAAGATCCACCATTGAGTTATGACGGTAGCTGTTGGGGGAATCAGTGGGAGGCATTGGTGTCAACACTGAAAATGAATAAATCATTTTACCATCGCGTGTATTTGTTTTGTTTTGTTTTTTTATCCTGACAGGAAAAATAATAATTTCCATTAGCTAATAGAAGTGGCTGTTACGAATGAGAATTATGAATTAATAAATGGCTGTAAATACTAGCAAAATAAGTAACCAATTCTCAATAACTTGTAATGATGGAGATGAAGCATTCCTTACAGGACTTATAAGATATATTTGTTTATATATGTAATCGAAGCTATTCAAAAGATATTGTAAGTGTGGTCTAATGTTTATAACGGCGTCTTTAGAAAAATTAAGATTTAGAAAGTTCTAGAATTAATTTTAAGTCTGCCCGTCCTTCCGTCATCTCTCAGAAACTATTTAAAGAACAATAGGAAAATAGTAGCAATAAATGCTATTCAATTTGATTCGATACAAGTTCATAAGTAAGCACTATTAATACATAAAATAGAAAACACACACATTGGTTTGTTTAAAAAAATACACAATTAAAATCCCAAATACATTACTAAAATTTCGCAGTCATCCACGACTGCCGTGTCAATCAGTGCTTGATAAGCTGATTGACAAGGCAGTCGTGGATGACTCCGAAAGCTCTCCTTTTTAGTAATACATTTTGGATTTTAATTTTTTTGTTTAAAAACCACTTATAATGTGTGTTTTCTATTTTATCTATTCATGCCAAAAATTAGGCACACGTTAAATATGATCTAATACGTTTCATTTGTTCTGTTTGGACCAACTGAAAATGAATTATTTCCCCGAATGAACTAAAAACACTTTATCAGAATTTTAAAAACAGTGAGGTATGTTAATGTAACTTGCTTACATTTCCGATAATAATGGAGAAATAACATATTTGGGTTCTTAATAAATATTTAGATTTGTTTTATTTTTATTTTTTTTAGTGCAACTATCCATATTTAAATGATTATTTTTTACGACAAATCAGTGATAAAAACGTATCATAATTAAAATGTATTTTTTTTTTTAAGATAATAAACTTCTGATAGGATACTTATCTGTTTAAAAAAAAAAAAAAAAAAAAAAAAAAAAAACGATTTCAAACTCCTGTTGAAATCATTATCAGTTACAGTTTGGTTTTTTTTTTTTTTTAACCGAAGATTAAATGTAGCGAATATAGTTTTCCAAGAAGTCTTCTTTTTGCTGCAAGTTACGCATAAAGTAATGCCTATCGTCTTTATTAAGTATAAAGGTCCTTAAAAGCATCTTATAGAACTCCCACTTCCGGCAGTGTGTGTAACAGCATTAGACAAGTATATATTAATGGCGGAAGTGACATCTGGCAAATGAAGGAATCTGAATCTTCGTCCCCAAATGGAATCGACTTAATTTATTATCGTTTACTCGATTAAATGTAAATAATATTCATATGAAAGCTAATTAATTAAAAAAATTCTTAGTTCTTAATTTTTACTACAAATGTTACAAACAGAATCTCAAATAGAATATTTATAGTATTTTAAGAATAATTAGTGAATCGAATTTAAAAAATAAATAAATAAATAAATTCTGATTTTTAATTTTTTTTTTTAAAAAACTACTCATTTTAAAATTTACTGCTTCCAAAGAGGAAAACATTTGTCTAATCTGTAACTTATTTTCTTATTTCTAAAATCAATGTGTATTGAAAAGGAATTTTCTGAAAGCGACTTGCTATACGTTTACACAACGAACATCAGATAGATGAGAAATATTTCGTGGTTTAAGAATTATCTAATGATAACAATTATCTACGCATATATAGACTCCCTAATCTAAATTAAGGTGTTTTTCCGCCTAAAGCTTGATTTAATTAGTAGAATAAAAAAAAAGTTTATCTAAGGAAGTGCTTTTTTTTTTTTTATCTAATTGGTGTACTAATGTACGAAATATTTTTTTTCTTTTTCCATTGCTGGTTTGTTTTATTGCAGAATTCCTCACAGCAGGTAAAAACCTTCAATTTTGGAGTGCCTTAGTTCTATTACGCGGAGTTTAGATACAACTAACTGGAAGGTTTACAATAAAGTACGAGTAATTTGAATCTGTAGCAACTTTTGTTGAGAAATCCTGCAGTAAATTGAAGTTGAATTTTGAATGAATTGAAGACGTGGTTTTGATGTGAAACAATTGCCTTAATTACACTGGCTTGTAATTAGGAACAGCAGCAATTGCCTTGAAGCGCCGTGGAATGAAGGGTTGGAACAGAGGATTTTTTTATCTTTGCCCTCGAGATTATCGTCGGAAATTAACCCTTACAAAATGTTAAAAAATAAGTTAAATAAATCTGAGTAGTAATTACGAAATTTGTAGTTTCTGAAATTGGAAAAAAAAAATGGAAATTGTTCAAAAGTAATCATCATTTTATAAACCTAAAAATGGTTTGATAATTTTTGATTAATCAGCCGATTTTGATCTATATTGTCTTTCCTTCGAACACTTTTCGCATAATAATAATAATAAAAAAATACATATAAATATAGGGGGAGGGTATTTTTATTTTAATTGCTCAAAATTAAGCACTGAATACGTTGTTTTTCCGAACTGAACCAGTTTTCTGCATCAATTTCTTTGGTTACCTGGGAGACCTCCAGTTGCCAAGTAGCAAATAGTGTCGAACTGGGTAAGAAATGAGGACTATTCCATTGGCTTAGAACAGGCAGGAAGTGTCAAAGTCCTGCATTCCGTGGCTAAATATTTCAGGCAATTCGCTATTGTAAATTTCAGACATTGATGCTGCGTGGAACCTTAAATGCTTAAACAGAGGCAGCTCTATTTTGCTTTTCTTTAATCAATATACATGAATTTTAATACATCTCAGATCGGTATTTATTTAAGCCGTTGTTTGTTTGAAGGTGTGTTTCGGAAAGGAATAACTTTAATATTACTTTACATTTTCGCTTTGGAAGTCGTGCCAAGAAGCTGACTGATAAATAAGCGAGCAGTCGCATCTAGATTTAACTTTCTTTTCCATTCTTCATTTCTGATTCTCTGTCGTGTTTCCGGCTGTGTTCGTGAAATGACTTCATTCCCACTCGGATTCGTTGCCGCCACGAATTCTCGAGAGAGACGCCAAAGTTTTCCCCTTTCGTCTGCCGGGTTAGGGAGTCTGGTGGCGGCCCGGCTTCTCACCGGCACAGAAAACAAAATTCTGATCAGCCGCCCGCCCACCCTGCTGCCAATGGGAGATGGTGCCTTGGCGTGGGCCCAGCAACTGGCGCACCTCCATGACCGGGGAGGGGTGGGTGGAAAGCAGATAGAATGGCATCGCGATCATTCCAATTACCCTGGAGGAGGGATCTGTCAGCGGAGAGACCTTCCAATCACGTTTACAGGACGCCGAACCTCCATTCAACATGAACTTGCTTTGACTTCCATCTTTCCTTATCTTGATGGAGAAGTGTAAATTGATTTATCGCTGTAAAGTCGCTCTTTCGTTACCGATAATGTGGAAGCAGCCAAAAAAAAAAAAAAACTCGCCCACGAAGGTTCCTACTGGTTTTAAGAAACTCCACCCAAGTGGAATTGTCAAAAACTCTTTAAACTACGCTTATTACAATGTCGTGTTGAGGTTAAGTGTGTTTTAAATTGTATTACCTTCGATTTGTTTTGTTACGTTTTAATTTTCTTCGTACGATAGTAATGGGAAAATATAGTAATTATGAAAGCGACCGATCCAAAATGTCTTTATAAAAAATATTTTTAAGAAAGAAAAATAAGAATAAAACGCACAAGACTAAGAGTTCACTGATCTGTTTTTGGAAA
>JAFIDM010000179.1:25398261-25419084 GCA_023159025.1 Thereuonema tuberculata | reverse complement strand
TTGGATCGGATCGGTGAAGAAGTATTCTTGTTTTTAGTTTAATAAAGGACTTGATGAGGGTGTTGTTGAAAAGGTCTTGCCAAGAGTAGTTCAGAGCCGTAGAGTTTGTGTCTCTAGCTGGTCGGAAAATTATTCAAAAGTTATTGAATTCAGTCTATTAACAAGGTTTGAGTTAAGAATGACGATTATTCCATATAAATAGAGGTGGATAAGATAGCATGGGGTCGCAACAGACTCGCACGCGCATTTTCTAGACCACTCCGGCGCAGTTTATTCTAACGTAAAGGTGACTGAATCTGTACTCTACTCATCCTTCTTCAGTGTTTATGAGCCTATTGTGGTGGATTTTGAATTGTAAAGTTTTCAATAAAAACAGCTTGTTAGCTTATTATAACTTTTGAATAATTTTCTTCATTCACGTATCAGAAGCCGTTGCGAAGCATTGTGATTGGTTTACTAATCGCTATTGCTACCTTGTTAGATATCAAATTGATATCATTTGTATTATAAATGAGGGAAGGAAGACTTTATAATTTTTTTGAAAATATTCAGAATAGCATTCATTTTTTAATACATATATATTAAAAAATTCTGAATATTTTCAAGGTAAATTAAATTAAAATTTTTAAGGTAGGCATATATATATATTTGCTAATAAACGTGATTACTTATGAATTGTTAAAGCCACAGGAAAAACAAAACCAAACAGAATTATTTTTTTTATTTCAGTTAGGAAAAGTTCTTTGTTGCCGTTGGATCATTTGTGTCAGACGGGAAATTGGCGAAGGTTCTGACTGTAGCTATTCTTATCCAATTTCCTTGATTTTAACGAATCGATATTTGGTTGCTTTCTCTTCACTACCCTCTCCCCCTTTCCTATGTTTCTATCGACTCATCGCTATCGGCTATCATAAGTTCCCATGGCACAGGTCGACGAGCGGCTGGGGGATGGAGGATCGTTGGCAGCACAGATTATTCAATCTGGTTTAACTGTGTCGTAATTGAATGACAAATTATTGTTCCAGAGTCACGACAAAACACAGTTCCCGGTAATTATTGAGACACAAGCACTCTAATGTTTTAATCAATTGTGACACACGAATTAACCGCTCCCTCTGGTAGCAATGTCATTAATTATCATGGCGGTGGCATTAAAAATATTTACACACGACGAGGCATTTGGCTTTTATATATTCATTTTTTTTTTCCTCCACACACTTCTCTTTTGTTCCGCGCTGCAGACGGCCATGTTTTATTACCTCTTCTTTTTCTTTTTTTGTTCCTTGAGTAATTCCTGCCACTCTTACTTAAAATGCCATGAAAGGTAAATGAAATTTAAACTTCTCATATTCTTTTACCAAGATAAATTCCTTTTTCTTTGCTGGTGGACGTACAGACTAACATGGCAAGATTAACGTAATTGCTGCTGTTTCCGTTGATAAGAATTTTTAACATTGTCTGGTAGTAAACACTTAAAGGATTTAAATGATACATAAATTTCACGATATATAAATTGATCTTTTAATTAAAAAAGAATCGGAAGCCAAAGTGCGTCGTACGTTTGAATTTTAGTGAATTGGTATAAAACAATCGCCAATATATTGAACATAGTTTATACAATTCAGAAATATTGTTTATAAGCGAATAGGATGGAAGAGACTTGTATTGCAATTCAGATCATGGAATATTGCCAAAGGGGCATTGCAATCATTAATGGATGAATCGCCCAAGGTATCTCTGAGACATCTGTTATTGAAAAACTTGAACTGATTTTCTACAAATGAACCAACATTTAATTTTATAATGCTCAGTATTCGATTTCTACTAGTTCATCAAAATGATAATCGAAAATTGTTTTCTTTTTAAAAATTTGTTCATTAGGATTTCGTTCACTTCATTAGACAAGGTGTTTTGTTTTTTTAAAGGTACCGATAAACTTCAGTGACAGGTTCTGAAAAGACAAATTGATAAGAAATGTCCAATAAACATAGGGTGGGGAAATGCATTGTTTATGAGTTTAACATTAGATGTATGATGCATTAATGGGTGCGCAATATTGTACCTAACCGATGAGTACATCAACACATGTACATCTACTGGTATCATTAAATATAAGGTTCCTTATATCATCTTTTTTTTCCCTATATTTTATTATCTATATAATATCGAATCAATTTCGTTTTTAAAATTACCAAGTCTCACGTTTAACATTTTACAATTTTTAAAATGCTTGAAAGTTGTAATGACTTAGAGAAAACCTTTGTGGGGATAGAACTAGAATACTCAGTCTAGATTTTACCTAAATACTTTTTATGAAGCTTTGTAATTATTTACTTGTCAATATAAAAAATAGTCACCAATGTTATTGAGAGCAGAAAAATCGCAGTTTTTGTTTTATTTTCCTCGCAATTCGCAATTTTTGTTTGAATCAAAATAATGTCAATTGAAAGATAGTTTCATCAGCTATCCAATGCTACCACTTAAGTGTGTATTGCGTGTCAGCAGAATGCTTTTTGGAGGAATCTCGTAGCCTACCAGAAAACCTAGTTTTCGGACTACCTGGCAAATGGTGATTAAAACAGAATTCAATTCAAACATTTATAAAACAATCTTTCTTAATAACGGGTATTCCATCCTCTAGCCTTAATTACGGCCCTCATTCGATTTTTCATCCATTTTATCAATTTGGGGTGTTGTTCTATTATTGTTATTGTCTTGGTTTTGAAGGGACAATATACACACTTTAGTGGTATCATTGGATAGATGATGAAACGATCTTTAAATTGTTATTATTTTGATTAAAAAAAATTGCTAATCGCGAGGAAAATACAAAAAACAAAAGTAAAAAATGCAACTGCTGCTCTCAAGTGTATTTAAGGAATTGAAATGAAAATATACAAGCAGTTTAGTCATTCTTCTTAACCTCTCAGAAATAATTGGAAATTTTTTTTTATTCATTTACTTCGTTAAGGGTAATTTCCTTAGAGAAGATTCTTTACATAGATCCAACTCGAATTTTTAACTTTTTTTTTTCTTTTTTTAAGAGAATCTTAAAGCATTGTATTGATTGGAAATTCTAAATAAACTCAGTTATTTTAGTACCTCGAGGCTTGTGTTCAGCTGTTGGCAATAGAAAATGTTTTTGACAAACCCCAACGATTAAATTTACTTTTTTTTTTTCTTTTTCTTTTTTTTTTGGTGAAGAGTAAGGAATCGATGACGTGATTTCTTTCGGTTTTTTCTTTTTAAGTTTTGTATTGATTTTCGTGTGCAGATCCCTGTCTGTTGGCAGATATTTTTCAGTTTTACTAACGAGATGTATTTTGTCTGAGCAACTTGGTCTTGAATTAAATGTTCGTGGCCAAATGTGTGTCACTCTAAAAACAGAATCAAAACAAGATTAGCAGATGACGTGAATTGATGCGTCGGACACAGCTCCAAAGGCTTCTTCTTTATTCGAAAAGAATTCATAGAAATCAAAGTTAGGGTTTCACCTCGGCTTCATTTAATAACACTAATAAGTTAATGCTGTATTCAATACTTTAAATTATCGTATAAGTAAAATGAATAAATTTAAATACGCAGCAAAAATATACAGGTTCATTTTTCAGTTGTTTAAATTTTCTTTCTTGAAATAGGAAATAAATTATCATACTTTTACTATTAATATTGGTTTTCTAATAAGGGTTTTAAGGAAACTTGAGGAATTTCAAATTCATTTTTTTGAATAAAAAAAATACATAATATTCGCTTGCATTTGTATTTAAATATAAATTTAAATTGCCGAAAATATAATCCATTTTCCAATTTGATAAACACAGAAACTTAGTAGACTTAGTTTTAACAAAGCAGAAAGACTGCTAAATTGGGGAATCAGAAAATAAACACACACACACACACCAGGCCCACACTTTCAACCACGTGACTGCAAACTCAAGACAGTGGTGTTGCTAAGATTTTTGACGCATCAAGGCACGATCCTTATAACAAAACAGCACATCTTAAAAGCAGTGAAAAGAATAACCCCTATGTTGCTCCCCCACCCACCTTTTTCCTCAGTGATGCCCAGGGCCGTTGCCCCAGTCATCCTTCCCAGGTACGTTATTGATCAGTGCCAAATTAAAGCAAGAGGTTAGTTAGTTGAAAGTCTCAAAATTAGTGTCATCTTTTATACTAATTCTTTCATACCTGAAATGCATTTATTTATCTTATAGAAATGTTTTATAGTTTTATAGAATAGTTTATAAAATAGTAAACTATTTTGTTTATAAATAGTTTTACAGTTTATAAAATAATTTGTTATTTAAGGGACAAAAAAATCTAAAAATATATACCTTTTTTCTACTTAGGAGTTTATTTTATCCAGTATTTTAATTTTGAATTTATCCAAAAATTACGTTAAGCTTCAATTACGGAATGCTTCGATATACAAAAAGGAGGGTTAGTTTTAGGTACTGTTAGACTTCTCCAGAAATTGATCCTACACACAGCAAACAATCCAGTTGTTACAAACATACTTCACAAGAGCGATCGTATTACAGTTATGTTGTACTTTTTTTTGTCAATTCTTTCACTAACTTCAATAAGTAATAAATTTTCGAAGAGTTAGTCAGAGACCGGAACGAGACAAAAGGATTCGGCTGAAAATAAATCTTAAAAAAAAAAAAAAAAAGATTCTTTCCCGAACACACACAACCCATTCACCTCCATCTAGTTGGTGGAAACATTGAGACCAATTTAATCCATCCCCGTGGGAGGCTTCGATTAATGGTTCGGAGACTGTGACGAGAGTTCGATTCCTGTAGAATTCGTTATTTTTCACCTGTCGTGGCTGTCACGAGACGACTGTTTTTCAGAAAACGAAGATTCCACTCCTGATCAGTGACTAGAAGTTGTAACTTAATCAGGAAATGTGATGTGAATATCCCATGCGGTAAGGACGTAGCAGGAATTAACTTGATTTTGAATCTTAAAACCAATATTTTAATACAAGTTCTAAGCAATCTACAGTTTTATCAGTATTAAATTGTGCATTCATGTAAATTAATAAAGGTTCATTTACATTCATTAATCTTTTGATTTATAAATGATATAACCACTGCTTCCAAGCATGAAAGGGGAATTTCCGACTGTCATCATAATTTATTTTCATACATTTAATGTGTAAGAAGGTTTAACGTGCAAAATTTATACGTGAAGGACCACAGTTTGAAAGATGGATGTATGTATTGATATATAATTTACTTAACATCAGTTTTATTGAAAAAGTTGCGGAAAATTCTAAAATTTAGACAATCCAACTTTTGCTAAGTATTCACTGTTTTTTTTTTTTTTAAAAAAAAAAACAAATGAGTTCATGGAAGAGGCTGTGTCCTCGAAATCCAGAGCATTTCTAAGACCATGAAGTGATCTTAAGAAAAAAAAATATTTTGACTGCACAGTCGAAATCAGGTGAACAAATAGCCCATATGGTGAAATAATTTAAGTGTTATTTAAATCTCCTATTTCAAAGATGACAAAAGACACTGAATTGGTGGTAGAGGATAAATTAAATATTAATTCTCGCAAAGAACCTGCCACAAGGAATTGGCAAAAGATCGCAAGCAGCCAACAATCAAAGGCGCGCGCCTCGCAGCATCACAGCATCACGCAGCACGCGACACGCAGAAGTGTTCCAGTGTCGATTGTTGGAAGCGAAAAAAGTGTTGTAGTTTCTCTCAAGACAGTGATACAGCAAGAAGTGCTTGCTGTAAATAAGTTTGAACGTTTGCAACTACTATAAGAACTGTACGTGAGTATGTAATTATAGTTATGGCTAACTCTGCCATCAATGAAAAAAGACTTTATCCGCTACTGCATAACTGTAATATTTCCCTCACAGGCCAGTCCCTCGCTTTGGTAATGAGAACCTTGTCTCCGAATTTCTTTCCTTCGAGGCGGCGCTGCTAGAGACAGATGCATTGGGAAGATATCAGAAACGATGATACGCATAGTTTTAAAACTATGATAATTGCTGTTTGAAGGTCAAAATATTAAATACTTTATTGTGAAGTATCCACTAATTGTTATTTAAATCATTAAGTGACAAGTGCTGGGATTCGAATCCGCGACATCTAGAAGTCTTCCTAAGGGGTCGTCCATTAATTATGTGAGGTCAAAAGGGGGAGGGGGGGTCCGGCAAAATCTCACCAAATCTCACCAAGGGGGAGGGGGGGGGGGTAACGAAAATCTCACGTAAACTTTTTCATTCAGAGAAAATATATATTATAGCAAGATTTCCTTTTTTTTTTTTTTTTTTGATTGTTAAAATTTTTGAAATCTCACCAAGGGGGAGAGGGGGGTCCAAATTTTTGAAAAAACACCTCACTTAATTAATGGACGGCCCCTAACCTGGTCACTCGGTCCATCGTCTTTACTATTTCGCTTTATCCTTACGAAATGATCCCTACGAGTAGTGCGCCACCCAGTTCTCCCCTGCCCAATCCATCAACCTGCCTCTTTAAATACAGATAGTATTGGAGTGTCTCACGCTTTCTCCATATCCGAATACATCCCGAATCACTCCGAAGACTGGATCGAATTTATCACAACTGGAACCCGTCAGCGGAGTACGAAGATGATATAATACTGACTACAATTAGCAATTGGCGAATAGGTTCTCACAGTCCAGGTCAAGGCTATCTTGTTATTGCTTTGGACTGGTTTTTGCTTCCTTTCGGATTTACACAATATTTGTATTCACTTGGTGGTGATTCCAACTCCCTTTGTTTCATGAGTGATTTAATATTTTAAGAAATTATGAGTTACAGATGGGAATGATTATTGTCAGTCTAACACACGATAGCTAAATTGACGTATCGCGAAACTGTTCAGAAGATAGTCCCTTGTATAAACGACACCTTTCTTTTCCCCAAGTACATTAGTGAGAATTTATTGCGCCGCTAAAGCAGCAAAACGAACCTTCTCCATGTGGTATCAGGATGGGACGTCATTGTCGTTTTAAAACGATGCTTCCGTCTAGTGACACGTCGTTTATTGTTAACATCTGACTGAACCTTGATCCTTCGAGTAGAAGAAAAGTATTGGTTACGACGTAAAAAACATTGATGTCGTAGTAAATCCTCATGTACTTAAATCTAGTTTTTCGTAAATACAGTTGATATTAATAACAGGGGATTCGTTTCCAGGACAATGATTTGTTTTGGGGAAATGATAAATCAGATGTATAATAAAGATACATGCGTGATAAGAATCGTAAGGAAAGCGCGGTCTCAGGCTCAACTTACCGATGATGATTTCTGTAATAATTTTAAGGACGTAGTCTTGCAATCATTAGAAAAGTGGGTTTTGTTTTATCGTTTTGAAGAAATTAAAGATATTTAGTTATCACCTACAGAAAAATAGTGTTAGGAAGATTGCTGTTAAATTCAGATTTTGTTGAAAAATTTATCGTTTGTTCTAACAGTTCCTTTTTTTCTTTTTTTCCTTCAGCGTTTCAGGTTTTATTAACTATTTCCTGTTTTTATTTTTTCATCCTGTTTAATATTCATTAATCTTTTTTTTTTTTTTTTTCTCAATATCGTTTCTGATTTTTCTTTTAAAATAAAATTTGCTTTTGTATAACATCATATTTACTTCAAATAAAAACACGATAACTACGATATCTTCCTTTGTTTCTTCAGGCTCCATTTTATAGAACTTTAAAATAAAAACCGTTATTACAAAGTTCTTTTTTAGCATTCTCAAAATAATAAGTACAATTCTTAGTGTGTTCCTCAATTATCCAATTGTTACTGAATAATAATCATAATCCATTATAGAATAATAAGCATAATTATTATATAATAAAAAGCACAATTTATTTATTGGAATTTTGCAATGTTTTGTGGTATTTTTTTATTATTTTGAGGATGCTAAAAAAGAACTTAGTAATAACCGTTTTATTTTAAAGTTTTATAAAATGGAGCTTGAAGAAGCGAAGGCAGCTACCTTTGCGAAATATCGTAGTTATGATGTTTTTATTGAAGTAAATATATACAAAGGACGTAGAATATTGTTGTTTTTCGGAAGAAAAATTTGCTTTTGTAGATTTTTTTATATTATTTTTTTTTTTTAGGATTTTTCATCATTTCAACCCTTTTAGGTAACGAACTAAAAGTTAGGTTTTATTAAAAACTATCTTTAAAAGAAGGGTTTATATGTATATATGTATTATTTATTTATATATATATTTATATAGAACCAATTAATTTCTATGTTGAAATAAACGTCGAACTTTGCTTTGATGACACGAATGGATTCATCTGCAATTAAAATGCTAAAAAATTTAATTTTATTTTGAGCAAAGAAATGACTTTGTATTAAATTACAGTAAAACCTCGTTAAGTCGTCACCCGGATAAGTCGTCACTCCGTTTAAGTCGTCGTTTTCCTTTGGTCCCGACAAGGTCTCATATACAATAATGTAAAATAATCCTCCTTTATCCGTCACCAGATTTAATTCTACTCCGGATAACTCGTCACCCTCAAAAATGGCCAAAAGCATCTTTCTTCTCCATTTTGCATGCCATCGTGTTGTCTTTTCAGCCCCCGCCCCTTCACTTTAAGAAAGCCAAGCCTTTATGGGGAATTTTCGACCATGCCTGTCACTTGAGGATTTGGGTTCTTGGAATCTCGCTGCTAATCATTCAAAGCACACTTCTTGCTGCGACTCTGTCGAGTGTAGACGCTTTTCTTGACCGCTCCTGAGTGTGACTTCATTTCATAGCGAGTAAGCCCTCTGAAAGGACTATTTTTTCTCTTGCAATTTCGTGGTTCGATTACGTTTTTAACATGTCATGGGAAACGAAGACTTACCTCGTTATCTTTAAAAAAAAAAAAGACTTAATTGCACTTTTTGAAAAATCAAATGTTTCGAAAACAGCTTTCGCCAAAGAACACCATATTCCCAGGACTACATTAAACGATATTCTTTCATCGAGGAAGCTGACTGCAGAAACAAAAGAAAGAGAATGAGGAAATAGAAGTTTGATGAGATCGAGGAGGTTTTAATTCGATTGCTAAAACATGCCAGATCGCAAAATGTGTCGATTTCTGCCGTGATTCTTTAAGAAAAAGCCATGGAAATTGCTAAGGAGTTGAACATTGAAGATTTTGGCGGCAGTAATGGTAGGCTGGAACGTTTCAAAGACAGACATTGCATTTTTTTGAAAACGATTAAAATGTGATAACTATAAAAAGTGTTTATTATTAATTTATTTATTTTTCACTTATTTATTTGCATGTATTGATTTCTGAAAATCTTGTTTTTCTCACCGAATCCTACAGCAATTCATGAAAATACTGTATTTCAGTGTTTTTTTTTCAAAAATTCCCACTCCGCTTAAGTCGTCAAAAATGTTTGGTCCCTTGAGTGACGACTTAACGAGGTTTTACTGTATTAACATCATTGTTCCTTTTTTCTATTTAAAAAAAACCCAAGTAACCTTTTCCTTTATTTTATAAACAGTTCGACTTTTTAGTAATAATAAAATAAACACATACAATTAAACTAATTAAAAAATAATTAATATTTTTAATTATCTGTGGTTTATTTTTATTATTACTGAACTTTTATCACAGTTAATCTGGAAAAAAAAAAGTTCAACTTTTTGTTTTTCTTTGATAGTCAATTAAATAAAATTTTTGGCGTCCCGATATTTTCATGATTTTTTTTTTTTTTAACTTAAAAAAAATAATTAATTTTCTTCATTTTGAAGGAAAAGCTCTCTCTGTGTTTTCGATTCCATGAATAATGAAATGTTTCTGCTTGAAGTTTCTCTCTCTCTAATAGTTTTGGCTCAACTCCCTTTTCTTTTCCGTTGGAGCCGTAATCCTTACGGAGCAAAATGTTGGCTACAGATAAATCTTCCCAGTTCATGGAAGTGTGAAATGCAACACTCGAGGGTTTTTTTTTTTTTTCCTCTTCGTTCTTTCTTTCTTTTTCTCGCGGGACGATCCGAGATTCTATGGCGTAGAAGAATTTGAAATGGTGCACAGGATTGGTGAACAAAACCAAAGTTGATATAAAATATAGAAATTGGAAGAAAAATGTATTAGATCCGTTGCAGTTTGCGATTGGCCGACGCAGTAATAACATCAGTCGTTGGCGAAGTCCTTTTCTCGATTGGGTGTGGGGGATGATCAGAGCATTGATTTACAGTGTCCACTTCCCCCTTCTCTACCAGGAAAAATAAAGAGAAGACGTTTTGCCCGCGAAGAGATCGACTGGACAAACAGCATTTATTGCTGCTCTGGACTCGCTCACTCCGCTTGTGCTGTTGAAGTATTCGCCGCCTTTTTTTTTATCAGAACCGATTGCTTTCACCTTCTGCACAAAAACTATTTCAGCGAATAAAGAAAACCAACTTATCTCGACTTCATAGATCCTTTGAATTTTGAGGGAGGGAAAAAATTGTAAACAAGTGTATTGAACTTGTGTTTTTCTATTGTTTTTCTTTTCTGTAATTTAAAATGCCTTCGAAACTTCAAATGTGTAACTCTGATTGGGATATAATTTTCATTAATTTTAATGATGTAAATAAATAATTTTAAATGTTTTCAAGTATCAAATCAAAATCAGTTGCCATATAAAACCAAAATGGCTGTAATCTAAAAACCGTAAAGGCCTTAGGGTTGTTCGAAATCAAAAATCAAAACGGTATACCCTTTCCTAATAAAATCAACCCATGGACAAAAAGACACTACACTTACAACAATATGCCATTTTCCTTCAAACTCCAGGATTATCCTAGCAGGATTGCTTTCATTTTCTTACTCTTTTATCACTCCATTTGCCTGTTTTATGACCTATAATCCTTAGATACATAAATAAATAGGTAAATATACGGTCAATGCCATTTTTCCTCGCATTCGAAACTACAGACAGCCCTCGTTTTACGCCGACGTTGCGTTCCTATAGTGGCGCCGTAAATCGAAACGACGTAAAACGAATCCATTATATAATTTAAATAGGGGGATGCGTTCCACACATGCAAAAATATATTGTTTGTAATTAGACCATGTTAATATAAGTTTTTACGAATAAAATTAATGTAAAATATTAACGTACTTTCATAGGCCTACTAAATTAACAAAATAATAAATAATTACATCGGGAGTTGCACTAGTAGACTTCCTTTCACCAGCCATGCGAACATTTATTTTTAAAAACTTTATCGCTATTAATTGTAATATGTATTTATCATAGGCAATCAACGCGGGATAACTGAGCGAAACAAAAGTGAGGTGGGGAGGAGCCTAAGTACAGCTGTTGAAGTTGACTGCGTTAACCGTTTATGGCTACATTTTCGCTCAAGAAATTTAATTTTTCTTTTTTTAGCATTTTTTAAATATACTTTCTTCATTTTGGCCTACATTCTGAACCGTCGTAAAACAAGGGCTGCCTGTATATTATCCTACATGTCTCGTATACATAATTTTAAAATTCTAGGGATTGCGTGTTTTTTTGTTTTTCAAATCCCAACTCTTCCTGGCAAGTAATTTTTCTGATGTTTTTTTTTCAACAGAACAAAGCACTTTTCATTAATCACGAAATTTTAGCTCAAATTTATTGAGTCTTCTTTTCTGGAAATGACGACAATCATTCTCCCCAAGTTTCTTCCGAATATTTGTTTGGTTACGAGATTAATTCGGAAATTCTCCTTATTCTTTTTTCTCCTAAATTAGAAAAATGCTTTTAAAAATCTTTATATGTTACCTTCTTCAAACCTTAAATTTCCTTAGCTGTTTTTTTTTTTTTTTCCCTCCGCCCTCGAAGAAATTGTAGTTTAAATAAGTTTACTTTGTTGAAGGGAAAAAAAATCGATCAAATTCAAAGATTAAATTCTTCTGTTTAAGGCGTAAACAAATTTTCGGCACAATCGATTTTTCTGGAGCTTCGCAATCTTTTACGAACCAATATTAAAAGAACAAACGCTTGAGCAGTTGATTCTACCTCATTTAAAATGGGTGAGTTTTTCTTTTTTTCTTTTTTTTTTTAATGAATCGTATTTGTGACTTCCTAACTGAATCATTTTTGACGACTTTTCCCTGAAAAATACCGAACATTATCAGCTAAAACTCAGTCTTTTTATTGCTTAAGTTATCAGCCATGGCTGTTGTCTCTTGACAGGAGGGGAACAAAAAGAAGATAACATCATAATTGAATTGTGCTGAGCCCGTGATGATTGAGGCTCCCTGTTGACTCAAAATAAGCGCTGTCTGAAGGTTCACTTCATTCATTTATCGTTCCCAAGTCACCTCCCAATCCATAAATAATAATAATAATAATAATAATAATAATAATCCTTTTATTTTTTTTTCAAATATCAAATGCTTACATTTTTGTTTTGATTAAATGTAAATTTTAAGCCTACATTTATTAAATTTAAAAAAAAATCGATAAGACTTGTTCTTACACAAATACTAAGGTTCAAATCATCAAATGACTGTCTACAGCTTCAAATATTACACATACTTCAAACCTGAACCAATATTTCGTCTTTTTATAATCCAGACTTTTTCAAGGTTTTTTACATAAAGAAATTAAAACTAAAATAAAAGAGAAGAAGAAGCCTTAATTTTTAGGAACTAAAAATGCGAATTAAAACTAATTTAGTGTTTGATGGGCACGTTCACTTTTTTGGTACTTCAGAAAAACTATTTCTTTAAAGAAAATTACAATGTCTTCTTTCTGAAAATTGAGTAAAAATAAAAAAAAGTAATAATATGGAGTCAGTTTTATAAGGCCAATGTTTTGTTGTTTACAAGCGAGAGACGTGAATTTTCTCTATTGCCCACTTTGCCTATAGAGCCAACGGAGAAAAGGCGGCTCAGGGTAACAAATAGACTAAGTGCTCAGGTTGCTGTTAATTGCTTGCATCTGCAATTGATGTGCAACTAATAGAGACGGACTAATCTAATTTTCGATCAAATTCATTGGTGCAATTACTCATTAGGTTCAACACAAGGGGCACACCTCCAATGGTATCATCTCTTAGCAACCAGCCTCTTTGCTGTTGCTGCTTCTTTCCCCTTCATTGAGAAAGAGCTACCCAGATTTCTAACATCACTCCCAGAGCAGACATTCGTTGTACTGTAACAAAGAATTGTGGGGGGGGAAAAAAACGGAATTAACAAATCAATTAATTTATTCTTACGATTTTTGTTAGACATGCATTGAGAAACACAGTCATAATTTTCTTTTGATTTACAACATATGTTTAAATTACCTTAAATCTTCACCCATAAAACGTAAAACATTATTTTAATTTCAAATATGAATTCTTGGGTCAAACTGGAATTGTATCCCAAATTGTATCTCCAGAGATTTCATCAGAGATCATCTATATAAGAGCTGAAAATAGTGAAATTGTCTCTCTGAAGTCAATCAATGCCATGGCCTTCCAAACCAAAGTACAGACTTAAAATAAGCCTATTTCTCAAAGTATATGGAACAGAATTATTCAAAAGTAAAACCCTTGATTAGTTAACAGCAAAATCTTAAAATGAGTTACTGGTTTTTGGCACAGCAAAATAGTCTCATAACTGTACACAGCTCAATTCTAACAAACCTAGTCAATTCAACATCTACAATTTGAACCAAAACTAGTCTTCCATTTTAACATGTTAGTCAATAAAAAGTTTAAAATAAGTGCTTCGGCCAATTCCTTTTTAAATTCAACATCCACTTCTAATTATTTGAAAGTTCTTTTCTCTCTCTTAGTGGAAGCGATGAATAAATGTAAGAATTAAGAACAAGTCTAATTATGCAAATTAGTTCCTTCAACTTACTAAAAAGAAGAAAAGTAAATTGAACTCTATAGATATTGCAACAAATGATTTACTTCTACAATTAGCCCTATTCCAAAAGAGGAAATTAAAAAAAAAAAAATGTCATTCAATGATTGTTTTCAAATAATATTTTCTCTCTACATAGTCATATATTTTTATGAGATTATTATTGATATTTGCAGTCATATATGATTTCACACAAAAAAAAAAATAATAATTTAAATTTCATTTTATTGATAATCACTTACATTTCAAGACATAAATACTTAGGGAAAAAATACTGATCTTACTGACAGAGAGGGAACAAAAAAAAACCCAACCCATTCTAGAAGTTATTCTAGATCTTTTTAAGTGTTAGTTTAAGCTTTCAATAAATATTATTTCTGCTAAAATTGGGGTGGAAGAAGATTCTTTTGTTATATTCAGTTTTGTTATAAACTTTTTATTGTTAAATACAATATTACACATTTAATAAATAAACTTAGGTATGTATTTTATGAAAAAGAATGTGTGTTGTCAGTCCCAAAAACTTCACAAAAGCTCATGTCATAACAAGGTTTAAAATTAATAAATAAACTTTATGAATTTATTAAACTCTCTCACAAGTCAGTTCAGATGCCTATTTTTGAAGGGAGCACATTCAAATGTATCAAATTTCATATTTTTACTGTTTTAATTCTCCAGAGGTGAAGGAGATCGAGTGACATAAAACTTCAGCTTTTTTTTCGTACAAAATTTTGGATGTGAATTCAGATTTGTTATGAGCTTTCAGGCAAAAATTTGTTAATATCTTTAAGAAGTATCTACAAAAATAAGTACAGGTCAGAGAAACAATTTGCCAAAAAGCAATAATCAGACTAGTGAATATTTTTTTTAAGAAAATATTAATTTAAATTTTTTCATCATTAAATTATATTTAAAGTTTAAGTAGTGGTATTATCTAAAACAGTTAATTTACAACCCTGAGAAATTTAAGAATTACCTTCTCTGATCCTTTCTTCCTCTACTGAACCCAAGATCTTTTTGATGCCTTTCCTAACCTCCAAGTAAGAACTACAACACAACTACATAAAGTTTTATTACTTTTCCTAAATACTAGTTATAGTAATTAATGATACTGGCTTAGATATTTTTAAGCAGTAGATGTAAAAGATCATAAAGATTTGTGGGGTTTTTTTTCTAATGTAGTTACAAAATTACTGTTTTGCTTAGACATTTTTAAGTAGACTTAATTTTTATTTCATTTTACTTATTTTGCATTATTGTATTACAGGAAAAAGAACATGTCATCCTGATGAATTCACTTGTACCAATATGACAGGTGTATGCATTCCAAATGCATGGAGATGTGATGATCAGGAAGATTGTTCTGATGGTTCTGATGAAAAAAATTGTAGTAAGTTGTATTTTTTTTTTTTTTTTTTCATCGACTGAAAGAAATATTATTGATTTAAGAATTAATATTGAAAACTCTATTGATGAAATGTTTCTATTTTTAAATTTTTCCTTTTGATTTAGAGAAATTAAAATCACATAGCAAATGATATTGTTTCTTAAACACTGAAACTATCAGTATTTTAATACACAATGAATACACTACAGAAATAATAATTTTAAAATATCACCATCCTTAAACATTTTGTATATCGTAATATTAGCTTTAAAGATTCAACAAACATTGTCTAATACATAATTGAGATTGCTCAAAAATACTGACAAGGCATTGTATCCAAAGTAATTCATAATAGCTAAGCTGAAATTTGGACATTTACATTATTTCTGTTTTATGTTAGTAGGAATGTAGAAAATAATGCCTTCTGTGGTGCTGTAATCTATATTAAAGAAAGAAAGAAAGAAAGAAAACAAACAAAAAATATAAATAAAAATGTTAGTTGATCCACTATAATACAAAGAAAGCTATATAATAAAGATTTAGAATTAAAGAACAACCAGTCATTCACCCCCTCGACACAAATAATAGATTTATTCATCATAATAATCTAATTTTAAACAAGCAAAACCTTAAATACAATGACAAAAGCTTATGCTGATGAAATATATACATAATAATTAATAAAAGCTAAAAACGTTTAACACATTAAAAAAGTGCAAGGACCTTTTTCACTTTTGTAACAGGGCTAGAGTTCAGAACGCCCTGTTACAAATGCGAAACCGGTCCTTGTATCTTTTTTTAATGTGTTAAACTTTTCTAGCTTTTATTTGTGTGTTGGTGTCTTTTTATTTCATTAAAAAATATATTTTAGAAAAAAAAAATATTGACAGTGTAAAAAAGTCTGTAGAAATGACCTCTAGCAGTTAAATTATTAAGAGGCATTGCTTATAGGCTTACAAACAAATAATTGAAACAAGAACAATTAAAAAAAAGGATCTTGATAAATAGTAATTTAACTTTTAACTAACAAAATCATAAGTAAGTAATACTGTAGACTGCCTCACAAGAAGAATGTATCACTAGGTAAGCTATAATGACATCTAGCCAAAATTTACTACAATTACTGGCGGGCTTCTCGTATTCTCCCTTTTCATCTTCATTCTTCATGAAGAAGAGGAAGAGGGCGAATTAGAATGTATTGAAGAAGATTACTAACCCACACGGCTTGGTTTCTTTTAGATGTATTTAAATTTGTATGAAATCTTTAGTGTAAAATTAAATAATAGTAAAATGAACACAATGAAAATTCCCTTTAGATATGAAAGGAGATTTTGTTTGTCTATTGATAATCCCTTGAAAGAATCATTCTGATTTTAAACTTTAGAATGTAGATATTGAATTAATCACACTACATTCACATTAAACCATTTAAATGTTCAGGCAATTTTCTGGTATCCATTAGTTTAGACTGCTTCTAACTTCCTTAAAATAAAAAATTAACCTAGAAAAATTCGCTATTGTCAATAAATACTAATTTCAAAAAATTTTTAATCCTTGATCTGGTGAATACATATTTCATTAATATGCTTATAGTAAGTTTCTTGAAAGGCTAATAAGATAAAAACAATGAATTTCTTATGACTGGGATGAATATTTGATATGTTTAATAATTGCATAATTTCAGAACACATCACCTGCACAGCGGAAGAGTTCACATGTACTAATAACAAATGCATAACTCATCGATGGGTCTGTGATGGAGATGATGATTGTGGAGATAAAAGTGATGAAGAGAAATGTGGTATGTATAATATTCACTCTTGAAAGTGAAAGTAAATATAGTTTATCCGATATGAACTCCTTTATTGACATTATACATTTTGGGCGTATAAGCTACATTTAAAAATCTACTGATTAGTTTGTTAAATTGTTATTAAGAGTTCTGTATTTGAATAAATTTTAATAGTAGTTTTACACTATCCAATTTTGAGGTATCCAATAATTTTTTTACAAATTGGGATTGTAAATATTCAGTATTGGAATGCCAGTTATAAGTTTTTTGAATTTCAGGTCAAGTTGATTTAGAGGTGAATTTAGTTATCAGGCATTGTCTTACCATTAAAGACCTAGAAAGTTAAAGAGAAAGTTGTAAAAGATTATTTATCTTATTGTAGATCATTGTTTTTGCATATTTAATTTTACATTAAAAATATTCCAAATGGCAATTAAATATAGATCATTTCTTCATTAGGGTATCCTTGACTGAAGATGGATAAAAATCTTCGAGCAAGGTGTAATAATGAAAAAAGATCTAGAATAAAAGAAATTTACTGAAAATGTTTTTTGATTTAATTATTCAGTGTTCATTAAAATAGCTAAAAGCAAGTATATTTGCACCTCCTGTTTTTTTTTTTTTTGTTTAATTATAGACCTTTTTAAATGTTTGTTGCAGATCAAATAGATGACGTAAGAAATATTGAATGTAGTGGTTCTTAGATTTAATATGTAAAGGGATAAGCTTAACGAAATATATATTATAAATTTTTGAAGCATTTTTTATTTTAAGAAAGCGGGATTAGCATAATTGAAAATGTGGTCTTAAATGAAAGTTTTTTTTTTTTTCCAGCAAATTTTATAAAATGTAAAATTAATTTTTTTTTATTTTTAATATTTGTAGCACCAAGCACTTGCTCAGAATCAGAATTCACATGCAAAGATGACCCAAATCGTTGCTTACCTGATAAATGGCGCTGTGATGGTGAAGGTGATTGCAAAGATGGATCTGATGAAGAAGATTGTGAGAGCAGTACATTAGAATCCCCTTGTACAGACAAAGAATTTATGTGTGCAAATAACATAGATTGCATTCACAATAGCTGGAAGTGTGATGATGATCCCGATTGTGAAGATGGTTCTGATGAATTAAATTGTAAGCATACAATTAAATTGTATTATTAAAAATTTAAATTTAAAATTTTTTTGAAATACTACATCATTCAAACATATTATGGAATCAGCTTTATTTTGTTGTCAAGGAGTCTCAAAATAATGATAATGTTTTGGAAAAAATTCACTATTGGTACAGTTATTTTTTTATGCTATTGCCTAGGAGTAAGATTGTAGTTATTTGCCAGTTAATATATCATGAGCACGCTTGCGTACATACAAAATAAAATATGTAAACTAATGAAATATAAGGAGATAATGAGTAAAGTTCTAATTGATGCTAGTAATGTAGCTCAAAATTAATAAAAAGCAATGAAAAGCCACCCCTCAATGCTGATAGACACAGACATCAACTGCTTTACACAAATTGCTCCAAGATCCACTCGCAATACTAAGTAATTTGCAAAAACGAAGGGTTTGCCATATATGGTCATTATGTAGCAATTGATTTTGTCTGGAATAAACATCACCAGTCATGATGTCATCAACGTAAACTCAACAATTAATAATGAAAAAAAAAAAATCAATAAAATATTCTTAAAAAAAAAACCTATAAAATTATTAAAATAATAATAACAGTACTATAGAAATTTATTCGTAATTGTAGAAACTACAAAAACCAGAATGTTTTTGTAATGTTTATAAGATTCAATTACAAAGCTTAGCAATATATGGCGCTGTTACGTCCTGGAAACATCAATCCATAAGGAAAATAATTCATCAAAAGCTCTTTGATGAACTGAACTGTAGTCTGCAATAGTTAATGTATCATAATAATGCTGCTAACAACTTTAATATTGGCATCCATCCATGAAGATTTTGTTTATCCACTCCCAGTACAGTTATTCAGATCAGGAATCTGTTTTCTACAGACCTAGTTCTGTTGTCTATTTGGCCACAGAGCCAAGTATTGAACAGAATCATCTCTATACATTTTTATATTCATATGTGAATACTTGCAGTTTCCTAAATATCAAGAACCATATTCAGCATAAATATCCATTGAGGCAGCTGTATTTTATGGTATTTAAGCTAATGCCATATAGAGATGGAAAGGGTGCAATTCCAATACTCTGCAAAGGGTTGTAATAGGTTTGTAAATTAAAAAAAAAAAAAAAAGTACTTAGTACAATTGGAAAATATGAAAATGAAAACAATATGTTTTAAATAGTTAAAAAGAATTAAACTGAGTTAAAATCAAATATAAGTTTCCAAAAGTTAAGCAGATAGTAATTTGCAATAGAATTAAAATTAGTTTTGTAATTGCAGTTGATTCTTGTATGTATTGTTGCATTCTTCTCTTCAGGTTCATTGTGTGTTTAAAACTATAAATTCAATGCGCTGTCTTTGTTTATTGAAAAAATTAAAGAGAATTATTATTTGTTTATTATTATGCCAGGTACAAAAGTATGTCGAGATGATCAGTTTAAATGCCGAGATAACCACTGCATTCCTGGACACCTTCAGTGCAATGGCAGGACAGAGTGCTTAGATGGTTCAGATGAAGAGGAATGTGGTAAGTTGTAGATTACATTTTTTATATGCTATTCCAAATTGGTGAAAATAAGGTATCAGATATTTTTAGTCTATTTTCAATATATATCAGAGATATTATATGCAACTTAAATCCTAAAACATAAAAAATCATAATTATACAAATCAAATACATTCATAACTTTTGATACAACTTTCAGTTACTCTGCATTTCTGAGGCTATGCAGTTGACAATGATGACAGTTACAATGCATTACAATCGCTGCTTAATTATCATATCCATATCATTATTTGTCATTACATGTACTGATTTGAAATGATTTTTAGAGAAAAAAACACATCTAAAGAAGCTTGAGTACATCTCATGAAAATGCATGAAGTATGTTTGTCCAATGGAGATCCAAACACAACTAGTTATACAAATTGAGAATATAAATGCAAGAAATAGTATTATTCATAGTAGCCCAAAAAAATTTTTGTCCTTCAGTTTTTGGTGACCGAATGAACACCATTAGCAATAAAAAGAAAACTGTGTGTCCACTAACTTTTTATTCTTAATCTCATGTAGTCATATTTTTCTTAATACACTTCTATTTTAGTCGTTTTAACTTAATATGTATTCGTTATTTACTTATTCCACTTCATAATTAAGATTGTTAAAAATTTAAATCAATCTCGGTTTAGTCTAGATTTATTGTAAATTAATTAATCCTATTCTGTTGACTTTGTCCACTTTGTTTAATAAAGCATTTGTTTTCTTTCAAAATTTAGGAACTACAAAGCGGCCATGCAATCCTGCCAAAGAATTTGATTGTGGTGATAGCAATTGCATTCCCTTGGAAAAAGCTTGTGATGGAAAAAATGACTGTGGGAATTGGGAAGATGAACCTAAAGGAAAATGTGGTAAGTTTCAGTCATTGAAGTAACATTGTTAATTTGATTAGCTGACAAATAAAAAATTCATTTAATACATCTCAATAATCATCATGATTTCATATATGTTGAATATAACTATCTTCATTTAGATTAGTAATAACTAATGTGCAGATAATCGTAACCAAATACAGTACAATCGGAAAAGAATCAGAACTTCAAAGTCTAATTCATTGATTATTCTAAACATCTCACCAAATTTAAATTTTAAAAAACTACATTTAA
>JAFIDM010000179.1:25370785-25397861 GCA_023159025.1 Thereuonema tuberculata | reverse complement strand
TTAAATGTAGTTTTTTAAAATTTAAATTTGGTGAGATGTTTAGAATATTTAATAGTAGAGGCTTTAGAAGGAAAGATCTACTAGAAAAGTATGGAAACTTTACATAATTCATTGATGTCAAACTCGTAAACATTCTGGAACTTCAAAAACGAATTACCCTTGCTGCAGCTCCTATACATCTGATTTAGTTTTATTCAATCATATTTTTCAACATAAATGAAAATTTCCAATCAGTTGAAAGTAATTCTTCGTTCACCTTAGCGATCACAAGGAATTGATTAAACTTTTCGTCGCTGTTATATCAAATTGTCATATGTAAAAATTACCCAAAAATTTTTATTGAGGAAAAACACTTGTATTTGTTAGCTACATCGTCTCTCACATTGTTGTATGTGATTAGGTGATAGAACTCAAGTTAAGATTAAAAACAAAACTCATATTAAGTTAAAAGAAAAAAACTAATTGCAAAACATCCTATGTAAGTAACAGTGCACTACAAAAAGAAATTTGTTAAAACCAGTACTTACATATTGCATGATGTGCCAACCAAAGTTTAAAAATATGCTATCAAGTATTTAGGGTTAAAACAAAATGAAAAGAGAAGCTTTTCTCAGCTACTGAAAAGTGTCGATTTTTACATATGACATTTTGATATAACGGCGACATTATGCAATCCTTTGCCCAGAGTATAATTGTATCTATCATGTTTGTGTTTCATGTGCTTCTGGTAAGAGATGAGCATGGTTTTTATATATTCTGATGAACACTTTCATATATTTATGAAGAAGTTAAAGTATCCCACTATAGACCCTTGGGATTGCGGGAGGTGAGGCTCCCAGCGCTTCTTGACCCACGGGACAAGTTGAGGTCGGGTGGTCAGCCCGACGCCTGCCTGCCTTTAACTCCCGGGAAAGAAACCCATTCTACAGAGGGCTGAGTAGACCCTAGGACCCATAGGGAAATGGAAGGAAATGGAGTGTGGAAAAATCCTCCTCCCCCCCACCAAGGCCGGGAATCGAACCCACTACCTGCAGCCAATCTCCTTGAAGTTTATCTATAAAATCTATAAAAATTAAAAAACACACAATCAAGATAAAATTGTAAAAATACATTACATATCCTGCAGGAATATTTCGGGTGTCTATGCGACTAACCCATTTTCAACCTTTAAGGAAAGGTTAAAGTGAAAGGTTGAAAATGGGTTAGTTGCATAGACACCCGAAATATTCCTGCAGGATATGTAATGTATTTTTATGATTTTATCTTGATTGTGTGTTTTTTAATTTTTATCAAAACTACAATTTTAACACACGTTAAAATATTACAAAATCTATAAAACATTTATATTATCTGATCCTAAGACTGAAAGGTCTTTCCTAGAATTTCTGTTCTATTAAAAAATTAAAGGTTTTGCATGATAGTTGCAAGACTAGAAGTTACAGTCCAGGGTGCCAAGAGGTGTAAATCTTCAGAAAGATCCTTTTGATAGAAAGAAACAAAATATAGATGTAGAGCCATGTATAATGTGTCAGACACAGGAAAGCTTAAAAAAATGAAATTAGATATTGAAACTTGTTTTTTTCATCTTTTTTAAGAATTTCCATAAGTTACAAACAAAAAAAAAAAAAAAAAAACACATTCTTGCATTATAATAAATTATTTATTATTATTATTATTATTTAAACGAAATAATTGTCTTTCACTTGTGAGTGAAAAAATGTTTGATTAATTGAACTGCATATGAGTTGGTTTCTTCATTCTCAGTACTGTACGTAAAAATAAATTTTAGATGTTGTAAAAATCTAAATAAGTTCAAAGATCTTGCATAATATTTTGCTGATATCCCTAAATCTTTAATTTTAGGTGTAAATGAATGTGCAACAAAGAATGGGGGATGCTCACAACGATGTGTCAATACTGTTGGTGGTTATTACTGTGACTGCAACCCTGGCTTCAAATTAGTTGATAACAGTACATGTGATGGTTTGTAATCTTTTAGTTTTTATTTCTGTTTCTTTTAGCCTTAAGTCTCTTTAAACAAATCCTGACTTGATAATCCTAAGTATGTATTTATTCAATGCTATTTTTTACTCTAATTTTGCTCGATTTTGCTTTAAACAGATGTTGATGAATGCAGTCAGCCTGGAACATGCTCACAGATTTGCAACAATCTTAAAGGCAGCTACAAATGTGAATGCACTGAAGGTTATGTTCAGGAACCATTTGATCCTCACAAATGTAAAGCGCAAGGTAAAATTCGATAAGTTAACAAAAGATTTAACAAAAAAAAAAAAAAAACAACCATTGTATTGCATAAATATAGCTGTTGTAATTGCTTTCATTTTTTTAAATCTTCGTTTTCTTTTTGTATAGAGGGTCATGCTGCTCTACTTTTCGCTAATCGTAGAGATATTAGGAAAATTGATTTGGAAACACATGAATATAAAACCATAGTGGATAATCTGCGGAGTGCTGTTGCAGTTGATTACCTCTTTCGCTTTGGAATTGTTGTTTGGTCAGATGTTGCTGAAGAAAGCATCAAAAGGTAGACATATTGAATAAGCATCAAACAATTCGTTTATTTAATTGTTATAACTTAAATAATATTAATTCACTTTTTCTTTTTTTTTTTAATCCTTGACTTTATTAAGTATTTATTTTATTAAGTAATTTTACTGCTGGTCGGTCAAACCAATTTATATATATATATATATATATATATATATATATATATATATATATATATATATATATATATATAATTATATAATTCCATTTCCAAGTAATTACAAAGATATAAGAATTTAAATTGTAAAACGAATATTAATTGAAAATTATTTTAAACGTAAAATTATCGTGGATAAATATCTTATATAGTCATGATATACACAGTACAATAGAAAACTTCTTCAGGTTAAAGTGAGGACAAGAAATCTTTCTTCTTGCTCAACTGAATTCGTCACGATACATTTAAAAAAAAAATATAATACAACATGTACAAACAATACAAGGACCGTCCGTATTTACAATACAACACATACAAACAATACATGTATTGTCCGTCTTTACAATACAGAATCTCAATTCTTATACCATTTACTGACAATTTATATTCAATTTTTATACTATATACTATGGGTAGTTTATAAACTCAAATGTAGAGATAGTGATAAGATCTAATACGGTAGCACAGGGAGAACTCTTAAAGAACGAGTATTAGAACACATAAGGGCTTTTAAGAATGATAGAGCCAAAATATCAGATTGAGCTGATTATTGTAGAGATTTGAAGCATAATCCGGACCCAAAAGTAGAAATCTTATATCACTTACCAGAAGAAAAAGAAAGATTAACGATAGAATCTTGTAGAATTAATCGATTTCCCTGTATTAATAAAGATAATTTTTTAAAAGTCATTGATATAACATTTGAATGGTTCAAAAATTATTTTTAAAAAAAAGAACAATTTTTATAATGTAAATTTGAAGTAAATTACAAATTGAATATGAATTGCCAGTAAATAGTGTAAGAATTGAGATTCTGTATTGTAAAGACCGACAGTTCATGTATTGTTTGTATGTGTTGTATTATAAATTTTTTAAATGTATCATAACAAATTCAGTTGAGAAAGAAGAAAGAGATTTATTGTCCTCAGTTTAACCTGAGGAAGTTTCTATTGAAGAAAATGAAATGTCATGATTAAAGAAGGGTTTTTTAAGAAGGCATTTTAGTTGTATTGTGTATATCATGATTGAAGGAAGATTGTCGATTTGGAGACTAAACATGTTGTATTTTAAGTAGTATTTTGTATTGTATATGACTTTGTAAAATAAATAAAAATAAGGATTTCAAAATAAATGCTTTTGAAGTATACATAAAAATGTATGATATAGCATATGATATTAAAAAAGTAACTGAACTTCAGGAAAAATTGTAAGTTTTGTTAACAAGGTAAAGAATGTAAACTCAGAATACTTTACTCTAGACTTTCAGTTGTTGAAAGTGATAGCAGTTATGAAATAAGGGATTTCAGTGAATGTAAAGAAAACTACAGGCTCAGGGAATTGTTGCTTTGATAATATAATTAAAATCTTAAATTGGTTTTAATAACTAAGATGTGCACACTTGTAATAATCTAATCACTTCTTATGGACTTTTGCAGTATTTTAGGTCTGCATGTAAAAAGTATCTTTAGTTTTATAAATAGGTAAGAAAATGGTATGCTGACTTTTATTGCTAGCCTAAGTTGATCCTTGTTTATCTATCTGATGTTCTCATCAATTTTAATCTTAACTTTAGATTTTGAAGTTTTATTATTTTGGGCTTCATCAATTCAATTACAGAGCCATGGAAAATTTGTTAATTTCCATTTCCCCATGCTTAATAAGAAATTTTTGCTATTCACCGAACGGAATTCTGCCTGAAATCAGTCAAGTATTATTGAAATGATTGTATGACAATCCTCAAATTTAACTAATCTTATATCAAAATACTGGAGTTTTTACTCTCTCATAGTCTTACCTATCAGCTATAAAGTAATCAATTGATAATTACAGCCTGTTAAACTATGGTATATTCTATTTACTAATGTCTGAAGTATTCTAAGATTAAAAGCAGACTACTGATGCCAGTACCCTTTTTGAAATTGCAATCTTGGATTGGCAATTTCAATAGACTAGAACCATTTGAGCTTGTTTCAATGTTTTTCATCAGTTTTTTGCAAAGACTTCAGGCCATTAATTTGAGGGTTTTTTAGTTTTCATCTAGGAACTATTTTTAGAAAATTTTGATGACTTTTAACTGGTTTATTACTTAATACTTCCATCTAATAAAAGCAGCAATATTTCGCAGGAAGACTTTTACTGCTTTAACAGGCTTACATTTTGGAAAAATAAAATGAAACAAAGAACAACTTAATTCAAAATACAACAAAGAGAAACGTATTGCTCATTGCTTATTACAATGACTTTTAACTTATATTTATCACAGAATTGATTGCAATTAAAAAAATGTATAGTTGATTTTATTGTTTTCCACTTAAATTTTATATTTTTTCAGAATAAAGGAAACTTGTTATCTTTTTTTAAGTTTCTAATTTTTATTAGACTTGTTTAAGTATTTTTTTTATCTTTTTTTAAATTTTTAGATATGAATTAATACTTTTTGAGCTTTTATTATGTGTGCAAAAGTTTTTATTTTACAAAAGAATTATAATACAGTAGAACCCCTCTCGTCCGCCCTCGGCTGGTCCGCCACTCCAGTTGATCCGACCGTGCTCGAGCCGGCCGAACTTGTCCCCGACTCATCGGTGACTCACCACCCGTCGCGCCATTGTGTTGTTTACTTGCATATACAGTGACAGTAGATGGTGAAAACGCTCTTAAGAATCGTAAAACATTGAAAAAGCCTAAACTTGAACTGCTTGACAACACAGTAAATCCGTATTTTTCTGTATTTTCTGATAATCCGACCTTTTTTGCGTTCTGACCATATACACAGTCCCAAAGGTGACTGATTAGAGGGGTTCTACTGTACAATAAATGTAGTCACAAAATTTTGTTACAATTTCATCTTTCCTCAAACACTATATATGTGTTTTAATATTAACCTGAAGAAGTTTCTTGTTAAAGAAATGAAATATTGTTAAGATTAATAAAGATGGTTTTCAATGATGTTCTGGTATAATATTTCATGTTTGCTTTTTTCTCTCTCTCTTTCAGTGCTCCAATTGACAATGGAGATCCTGTTACAAACGTAATTAGTAAAAATTTGAGTACGCCAGATGGCTTAGCTGTTGATTGGATCTACTCACATATTTACTGGACGGATACAGGGAATGACATAATTGGAGTCACTGATCTACAAGGTTCAATGAGAAAGACGCTGATTAGAGATGAATTAGAAGAACCAAGAGCAATTGCTGTTAATCCATTAGATGGGTAAGTCTTTTTTTTTTCTTTTTCCCATTTTAACTAACTGCCATGTCCACTAATAAAGAAAAATCAATGAAAGACTTTAAACTTCATTTTAACATCCTACTAAATATCATAATATACACATTACCATTGCTGTGCTGAAAGCATTTAGACAAGGCAAGTCTCTATAGAAGATTATGCATTTCATAGTAAGTCTTGTTAATGTATTCTCTGCTGTGTTTAAATAATAATCTCAAAGAAATGTCAACGTAACAAATAAACTCTTCTTAAAACATCAATCTTTAATAACTCCAAAAAACTTCAATCTTACATCTCCTGGCAATATTTCGTTGGGCCTCATCGGCTCAACTTTTTAAAGCCTTTTAATCCTATGGGGAAAGGGAATACCTCCCTCCTTCCCAAACACCTACATAATAAAACACAATCAAGAATTCTGAAAAAACGTGAAATAAAAAAAAATTTGAAAACGTGAAATAATAAACAAAAATGTGAAGTACAATAATGTTCACGGTTTCATGCTCAAATTGTTCAATTAATTGTCTTTAAATTTTTAAATTTGTGTTTTCTTTAAGACACGAATTTAAAGAAGAAGACACGAATTTAAAAATCTAGACAATTATTTGAACAATTTGAGCATGAAACTGTGAACATTATTGTACTTCACATTTTTGTTTATTATTTCACGTTTTTTTCAGAATTCTTGATTGTGTTTTATTATGTAGGTGTTTGGGAAGGAGGGAGGTATTCCCTTTCCCCATAAGATTAAAAGGCTTGAAAAAGTTGAGCCAATGAGGCCCAACGAAATATTGCCAGGAGATGTAAGATTGAAGTTTTTTGGAGTTATTAAAAATGTCAATGTAAATTTACATGCTTTCAAAGGTTACTTTTTACTTTTTCAAAGGCTGATCAAATTTGAATCATTTATTAAATAAATCAGTAGTAAGCTAAAGAATGAAAAAAAAGCATAATAAACAAAATCATTGACATTTTACTACAATATTGAGTATTTTAATGTTGCATAGTCTTAAGAAAGGGTAGACGTTTCAGTCAAAACTAAGATTAGTTTTCATTCTCATTCTTCATTAAAAAAAAAAAAGCTGCTTAGTTTCAGTCTCTTTAAAAGAAAACAAAGAAAAGAAACATGTTTCTTATGTGCTCACAACATGATTGCAAAAATAACATTCTCTTATGCTTTCTCTCAATCGTGTATTTGTTCAGATTCAATACATGCATTTCTCAGAACTACAAAATATTAAACATGATCAGGAAACAACTTGAAATGAACCCTAAAAACCCATTCCTACAAAAGTTCTTAGAAAGGGAATGTATTCCTTCCTAGCACTGGAAATAAGTATATACTTATTAGTATATACTGTGAACTAATTCACTGCTGAAATTGCCCAATTAGATTTTTTTTTCTTCCTTAAATTCCTGCTTCAAAAAAAAAAAGTGAATTTTCATATTGAAATGAAGTTTGTAATTAGGGTGGGTAGAAAGTCACCTAATTAGTGGCCTCAGAGTAAAATGACAAAACTTTTGATAATGCTAAATATTTTTTTCTCCTCCAAGTGATATTTAAAATTGTATTCATAATATTTATCATTACAATTCATTATTACTTTCAGGTGGATGTATTGGTCAGATTGGGGTAAACAAGCCAAAATAGAGCGTTGTGGTATGGATGGGACTCATCGCCAAACTATTATAAATACTGATATTCAATGGCCAAATGGTCTTACTATAGGTAAATAGTATTGCTTTTTTAAATGTTTTATTAAGTCAATATTGTTTATTATAAATATCAATTCACATTAAATTTCATTTCTATTTAAGATCGTGCCTAAATATACAAAGATTAATATCCATATTTATTTCATTTATAGATTTCGTTGGAAAGAGACTGTTTTGGACAGATGCAAAGCTCCATATTATTAGCAGTTCAAATTTTGATGGAACTAGTCGTCAAGTTGTTATTTCTTCTCATGGAACATTAAAGCATCCATTTTCAATAGCAGTATTTGAGGTTAGTCATTGTCATCTTTTATAGGAATGAAATGTATTTTATTATATTAGGGTTTCAGAAATTGATTCTTAATCTTGGGAGTCCTGTAAAAAGTAAAAGGATTACTCAATTTATGGCTCTTTCAGTGAGTGCTAGTGACAGTTAAATGCTCAGCGAGGCATTTACCAAATCTCTAAATAGGATCCTAGTAACTACGTAATGGTAATTTACAGAAAATTGTAATAGTTTGTTTTTATCTATACAAAAATTTGGAAGGCTTGGCCATGGTGTATTTCTCTTCAAATAACAAAGGCTTGTCTTTATAAAGCATTTGTTTGGATAACTTTTTCTTGGTCGGTCATCAGTAAAGTCATCAGCAATGACAAAGGAGACAACATATCTTTTATATCATGCAATTTAAATGCCCTTCTGGAGATGAAAGTACAAAATATGTGTTTTTGTGACCAATATTCTATCAACTTTGAGATATTTGACATTGTTTTCATTGATTTTCAAGGATTAGGTTATAAACTTTCTGTGGTTCAGATTGAGATTTTTGTCCTAATAATTCCTTCATGGTCACATCTTTTATTTTTTAATACAAATTATTTTAGTTATAATTTAATTTAGAACAAATTAAATTTTTTTACAGGGTGTATCTGAAATGTGCTGCCAAACTTAAAGGTTGTATTCAATCATGCAAAACAACGAATAAATGTCATATAAACATGGGTCTGGAAATGCTTTATTTCCAAGATATGAACGATGCAACAATACAGAGGTGTTGGCTGTACAGTCGCTCAGTTTCAGAGAATTAGGTCTCTTAATTAAGGATATTATTTTGATATTGTGCTTCGATAACTTACATCCAGCACTATTTTGACCATTGCCTTGTGAAACTCTAAACTTAAGTTTCAGTTTGATGTATAAGGGGGGTAAAGTAAACTTCTTCAGGATTTCCTAGCACGATATTTACATTTTTCCATCCTGATTTTACCTTTAATAGTCATTGCTTTTGGATAAAATGGTTCTTTCTGTCCTACAAAAAACAACATTGCATCTTGTTTCCAAGTTGCAGTCCAAGCAATAGCAAACTTCAAATCCTTGCAAACATGGCAACCGTACTTGTTATATTAAGGCTTTTCCAAAAGTAGTTTCATAGTTTCTTTAGTTTTTTCATGGTCGCAGCATGAGCTATAGGTATGGAAGGAAATAAATTTATCAGAATTAGGCAAAAATACATCTTTTAAGCTCACTTTGGAAGAATCGATTAACATCAATCTGTTGACTGTGTTGTTAGACAAGAGCTTCCTTAAGAGAACAAACATCTTTACAGAGCACCAGACCATTTTCTTCAGAAGAATATTCTTTAAGGTCATCATGCACACTTATTTTGGTATCTTTATTGAGACGATTCTACCCTTTTAATCTGGAACTAAAAGTTCAAACTCTTTTTGGGCAAATTCAAATCTTGTATAAATTGTTAAGATCTTCTTGAGTTACCGGTAATTAATCAGGTTCTGATGGACAACAACTTGTTTCATGTACTGCATCATTAAACAAATTTTCTAGCATCTCTTCTACACGAGTTACATCAGCATCTCAATTGTCATCGCTTTAGGTGACACATTCTGAAGGATTCGGTATGGATAGCTCTTCACTGTGTGGGAGTAACTTCATCATTGATGGTAAATTAAGATGATTCTGTATCTGCTTTTGATATAGAAATGCCACCTTTGTTGCTTGTTTAACAGAACAATGATCTTTTGATTCGTCTAAACCATGGGCACTGCAAATGGCATATGGAAAGCTAGGATTCTTCTTTTTACATCTTTGGTCAAAAACAAGTCTTGCATCTGTATAAAGTCTTTAGCATTCAGCTGAATATGCATGCGTTTAGGATGTTCATCTTTGTTAGAAGACAAATTGATTTGCTCTGCTTTTAAATTTGACTTTGCTTTTGCAATTCTTGTTATTATTTCTTTCTTTTCTTTTTCTTTTTCAATTACGAACTAGTAATTACAGTAAATTGAAACTAAAAGGATTTCATAGTTAGTTCTGCTACTTATTATTATACTTCACTGAAGATCACAAAATTGCTAAGATAAAACTTCATAGTCATTCAGAAACAAATGTTTTATTTTGGAAAATGACTTAATGAAAAAATTGTAATTTTGAGTGAAATCCAGAAGTTGTGATACACAAAATTAGCTGCATACACTTTAATCTCCAATAGAGGGGGTTTCTAGATCAAAACAAAACAACTCTTCTAAACTGAGAGTGATTCTAAAGATGTAGCAAAGTTCTACCTATTTCTAGGACATTGCACGATGTGATAAAAACATTACTTTTTACTATTTTGTGACAAAAATATCAACACTTCAATATATTCCATCGTTAGGCAACAACTTCAGTTGCTCTTTACTTTTTCAATAATAAATATTAAAGCCTATGCTTAAGTTCTTTAATAATGATATTTGTACATTAGTTTTTGTATTTGGACGCCTTTAAAATTTGATGGAACTCGGTGCGAGAGGGTTCAAACTGTAACAATGTGTAACTTTTTGTTTTTTTTGTTTAACAGGATTGGATGTACTGGACCGATTGGGAACACGAAACTATCACAAAAGCTAATAAGTTCACTGGACAGTCATTTCAAAATGTAGCAGAACATGTTTATTCTCCAATGGGTATTCATGTCTACCATCCTTACAAACAACCTAGTGGTAAGAAATTATTAATTCTGTTTTTGTAATTCCTTTTAACACGCAATAAATTTTAGTATCTAAACTAGAAATTTTAGTATATCTAGAGCAAAAACGAGTGAGACCTAATTGTTTACCAAGTGACATCCTGGAGCAGCTGTTTCATTCACGCTCTTTGGCGCTCATCAGCCAGGAGCAGTCTCCAGTAAACAGTTGAGGTATCAGTACTGAGGCTAATAGGAATAATATTTATTTTTGCTTTTGAGGCACCACTGCGATTCCGACAATTATCCTCAGAGCAGTTGATTGATTGATTGATGCTATTTTGATAATATTGGATAGGAAAAGGGCAGAGATCAAATGCTTCTAAGCAGGGACTGTTGTCTGAATTTCTCTTTCCTCCCCTCTACTGTTCCATTTTATTATTCTATTTCCACACTGTAATTTTAGTTGTGTATGAGATTAATGTATTTCTAGTTCGTGAATTTACTAGATTTATTAAACTGCTGTAGTGTTAATGGCTACTGTTTTTATTTTTTATTTTTATTTGTATAAATTAAAAGAAAATGTTTAGACATTAAGAAAATAAGTCTTGTTAATCTGATCCTCCAGAATTAATAATGTTGTTGAAAGTGGAATATTAAAGAGTAGAAAGAATAATCTTTTCAGTTATTTCTTGAAGATTTCATTTTGTTTTGGTCATAAGTTTTTATTCCAACATATCCTTTGTAAAAAGAAGTTAAGATGAAGTATAATTCGATCAAACTATTAGATAAGAATAAAAAAATAAATATTTTCAAGATTGATAGAAATATAAGTAGTTATAACAGAAATGGTCCTCCTCTTCAATTTTGAATTAAATAATTTATTCTTCGGTTGTCCAATCACAATGAAGAAAGGAAGGAATTGAAATCTTTAAAAAGTTCTTGATATCTCAATACACAAATACCAATATTGAGAATAAATTAGTGGGTCCGATAGTCCAGTAGTTTAGGCGCTGGACTGCAGATTGAGGGAGTTCAGGTTCAATTCCTGGCAATGGTTGGGGATTTTTTCCATGGTTATTTCTCCTCCTGACAAACTCTAGGGTTCACCCAGCCCTCTGTCAAATGGTTATTGGGTTTCTTACTCAAATGCAGGTAAGCCCTCGGCCTGTCTATCTAACCTCAACTACTCCTGTTGGTTGAGAATCTCTGGGAGTCTAACCCTCCCACGTACCCAGGGCCTGCATTGATCTGTTGCGATACAGCTTACCTTTAAGAATACATTATTTTTATCGACAGGAGAGGTCCTTCACCAAAATGAACAGCATTTTGTGGGATGAAACACATGAGTACTTCAAAAATATATGTGGGTTGCGGAGACAACCCTCAAGCGTTTTCGAGATATTTAAGATTGTTTTCATCGATTTTTGAGTATTAGCTTATTAACTTCCTGTTGTTCTATTTTTACAAGTGTTCCTGTGGTCCGGTGCGTAAGTTCACCTGACAGTCTCAGGATTCAAGGTTCGATTCTGATGAGGGGAAACCTTTTTCTTTTCTTCCCCCCCCCCCCTTTTTTTTTTTTTTTTTTAAGATAATGCGGGTTTTTTTTTTTTTTTTTTTTTTTTCCAGTTTTGTTTTGAACATTAGGCAGAAAAAGAATATACGATTAGAAATAAATAAATAATAATCTCCTTTTTTTTATTAAAAAATATTTTAATTTATTAAAAATAAAATAAGACATATATTGTATAATTACACATCTTAACTAAAGTTTTCTATCTATTTTTTTTTTTTCTTTTTCCTATACTAATGTTTTTTTATCTTGACATTAATACTTGACTTGATGCCTCATCACCCATCGTGGGTATAGGCGACTTCCATGGAAATCCGACGCCATTGTCTTCGGTCATGAGCGAGGGTTGTCAGGTGATGCAGCCACACGCAATTGAATGTCTTACGGCTAAGGTTGAATGGGCGCATGATTAAATGTTCGGCTTTTCGCTTGAAGTGATGTAGAGTTGTTAGACGAACACCTCCTTTTGGCCGCTTCCAGGCCGGACCCGGCTCTGCAAGCAGGGAGATTTTTGCGATACTACATGCTGGCATTCTCAAAGTACGGCCCAGCCAATGCCATCGTCTGAGTTTAACAATGATAGATATATTTTCATTGAAATCACACCTAAGGCGAATTTCAGCATTAGAAATTTTTTCAGAGTACTTGATTTTGGTACTCTGAAAATACTAATACTTTCACCATTAAAATTGATGGATGAGAAATCTAAAAGTATTCAATTATACTTTATATATATATATATATATATATATATATATATATATATATATATAGTAAAAATGAAAAGGAACATTTATAATAGGCCTATATATAAATGTTTCTTTTCTTTTTTTTTAATAACCAAGTTTTTATAGATTCCACCAATTGAGATCCTACTTATTGTTTATGGTAACTGTTTTAGTTTTTTTTAATGAAGTTATTTTAGTTCTAATTTAATTTCGAAAAATTAATTTTTTATCTACATGCTTTCTACATAATACTTGATTAACAAAATTATAGATTAAGGATTTTTATTGCACAGTTCAACAATCGAACAATTAGCATAATTACAGTTATGTAAAAGGGTTGATTTATTGATAGGAAACATCTCAGAAAAAGCATTAATACACACAACTGTGAAGTTAATCCCCCCCCCCCCCCCCAAATTATAAACTCAAAATGTCAAGAGAAAAGTGTATTAGTATAGGAAAAAGAAAAAAAAATACAGAAAAATTTAGTTAACTTGCAAAATTAGGCAGTATATGTCTTATGTCATTTTAATAAAAAAAAAAGTTAAGGAGAATATTATTTACAGTATTTATTTTTATCATATATTCTTTTTCTGCCTAATGTTCAAAACAAAACTGGGAAAAAAAAAAAAAAAAAAAAGAACCAAACCTACATTTATCTTACAGAAAGAAGAAAAAAATTAAGAAACAAAGAAAAACTAAATAAATGAATTTTCCCCTCACGAGAATTGAATGTTGGATTCTGAGGTTGTCAGGTGGAAGACTTACGCACAGCAACACTGGAACTAAACAACAGGAAGTTAATAAGTAATAATCAAAATTCAATGAAAACAATCTCGAATATCTCAAACACTTGAGGGTTGGCTCCACAACCCATATTTATTTTTGAAGAACTCTGTGTACTTTCATCCTACAAAATTGCATTGATTTTGGTGAGATACCTCTCTTTGTAAGTAACCTTTTAAATCTCAGGGACTGGCAAAGTAGCATAAGGATAAGGAAGTCAACACTTTTAAGAAAATTAAAAAATTAACTATAATATTCAAAATATTTGACTCGATCACCATTCCGACAACAACAAATTTTGGACATAAAAATAAGCAAGAGCTGATGAATTAAATATTTTAATTTACAATTAAATTTTGTAATATTGAAACATTGTTTTATAGTCTTCCTAACAGCAATTACACTGGAAAAAACTACTTTACTATGATTGCAGTATCCATGGACAAAGAATTTATTCTTATTTATTTATTTATTTTTTTAACCAATATTCGAATGAATAGCATTTTGTTACATCTCATTCATTTAGTTATTTTATAATTTTGCAGGAAATAATTTGTGCATTCCTATGAATGGTATGTGCTCTCATTTATGTTTACCTGCACCACAAATCAACGACAGATCTCCTCGTTTTTCATGCAGTTGTCCAGATGGTCTCGAACTTATGGAAAATAAATTAAACTGTGCAGTTGTTGGTAAGTTGAATGATTTGATAATCCATATTCAAGTTTTGAAAACTTGATAATAACCGAAAATATATGTTAGATTAAACAGGCTTGATTACTTTTTTTTCACCCACCTAATTACATTGTTTGAAGAGGGGGGGGGGGCCTGAAAGACTTGAGGAAATGACGATCACAATAGTATGAATAAATTTGTAGATAGGATATCTACTTTTCTTGCTGAAATAATCTTAAGACTTCCATTTAAAATCTATTGTAGCCTTTAACTCTGCTTAAATTTCTACTTTTTAAATATGTAATAACCTTTTACAATTTTTCTTTCAGAGAAATATTGAGGGTTTGTTTTATTTTTCTTTTAAAATTTTTTAACTGAATTACATTGGATATTAATTGTGTTTTAATGTTTTATTTTATTTTTTTATAATCTGCTTTCTATTATCTCCTCTCCATGAAATCAAATATTCATCCAATTCTTTTTTGTTTTCAGTGTTTTTAATATCAATTTATAATGATGTTTTATATGTTGGCTAATTGTTTTGAGATTTAGAATTTTGTTTGATGTTTTTTATTGTAATTTCTCAATGTCGATCTACTCATCGGTGTTGTATGTTAGATACAAGTGTTATTGATAGTTTGAATTATTTTATCCTTCACATGAACATTATAAAGTTGGATGTTTTGCGGTTTGTTTATTTCCTTTTAATTTATAAGGATTGTAGATTATTTTCCCCATTTCATTTGTTGATAGCAATCCTACTTTTTTGCAGCTTACAATTTTCAAACGAAATCCTTCATGACAATCAACGTTACTGCTAATAACAGTAATTATAATTATATGGAAATTCATAACTTCACTGGCTCTAGAGGAACAGGTAATATGTGATTTCCTTACAGGCTTATCTTGGATGTGAAAGCAACCAAGAATTGAAACACAATGCTTGTAGTTAATCACTTTCAAGATGGCATGATCAGAAGAACACTTAATAAGAAATACTGAATGTTATTTTTCCTATTTTTATTTTTTTTTACACTGAAACTGCACCGTTTTAATCAACTTTATTCAAGATTAAGATTAAACTGAAAACTTTTTTTTTAATTGCTTTTTGCCTCCATGCATTTTCATAATTGCAACTGCAATGCACAATTGCACAGCACTCCTCAAAAAGAAAAATGTTTTCTTGATTAGATACTTTTTGATATAATGAAAAAATTGCTTTCAAAACGTCAATGCTAGTTTTGTTGTTAAATTTTATATTTTTCAGACATTCAGTTATATATTGAATGTAAAGACTGGTATTAGATTCAGTGATTATTTACCTGAGATAGGTATCGTAGCACTAGATAAATATAGATATATATCAATATATATATATATAAAGGGAAGAAAATAAAAGGAATTTACTTATGATACTTTTAAAGATGAATTCGATAAACGTTTGTCTTTTTTACATCGAACCCATAATTTCGACTGCACAACATTCATTTTTTAACAAGGGGAAGAAAATGTAGACTATTTTGCTGAATAAATTGTAACCCGAGGAAGAGGTAATAATTTACATTTTATAAAAAGAGGAAGAGCAAAAGAAAATAAGGATAATGCTAAGCTGGAAACCAAACTTAGATCTCAGCAGATCAACCAGGATCAAATATCTCTCAGCTATCCTCAAAACAGATTTTTTCGTAAGACTATCATTTAAGTAAAAGTAATTTTGGCAGTGTATTTTTCTTTTATTTGTCCTTTTGTTGCTAAGTAAAAAAGAACCCTTATATAAATTTGATGGAAGACTTATTAAAATTGGATGATTGCCAGCAAAAGAGATAATTCTGACAATAGAGGATGAATTTGACGAATGATTAAATATAAGAAAACCATTAGGAATGTCAAATGTTGTGGCATATCATCGAGGGAAAGATAAAGCTCTGTTGAAGCAAATGTTATATTTAACCTCATAACACGAGTGCTGTTTTTGCAGCCATTTAGAATGTCCTCTTTATTGAATGAATTGGACCAAGTGCAACTGGAATGCGAAAGAGAATATAACATAAAGATTATCAAATGCAGTGCAGATGCTGGTGGGTAATTGAACAATCTTATTTTATAATATATTACTCATGAAATTTATTGGAGTTCGTTTGGCTATTTCTAAACCTCAATAGGACAAAAGGAGACTTGGAAGGTAGATGGTGGTGTGCACTGATTATGGCAAAATCATTAATGGCATATTTCGATTGAAATATTAGATGGAGACTTTTTTAACAAACTGGATCCTTGAACCTTTGGGTGCAGCTGCATTGATTTCCTGTTACTCCTCACTTGTTCATTCCTGCAATGTTACCAACTTGAATCCAATGAAACATCTGTGGGATGTCTTCAAATCAAGAAGAACCTCTTTGATCACTCAAAGTTACAAATTAAATTCAACTTATCCATTGCAGTTAACTTGAGCCTTTCAAAACAAACTTTCATAGAATTTTATTTTATTTCTATATATGTAGCTGAGAACATATCTCCTAATCCAAGGGAATCTTTATAAATTCAAATTGACATCTGTGCGGTTTTTAGCGGTTCCATGTTACAGTTAACTTAGGGAACCGCTCTTGATTTTGTGTTGTCTGTCTGTCACACTGTATGTCACACTCTGTAGCAGCCAAACGGTTAGAGATATTAGAATGAAACCTTCACCATTGTGTTCAGCATATAAAAGTAGGTGACCACGTAAAAAAAAAAAAAATCAGACCTGTAGGACCACTCCCTGACCCCCCCCCCCAAATTAACGTTTTCCATGGAAGTGTTAGTAATAATGATAACAATTAACACAGTAATAATACTGATGCTTCCTATATAACAATACTAACAATTGCCAACAGGACGTCATTGTTAATTTTTACAAACGTATTGTTTCATAAATTCTTTCAACCTATCCAAATAATGCACTAATCATTGTATTAACGGCCCCTAGGTTACAGCTTGCCTGTAAAACATAAAGGAACGGTCTTGCATTTATATGCTCTTGCTTTTAATTATTTTGTTTATACAATTGTGCATATTATGGGGCCGCTTTGCTTTAGACACTGTCTAAAAGCATTAATTATCTTGTTTATAGCTAAACTGTTCATACATTTGTTTTTATAATATTGTTGTAATACATTCAGTTTTGATCAAAAGGTCCTAGACATTTTTTTATGTATGTACATTGTTCAATTTCATTTCTTTATATTATCAGGGATTAAAAAAAAAAAAACCAATAAGAGACTAATTTTGTTATGTTCTTTGTAATGTGTAACAATAATATAAGATGTAATTACAGACTCTAGTAGAAGAGGCCAGTAAGGTTGTTGACCTGAATGATCCCCAAAATTAGGTTTTCATAGTACGGGGGGGGGGGGGGGTTCATTTATGGTTGATCCAGGCCTCAGATCGCTATCATACATAGGATCGGAATGATAATTATTTCGCCTTAGTAAAAAGCTCATTTGTAATTATTATTATTTCATAAAATATCTTAAATATAACTGCGATTTGTTAAATAGATCAGTGTTGAGACATCTTTACAGTTTTTGGAAACCTGTGTATTTCAATCTGCTCTGCACTGGATTAACCTCGAATTATTCTAAACTTCATTTTCAGTTCTTGCTGTTATTATTTAATTCCACTTTCCTTAATACGGCGTCTGCTTTTTATTTTATAAAAGAAACCAGAATGCTTACTTGATGAAGAAGTTAGTGGAAGTTTTAATTTATTGAATTTTAAGATTGCTTCCCAGCCTAACTTCAAATTTTTAGGGTATTTATAGCCTTTATATAGTAAAACAGTGTTTGCTTAAACCCACCCACACCCAAGGCCACAGCAACCCCTGCAGTTGCCCAGGGTAGATTGGCACCCTACCGATCACTTGTAATCCTAGTAATTTTAGCTGTAGGTGGTCACCAGTCTCTGGCTACCGCTGTGCCTACAACCCGTTTTCTTTTATTTTTATGAAAGTGTTACTTCTTTTTTCTTTTTCCCAAACCAGACGAAATTAAATGATTTCTTGACACGTACTTTTTTTTCTATTTTTATTTTCCTCTCACTCCAATTAATTTGACAGATAAAGCTTAACGAAGATTCCCAACTCATATTTTAAAAACCTTAATAACGGTTATATCAAACGTAAGATCTTCTCATGCATAACCTTAGAACTGTTACAAAATACTTCACAATTCTATTTCTTTGGCCGAGAACTTAAGGGATGAATGCCATCCGTTACATTTTCGCCTTTTGTCCCTTGGGCGTTTTAAATTGATCTCCTATTACAAGGCATTAGAGGGTTTTTTTTTTTTTTTTTTTTTCTTTAAACACTTTATAATATCATAGGTTATTCTTAAATTCATTATTTATATAATATAACATTACACCATTAGAAATCTTCTTTCTTCAATATTCTTGTAATATTTTGGCGATATTTCGCGAAATTTAATCATTTCGCTTTTTCAAGCCTTTTTCTTCAAAATAGGACTGAGTCTATCTCAACATTGTTGAGTTTCCTTTTCAATACTAATAACACTTTAATATTTATTTATAAATCCTATCGAATACTTGAAATATTTTTTTTTTTTTTTTCCTTAAAAACTTTGAATGAAAACTTTAGATTACTGCAAAGTAAATTTTATATCGAATCTCGTTATGGTGAAAGAGCTTGTGAATATTTTCAAATGAATATACACGTCTATTTAAAACTGGCAATGCTATTTGTTCACTTGCAGTCGGAACAAAATCTATTTCTTTCGATTTTTGTTTCCCCTTGATCAGATGACCTTTGGAAAGTTAACGTTCTATAGAAGTGAGCTGAGGTCATTCAAGGTATCGGACAATTGTTATCTCTGGAAACCCGCTTTTCATTTACGATCGACTTTATCATATCGATTTCCATAGTATTAAGATATAAAAGAAATTGGATGATAAACGGTTATCTTGGGGATTATTTCAATCAGAATTCAGAGGATGTGGAACAAGTTTTAATACACAGCCAAGATAGCTGCTGTTTATCTCAGTTTGTTGCTCAGCGAATTTTAAGTCAAGGTGATAAACTTTTTTTTTCTCCGCTTTTTCCGTTGACTAATAATTTATTTCGTATTCCGGAAATGACGTTAATAATTTCACAATTCAGGATGAATTTATTATTCTGCTCTACTGAATCTGACTAATATTTTAACAATGTTATACATCCGGTCCTGTTAACCTTGATATTTATTTGTGACAATTTCGTTGATTTATTTTTAATTAAATTCTGAAAAGGGAAAAATGAATGTTGAATATTAATAATAGTGGAAGTGAATTGGGAATCTTGCTTGGAGATTAAGAATACAAAAATTATCTTTTCGAACTTCAAAGAATTTGTTTCATTCACTTACATTTAAAGTGCGAAGAATTGAAGGAATTTCTAATTTTCTTTTTTTTTTTAAATCTTAAATGAATAATGTTGGGGGGAGGGGGATAACAACCAATGTTTTTGAAGGAAGGCAACAACATTCGTATGTTACGGAAATTTCAGAATCCTCTGAAGGCGTAGAGTATTACTGTTTCAAATCCTAACTCATGGCCTCGCAGTTGGATCTTCAAGGTCTTCTGCGCCATTTTGTATCCATACATTTCAGCCACAAAATGGATTGTAGGAGAGTCCTAAAACGCCGATTGCTCTTTCCTAATCATTGATGAATTCAATTTAAAAGAGTAATGGAATTATTTTTTTTCTTTCGTGGTGAAGGATGGCAGAGGACTGCTTTCGTTTTTTGTATTGACGTTACGTCATTTTAGACAGTGTGAAACATTTGAAACTGTTTTTAAATAATGTTATTTGTTTGAGGGTCCTTGCGATGGACAGTTTTAACGTACAGAATCTCTGATCAGAGACATTAAAGAACTAGAATTTAAATTCAAAAATCTCAGGACTTAAGGAAGAAAAAGACTCGCCAACCCACGACTCGCCAGGAATGAATCCCTACAGCGATATACAAAAATTAAAACTTTAAATTATATAAGTCATGTGATTGGAGGAAGGTGGTAGAATGAAAAATTCACATCATTTTCTATCTTCTCATTCTCCTATTCTATAATTGTTTCCCATTTGAAGGTTCGTGGATCCCCCCCCCCCTTTTCCCCCTTAAAAAAGAGAGGCTTATGATTAAAATTATGATATTGGATTAAATAATAAAATAGTTTAAAAACAGTATTTCATAAGGGTTTTTAAAAGCATATCTATACAGAAAACATCGTTTATCAATATTAATAAAAAAACAGTTAATGGACCAGATTTTTATTTTTTTCCCCCCTAGTTAAAGAAAATTTTAAAGAAACATAATATGTTTTTTTGTACGAAATAAAAAGACCATTTAGAAAAGATATATTTTTTTTTCTTTAATTTATTACTCACATGTAGGCGAAATTATGGAATTAAAATTCCATTTTTTTATATTCGAAATCTCAGGAACTTTGTCCTGTGGAATTTTTCTTGTAAATGTAGAAAAATCAATAATGAAAAAACAAAACAAACAAAAAAAAAAAAAAACTACTGAAATCATTTACACGAGCTAAGAAATTGGTTGTATTTAGCGTGAGTTTTTCTGATTTTCGTTTTCGGTAAATGGAATCGGAGAAACGAAGTCACAGACGGCGCATTTGACTGAATAGATGCCGGAACGGAGTCGTAACGGGATGGAAAGGGTTAAGTGCGGTCCAGCCTTACCCTTTGATTTGATAAATATCAATAGGGCGCGAGGCGGAAAAAATTAAAACCACTGCGTTAGAAGCAGTTATTCTTTGCGAAGTTCATTGTAAACAGGATTTTATATATCCTTCTGCTATTTAAAAAAAAAAAAAAAAAAAAATATGCGTCAATTTTAATTAACTGATAAAAGTATGTTTTACGTTTCAGTTTAACAGTAACGGCGTTGGTTTTTTTTTTTTTTTTTTTTTTTTGTATATATAATTATTTCCGAAACGTTATAAATTAATTTGATTTAACTGTCGTGAGCTTTTATTTCTTAAAGTATCTTAAGTGTTATTTTAAAGAGTAATTAATTAAAACAATTGTCTAATGTGAATGAAAGTAGTTTTTGTTTATCTTTACTATGAAATGAAATTGATAATTTTAATTCGGAGAATTTAGTCACAATTTTAATAGAAAAACAACGAATAAATAAAATAAAAAAAAGAACAGGAAAAAAACAAAAAACAGAGCAATCTGCGTGATCTAAATGGGAATTTAAAACTTAATTCTTCCGCAAAAATAAAAAAAAAAAACTTTGGTTTTTATTGGATAGGAAATCGAAGACTGATCAATAGTTTTATCTGTATTTGATGAGCTAATTTCTTAGTTTATTACATCAAAAAAAAAAAAAAAAAAAAAAAAACCAACAACCCGTAAACATTATTTTTTGAAGATGAGCTTATTTTGATGAGGTTTTTCGTCATTTTTTTCCTGTTGTCGTTTGATGTTGGCAGTTGTTTACTTGGAAAAGTGGTGCTTACGTGGCGTATTGATGTTGCTATGGTATAATAGAACTTCACTTTGAACAAGTGTCCTCGCCACCTGCTATTCTACATCAGTATTCTGCAATAGCATTTTTTTTTCCCCGTCTTGAGCTTTAACTGTATTTAAAAGAATTTAACGATCAGAATAACAATACAGTACTCTAGGATTTCGTTTTATTTCTGATAAAAAAACAGGACAGATCGTATTGCATTAGTTGTGTCCCTGAAGAGTTTGTTTTTCTTCTGCAATTGGACGAAATATTTGGGATTTTTCTTCGTTGGACTTGGCAACGGCGTTCGTCCCCTTCAAGGGCAAAATGAACTCTCCAAACCCTAATTGAAGTGATCTGGTTTTAAAAAGAAAAGTTTTTCCTTTCGTCGCCGTTGTCCAGTTATCGAAAGATCCGATCCCCGCTGGTCATCGTTTGTTTTGGCCCTTTCGCTGTTTAGCCCTAATCACGCGTGGTGTGCCGATGAGTCATCGTCGCAGGTGAGGCTATTCTTATCTTCGTAGCCTCTGGACCGGATTGATCCACCTTTTCTTGAATCGAAGCCGCACCTGCCTTGCAGTGATCAACCATGCTTCTGCCCATCGCCGTTGTGATCCTACACTTCGTCGCTCTGCTGACCAAGTCCGCCCTCGCCCAAGAAATAACCGAGGATGATTTGTCTTCCCTCAATGCGACTACACGTACGTAAGGCTCTCAGAGGCATGAACCGTTGGTGCGCGGCGCGGCCATCTGCGTTCGCTGCCACTGAAGTGCTGCGCCATTTCAGTCCCTGCGTAGAGGCGCTCGGCCGCATTCAACGGTTCAGTCCTAACCTTGAACGTTTGTTTTCCCTCCTTACTTTTTAAAGAAATCTATAGAGGAATCCTGAATTCTATGTTAATCATTGGTGCCCTCTTAGTTTTAATCTGTTTCTCGCTACCAACATTTCAAGCCAAAAATGTAGGCCAGACGAGCAGCTATTTGCGCTGGGGAAAAAAAAAATGACAACAACAACAATTTTTTTACGTAATTCTGTAAAAAGTAATTCGTTCCATTCCATATTTTAGTGATTAACTTCTCCTTACGACACAGATAAATTCGGTTGATTTTAAAAGTTGAATTGTCTTTTTAAAATTATTTTGCAGTTTAGTTGATTTACTCAGTTCGACTATTTTTTTGTCAAATTTTAACATTTACAAAAACATTAATAGTCAGTATTAAAAAAAAATAAAAAATAAAGAGAAACTGAGTAAATAAACTTAGTTAAATAAAATAAAGAGAAATGGCAAATAAACGTATACATTTTTTAAAAAAAACAAACAAGGCTGCAGTGTATCTATTGTCCACTTAACTAGTTTATTGAATATTTTATGACCCTAATTATTACATCTTAAAAGGTCTCTGCTCGTTTTGATGCTTCCTGTTAAATTAAAGCCACTAATAACGGTTTACTCAGTAACAGTTGTTTGTTGTTTAAAATGTGTGAAATCTGATTTAAATGTAATCTTCTTCCAACTGAAACTTGTTACGCTCTAACGTGTTGCAACCGTTGTCATCATCATCATCATTTATGATTTCCTTCCTCCGTCCTTCCATTCACTCCTTTCGTCTTTGAAAGCAGTTAAGTGTGAAAGACCATCCCTCCCTCACCTCCCTTTTCTTCTTGACCCGAGGACAATTCTTTTCTTCTCCACTTCTTGAGACGACTGCATGTGTTTTTTTTTTTGCTCTTGGAGAGTAGTGACCCAGTAGTTTACGTAGAGTTGCACCGACGCACTTGTTTATTCAGAGCCATGTTTAATAGAGATTTCTTTTCCCTAGAAAACCCAGACGAATCCAGGATAGATTCCCAACGATCCGGTATTATAAATTATAGATCGAAGGACTACAATGGGACGACTGTCAGCGACTATAACGACTATGACGATTCGGGTCGTGTGGCCGGCATTGTCATCGGAGTTATTGGCGGTCTGGCCCTCATTGGAGCCGTGGTAGGAAACATTTTATTGTAAAGTTTTTTTAAAAATCAATATTAATTCCCGTGAACTAATTAGTATTCTTGAAATGCGTAAAGATGTAATTAGGATTTTGATTCGGGAGTTTTGAAGCTTTTGTGAACTTGTTCCTTTGTGAGAACAAGTGGACCTTGAAACTGGGGCTTTCGCAGTTGAAATCCTAATTTTGCACATTGAATTGATTGTTAATATTTTTTATTTTAATTTTTACAGGTTGCATTCTGTGTTTATAAACAGTACGTAAGACGAAATGTTAAAAGTATGAATTTTGATAATCCTGTCTACCGAAAAACAACAGAAGATCAATTTAGTCTGGAGAAAAATCAGTATCAACCAACAAGGTCGTACCCGGCGGTAAGTGAAGAAGTATGTATTGATGTTTTGTTTTTTTTTTTCTTTTAGTTTATTTTTATTTTTAAGATTTTTGCTTATGTATTAGTAGTAGTATTTAGATGTATCTACATACATGGCTGTCGCATGTTTTGAACTCGTATAGGCTGGATTTTTTTAAAATTTATTTTCTTTATCTTTCGTTCAGTGTTGTCGAGTTTAATTTTGTAAGCTTGTTTAGTAGCTATTTCGTTTTAATAAATCGTTGGTGTCATTTTTCAAATAGCTTAGATATTAAATTCTTTTCTTGGATTACAGAATATGTAAGGATTTTTTTTTTTTGTAATGCTCCATTTTGATAGGTTTTCTCAATAGATCAGTTGCAGTGAAGGCTAAAATATATATCTTCCCTTGATCGAACAGCTAAACAATCGCGCTATGGGAGGGAATTTCAATATCAACCAAAACATTTATTGAAAAAAAAAAAAAAAAGCATGATGTTTGACATCGAGTTATAGACGTTCCATTTCTGTACATTTAGTAGAGTAACTGATGTGGAATATCTTAACGTAATTCATTAGTTAAATTTGTTTGTTTTTCTTTATTATTACTAACACGACCTGGCTAGTTGTGAAATTCTTCCGTTACTTTTCAAAATTAATTATTTTAAAAATAAGAATCGACTGCGTTGACGTGGGAGAGAGAGAGAGCATTAGAAATATATCGTACTCTAATTATAAAAATACACAAAATATTAGGAAAAAAATATCCAACACTTTTAAATATAGAATTGCATTCGGTTTTTCTAATGTTAGTAATGCAATAATGGCTTTTATGGTTTATCAGATATGTAACACAGGCACGTAGCCAAGATTTTGTTGGGGGGGGGGGGATGTGCATTAAATTAAATTTTTATAAATGACTGCTTTTTTTAGATGAAAATTTAAAAGTAAAATGATCTTATTACTAAAATCTATGGAGAGTGTAGGCTCTTTGAATATCATCATTTACATATACACACTTTCTTTTCTTTTTTTCTCTCCTAAAGGGGTGGTGGTGGTGTCAGGATCACATCCCCCACACCCCTGGCTACGTGCCTGTGAAACAGTTCTTTGGAGGGAAGTTTGAGCTTTTAAAAAGGATACTGAAACTTATTTCTTCACTAAAAAGGAATACTAGAACTAATTATAATTCTCCCCATGGAAAATTGCAAATGTAATACTGGTTTTGCAATAGCAAAATTCTGAAGTGACGATAATTTTTTGAAGAATGTAAAGGGGCAAGTTAGAACAAATTTGTTCTTGCAGGCATAAATATATTAACTTGTAAGAGGTTGTATTACGATCACTATCAATCAAGGTATAATTGAGAGATCTGAAGCTTTTGTCTCACTTATATCCCCACTGATCTTAATGTAATTTAGTATCCATTGCTTCTGGTAGAGCTTCTTTGCAGATATGAAAAGTCCAATCTGAAAAATGTTTTTGCTGCTGGCAACACAACTTCTCAAGTGTCTGTAACTTACAGACAATCTTAATAAACATCAAGTTTCAGGACTTGAGGCAGTTTACTATGCTTTCTGACTAGTCTCAGATAAAGGATCGTTAAGAGCAATCTTGAGTAAGAGAAAGTTCCTTCTCAAGTAAATGGTTTATTTTGTTTTTACTTTTTAAGCTTTGGTCTGTAACTGAAAAAACCTCCTAGCCTCAGTTTTGTTGTGAAACATAAACAGACATTTTAAAATGAGAATAAAGAAAGTTGAATCTGCAAATGAATATTTTAATATTATGCCACAATTTTCTTAATCTTCGATTTTTAGATATTTTTCGTATACGAAATGCCAGACTGTGATATACTGCTACACCTTATGATAAAATTTGAATCCAATTTGTCTGATTTATTATAAAAGGCATAGTTTAGAGTCGTTTACATTTCGATGCTGCTTGTGGGAACGAATACCAGAAAACGTATACTTTTGCGTTATCCTAGAAAATATATTTCCACTACTTTTTATTAACATAAAAACTGTGTAATACCACAAATAACAAATCTTGCAAAGCAATGTAGTCATTTGCAATTTGAATTGTAAATGTTAATTTTCATAATTGCAGGTTCTGTTAAGAATACTTGAAATTTATGTATTTTACTGAATAGCAAAAATCTTTCTTTTCGATTTGGAAAAACCTGTGTATAACAGCTAGACTATCAGGTTGTAAAGAAAGTTTCTTTGATGGGCGGGAAAACAGTAAAAATCAATTTATGACAAAATCAAGATAAGAGCATATTTCACATTGGCTAATTGATATCTGTGGTAAAATGAGCACAAATCGGAGCCTCCAGGACACACTGAATTCTCTAGTGCACATTACAGTATTTATTTATAAATTGACTTGTCAATAGGACACTTAGGAAAATGACTTGTCTTCCCCTGTGAAGTTATCAAAAGGGAACATATAAAACTGATTTTATAAAACTTTTTAATATAGCACACAGTTTTTTGCTTTCCTGTAAAATTCACTCTTTTGACTTGTACTAATATTTCCACCCATCTAAGAATATCTGAATGTGGAAGCATTTGGTGACAATGTTATTGGACAGTCTTGCTATGGCTGGTACAGAAAATTCAACAGTGATATATGGGGTCCTAGAAGTGGACAACCCAGTGAGGTGCAGTCAGTGGCGTACCAATGCCTTTGGGGGCCCGGGGCGGGAGTTGTAGGTGGGGCCCCCAAGTCTTGCTTTTTACAAGCAAAAAAAAAAAAAAAGGGAAAAGTGTTGCTGATGGGGCCCCTCCCAGGTGGGGGCCCGGGGCGGACCCCCCCCCCCCCCCCCCCCCCC
>JAFIDM010000179.1:25346982-25364122 GCA_023159025.1 Thereuonema tuberculata | reverse complement strand
TTTGTACAGTAGCGCCACAGAGCATCGACAATTGGAACTAAATTGTTGTTCTGTACAGTAGCGCCACACAGTGTCAACAATTGGAACTAAATTGTTGTTCTGCACAGTAATGAAACTCAAAGCTTATACTCAAAGTTTTATAGACAGTATTGCTCCAGTGGTGTTTTTTGCAACAACCGTTTACAAACGGTTTGTTTTGACTTTTACATATTATGATGATGTACTAATTTTATTAAAAGGTATTTTCACGATTTGCATCATGCGTAATCAACATATGGTAAGGGTCAATTTTCAATATATGTTCGCATGTGCACCGACGCACTGCACTGTGCATGCGCAAGTGCACTAGTTGTTTAGTTGCTTCGCTTGTTTGTTTGAACACAATATTCTATATTATATAAACTATAGAATTAAATTCTATAATTTAATTTCAAACAGGGTACCATGTGTTTGCAATGGAAAAAACGATCTAGAAATTTCGGTTCACTCCGCCGATCGAAGTGATACTTATCTAATTAGTCCTATTTTAAAGATTTATATATGTGGAACAATAATTTTGTGACTGTAAATAAATTACTTATAAAAATGATAATTTAAGTATTCCATATCCTGCCCAATGCACGCATTCGGCAGCTAACTTGCCCATTTCATGAATAAAGCAATGGGCTTGCACTTTTCATGAATTCGGCGTAACATATATAAAGAGCCACACCATAGTCACGTTCCATAGTATTAAATACACATATTCAAATTTAATTACATTTCTACACACATCGTAACTGCTATATAAAGTATAAAAAATACATATAGAAGAAAAAGAAAACAAATATTAAATTTTGGACCAATTATTGTATTTTTTTTTTTAATTCTGTATTTTTATCAAGAGATATTGGGAGCCGCACTTAACCTAACGAAGAGCTGCATTTGCCCACGTGTGTTATAGACAATCATACTGACAGCATGAATCATCAATGTTGAGCTTATATTTCAACCAGAGGATATATATGTATTAAAAAAAAAAAATCATTGCATGGCTATTAATGTCTAGGTTTCGTGACACTGTTAAGGGGTTGGGGTTTCTCTCTTCTTTAATAAACCATTATTGTGTACGTGTTAATCAATCTTGTCCTGTAAATTTCATTCACATCCATTATTTAACCCTTAAATTCTAGAGTAACTGTGTGTGTGTATGTGTGGGTATCAAAACAGTTTTTGCAGTATAATTGTTAATGCAAAAGAGTTTACCCAATTATAAAGCAAGTAAATAACAGTTTTTTGGGGGTTGACCTCTTTTATTTTAAATAAGTATAATTATCAAAACAAAATTGACACTTATTTTGCTAAGAAGGGCATTGCTTTTTAATACATAGAAAAGTGTAAGCTATTACATAAATCTTCAGTAGCAAAACATTTAAATCAGATATGGGGAAACTGTTTTAGTGGTTTGCATGGGAAAAAAAAAAAAGAATTAACATTAAAACGGCCAAAATGGAATATGATTTATTGAATAATAATAAGAAAAACTGTAATTGCAGGGGCCAGGATTCCTCCATTTCTGATTTACATAGCCAAGAAATAGGAATAATAATAAAAAACTTACCAATATATATCTAAAATTCCTTTCCCCACCCCATTTTTTTTTTTAACATATCACAAAGTTTGCCTATGTTATGTGCATATCATAGCTTCTCAATTTCTACAAATAACAGCAAACAAAAATATGTTTAAATGGATAATATTACATTTGACTAAAGATACTTTCCTAAATAGATATAAGTTTAATCTCTTTACTAAACAATGAAAATGAATAAAGTACCTGAATTTGATCACTTGTATGGGTATTTAAACTATCAGATGAATATTCTGAATAAAATAACGTAGTTGAGAATGATACAGACCTAAGCCACACACACACACATCCAAATGGAGTTAACAATACAACAGAAACTACTTGTTTAAATGAAAGGAGCTTTCTTAAGGATGTCTCACAACCAAGGAACAATGTCGCATGAAGATTTTGTTAGAAAAATTAAATTGATGTACGTATAACGTAATGATGTAAGAAGCTTGAGAAACCTTCCATATTTATATTAAAAAAAAAAATAGCTGTCAAATTAATATGTAAAGAAACATTATTATCTTTAATAGTTAAAATTTGACTATCAAAAAGCCAAAATTGCTAACTTAGGAATGAAGCATAGCACAAACAATATGGGGGGAAAAAATAATGACGGCTCATTTTAAGGCAACAACTGTACTTAATTGAAGAAAACCTGCAGGTTAATAAAAATAAGCTGGTAGGTTATACAGCAGAGCACTTGAATCAGCCAGAAGCACGTGAAGGATCTTTACAACAAGTCTTAAAAGCTTCCATTGTTTCATGATTCGCCTAAATTGAACTTGCAATGTCTGCCTTTACTCCAGGGAAGAAATCCCTGACCTGGCTTAAAGCTCTTTGTGATTTAGGTCTTTCTCATCCGCATTCCTTCAATCACACTTGCATAAACTGCACGGCATATTGTGGAACCCATTTATAACAATATCAGTTTCGTTTTTAATGAAAATCTTAAGTTCAGCATTTCAAAATTGAACCAAGCTTGCATTATTTTTTTTTTTAATGTAATGAAAACAAAATTAGTAAAAACCTTTTTAATAAATTGAAGAATTTTCCTTAATAAAAACTCAAGATGATTGTTCTCCAGTAAACCAAAATATATATATATTTTGCCAGATTCTAAAGGAGAGACTTCAACAAATTCTAACTTTACTACTATTTTTTCAATATACAATTAATATATTAACTTTCAGTAATTCAAAGCATTAAATGTGAACCAATGAAAAATAAATTGCCTATAGAATTAATTACATAAACCACAGTTTCATGATTTTGTCGTATAAAAATTAAAAAGCATTTAAATTATAAAACAGTGCATCTTGATTGCAAAAATTAATCAAAAGCATTATACAATGTAAATAGGAAAACTATGACCACATATCTTGGATAATCAAAAACTGGAAAATATACAGTAAATGCTGCTTCACAGCCTCAAAGAAAAAAAGTTTTTTAATTTAAACCCTTTCCCATCTGCCTTATGTTAAATTTCAGTATACATGTAACATTAGATTAGAGTAGGGTTTTCTGTTGCACCTCTGCAACTGAGTAATCCAGTTCTATTCAACCTAAAAATACATAAATAACTGACTCCAAATAATCACCGGTGACTTTCATAAAGGCTATCGTGGCCATCTTAGCAGCATGAACTGTATACTTTGAACTATAAGAATAGGAGTTCTTAATCATAAGGAATGATGAATTATATTAATACAACCTGTTATTTTAAACATTCTATTTTAAAAGCAAGTACATAAATGACAAAAGTATACTTTCTTCATCTTAAAGATGTCGTCGATGCCCTGGAGCTGGTGAAGAGACACGGGAGCTGTTACGTGAAGAAACTTTTTCACTCAAAGCTGAATTTGCCTAAGAAAAACAAGACAAAAAAGACGATCAATGCATGCCAAAAAATCAACACAATATATACGATAATTCAGGATATGCCAATAAATATTCAAAATAGTATTCACCAAAGTAATTTTTAAAAAGAAAAAAAAAAGTATGTTTGATTAAATAAAATCAATCAGATCAAGGAGGCCAGAGACACAGCTAGAATAAACTAATTTACTTTAAGCAAGAATAAAATACACAGACGAATCGCTTCAATATACAATTCTTTCTCAATGTGGTCCATCAATGCGGTCAATTCTTTTTCAAGACCACATTGAGAAAGAATTGTATACTGAAGCAATTCGAAACGTCTATCTATTTTATTCTTGCTTAAAGTAAATTAGTTTATTCTAGCTGTGTGTCTGGCCTCCTTGATTTGGAATTTCCAACTATGCACATAAAAAGTTTTCTAAAATCAATCAGATTCAGTGAAAAATAATTCTTTTCTGAATAAATAGAAGCATAATTTTAATGGTATATATCCATCATGATGATACTTAACAGTATCTGTCAGCTTTTTTCTTTATTTCTTCCTGCTCATTAAACTTCATAGGATAATTGGGTTAATAAAAATTATTTAATATAAAATACGAAATGTTTCCTAGCGAAATAGAATTGAATAACATTAAAACAATATATGAACATACATACTACATCAAATTTTAAAAAACAATATATCAAACTAAAACTGTTAACAAAGAGCTTTAATAAACAAACAGAAAACCAATTAAGACATCATAACATAATTAAAAAAGTTAACAATGAAATAAATCAGTAACTGCAGGAATTTCAAATTTTCTGTTCATTAAGTCGATGGAAAATTTCTTAGCATAAAAAAAAAAAAAAAAGGCTTCTTTGATTTTAGTGTTATCCCAATCAATAATATCATTTGGAAATTTACTTAAATGTTCAGTAATAGCAGATTTAAAATTTGTAGAATTTTAGAGAAGTTTTTGCTATCTAATTGGTGTTGCTTAATTCTTTTATATAAATTTTGCTTGGTACGACCAATATATTTAAGATAACGTGAACGAAAAAAATTGGAGTGCTTTATCAAATCAATTGTAAATCAGCATTTAGTTTAAGTTTTATCTTGATATATTGTTTCTTAATAATTTTTGAAATTTGATGTAGTATTTTCTTATTATTCAATTCTATTTTGTTATGAAACATATTGTATTTTATATTAAATAATATTTATTATTAATGTGGGTCCCTATAAGCAAACTACTGGTGTTTGTCGTAGCTACTGGTCTTATTGGGGATTAAGGCTGGGTAAAGTACAATAGACCTTAGATCGCAGTGCTAGGTATATTTACCACCCATCTTCTACACTTCATTATTATGTTACAAATATATTATCTTTTCTGCTTATTCTGTATTAATTTTACATAAAAAGAACAATCTGTTCAGTTAAGATGGTAGGAATCATTCTCTGGCGAATCATCATCAGGTTTATTAAATTATGATCATCTTATTCAACTATCAATGATTTCTGTTCAGCATGCAAGGATTTCATGCTTTGGGTCACTTTATATACAAACCAAAATACTTTAAAGAATAATGCACTAATCAAGCTTCTTATTTAGGAGATGATATTATAAAACTTAATACGTATGGAAAAAGGTAGCATTAATAATAATTAATAGAATTTATGACAGTGTTTTAGAAATATACAATCTTCTAACCTCATCTTCAGATTCATCCTCATCATCACTCATGTACCTCTTCGATGGTCGTCCCTTTCTCTTCCTGTTCTTATCCTATATTAAACATTAAATATTTAATAATATTAATAACAATAAACGCAATAGACTAAACATCAGTAACAGCATATATGATTTATCACTACAATTATCTGAATATAAATAACAATCCTTATGTATTATTTCTCAAAGGTGCTTTTGTGTTGGTACGCCATAACTACCTTAATACTTCATCGAAATTAATGATTGAGACATCATTTTGAAGATTACGCTCCTCGCTAATGACGAAAAATAAACAAATTGTTTAAAATTAATGTTTTCGTTAAAAAACTTTATTTTAAAAACCTTTTTATAAAAATGAAGAAGGCGCCATCTATTGACAATGTGTTTAACTAACATGCACGACAGCTGTTGGTTTTGTTTATTATTTCTCAAAGATTTTTTTTTTTTTTTGGTTGCGAATTATTCGCACTGGTCAACTAGTAATAAATATTATCATTTCAAGAGAAAATCAAATTAAGTCCGCCATAATTTACTATTAAACCTGAATTTCAAAAAAATTAGCTTAAATAGCTTAAAAAATATTACAGTTAATCTTAACTTCTGATTTCAAGAAGATTACTACAATCTTAAAAATACAACATCTAATCTTAGTCTGGTCTAATCTTAGTCTTACCAAACATACTATTAATTATTTTTTTTTTCTGCATCCCATAAAGATGAATGATAGTTAGATGATAGACTTATTCAATTTTTAATAGGATGCCTCATCTAAATTTACCTATAGTGTATCAAATCTCCCAATTAACTATTTAACAGCTAAATGCATTTCATTAATTCTTACTCTCCCATCCAATAATAAACTCAAAATTTCATAGTCCCCTACACTATCATCCATTCTTTCAAACTTCTGAACAAAATCAACAATAACTCCCTCCCCCAAATAGATCCATCCAATGAAATGCATTTGTTCAAATGCTAACACAAGCCTTTCTATTACAAAGACCCCACCTGCTCATATACTGCTACTCAATTACAAAACACTTGCACTAGTATAAACTGACTGAAACATGTAACACAATTAAAAGCTTACAATCCCACGATTGGTGGATGCAGCATTTCTGTCTTTGTATCCAACCTCTATATAACCTACACGGTATCCTGTTCTCATGTTTGAGTTGTCCCTCATTGGATTTACTTAAAATTCTAAACATGTCGGGATGTTATATCATTCTACTAAAAATTAAGTGAATCATCTAACTTATTCAATTTTTATTAAATTTGATGAATATTTGGAGAACCAATCAATGCCGCTGCAGGGCAGTCCTATTGGCTGATACATTTACAAAAAGAAGAATTAAAAAGCAAAAAGATTGTTTAAAAATTCAATCTAAGCACTAAAGTAGCTATGGTAAGGATGTCTACAAACAAGAAAATAAATTTAAAAGTTTTAAAAAAAATAATAATAAAGTAAAGTTGCTTTGGTAACAGTAAAATTCACTTACTACTTCTAGATGCATCTCTATTTTGATGAAGTACTGCGTTATCTCATTAATAAACATCTTTAAACATTCCTGAACCATCTCATGCAGTTAATAACAAGATAACCTTGTTCAAAGAGTTGAGATTTTAGACTTAGTTTTGGTTAGCTGTGGTCAAACTGGTGGCATTTATATAGACTTCATGATGCCCTTTACGCTGGCAAATTCAGTAAAACAGCATCCCAAAATGCTAATGCGATTCACACAAACATCATTTGTTAGTTTTGGCTTAACTTTGGACCATATTATCTCAAAATATTTCACTTTCTGTAATCTTTACAATAATAAGATTTTCCAACAACTTCTATGAATTTCCACGATCGATGAATTTATGAATCTATTCAGTTTTATTTTATTTTAATTTATATCTTTAATTTGAAATAATAACAACAACAAGCCTTTTACCTCAATATCAGATTCTTCCTCATCATCACTAATAATTTTTTTGGGTGGTCGACCTTTTCTTTTCTTAGTCTTTTCATGTAAATACAAAATATTCAGCAAAAGTTAATGAATTATTAGAAAAAAAAAAAAATGTGGAATTATTTATTTATTTAATTGCTTACTGGAACTGATTTTAGAGTTCATTAAAAATTGATTTTAAAAATTTCATTCAATTAAAAAACAAAATTAAACTGAGAAAAACAAAAAACAAAAACGGGGAAAAGCCAACAACCTCATACAGGGAGATAGGAGAGACTGACTGCTGTATCTTGGACTCAATAAATTGGCCTTGAATGAGCAAACAACTGAAATATTTGCCCACAATTTCACAGTAGGAAAATGTTTGTAAAGAAAAATTAAAAAAGGAAAAAAAAAAAAAAATAATTTTTCTTTTTTCTTCTTCTTTTCTTTAAACGAAGCTGTATTGGCAAAAACAAAATAGGTCTATGCAAAACAAAAGACCTAATTTTTCTATAATCAATATTATAAATGAAGATACAAATGGTAAAAAAATATCCTCATAAGATTCTTGTTGAATAAAATCAAGAAACAACATAATACATGACAAAGAATATCAGTTTGTTCTGCTATGTTATGTTGCAAGATCAGTAACTTCCGTATGTTCCGTCCATAAGGATTCAGCAAACTTTAAAGATTAATAAGATATAAAAACCACTTCCACACTCTTCAATTAGTATAACATTTTAAAATACTAATGGAAGAGTGTGGAAGTGGTTTTTATATCTAATTATATTAAAAGATGAAACGAAGAAGGATTTAATGATTAATTGTTTTTTCAGAAAGATTTAACAGTTTTGAATGTAGCAAAGATACTTGAAAAGAAACTGGATAAACTAGATAGATAAAGAAAAAGCTGTGAACAAAACTTAACAAAAATAACACACGGGATATCTAAATGTCTATAATTAAGGAAGATAGTAATTAAAACCCAGCCAATTAATCTGATGCAATGTAAACCCACTACCTTACCTTTTTATGACCGTCATCCTTGCCAATTTTAATTTTGACTTTCATACTCTGAGATTCTTCATCTTCTGAGTCTTTATCAATTCCATCATCTTCATCCTGTCCATCACCATCACTATCACCTGGAAATAACATTAATTCTTTTAAACTACAATATTAAAAGAATTGAAGGTGGGATTAGCTATCCTTCAAACCCAAGAATAAAGTAGCAGAGCAGATTTGATAACACTGTAAAACTTTATTTGTACAATTTAAAATTTAAAATATTTTATTTTAATTCTTTTATTCTTTGAGAATAGTTCATTAATATCAAAAGGTTCTTGATAAGTCCACAGGACCAAATATTGTCCGATGCGTTCCGATTTCTCGTTGTGAACACACCTGCACTTCCAAATGTAACTGTTCTAATTTCACTTTTATTCACTTTCACACTAAACACTTCACTGAATTTCACTTCTGTAATTTTCAGCTACTTTTAATTGAAGCACAATAAATAAATTGAAGACACTTACTTCAATTAATACACGATATGCACTCCTCGTGCATATCCAGTTGGTATTCGATATGAGGGTTGACTTGTCCCTTTCGTTACAAACGAATGCCTTATTCGCCGTCTTGAATTCCTCCTTATGAATTCAATAATTTAGTTGACTGGAATCTTCCTTCAAATGAAGCACAAACAAATTGAATTCCATCGAATAAAATTAATCCAATTCTTGGAGCCGCAGGAGATATTTTTCACCAATGGTTTGTTGACTGTCCTCCTTGAAAAACTTTTCGGCTGGCTTTTGATTCACAGGATTTAGTCCCAGTATAGATCGTTGGAGAAGAACTCGTCTAATCCAACTAATTTCAGGGTTGGCGCTTTAGGGAAAATAATTTCTTCTCTTCGGTTATGCTTAGTAAACTTCTGGAAAACTTCTTAAGCTTCAACCGTTCCACTGCTCGTCCCACAAAATAAGTTAGCTTTCGTAGTACTACCCTTCTGAATTTGCCTTACACTTGCCGTCTTCATAGGTTTTCTAAGACTTCGCCAGTCTTCATTCAATGGCTCCTTTCTCGGGAAAATGGATGTAGCCGGTTGGATCACAAAGTGAATAGCTTTGCCGGCTCCCACTCCAACTGACTTCAGTTGGGTTCTACCGCCACTTTTATCTTCAATTCATTTGCATATGGATCGTGACGTCGACTTTTAGTAATTTACTTTTATCAATTTTATTTTAAACTATATTAGTTTAGAAATTATTTTTTAAAGCACAAAATAAAAATATATATATACTTTTTTTACTTTCAATCCACAAGAATAATCAGTTATTTATTGAAGAAAGTATCAATAACAATTGAAAGCATAAATGACTTGTTCAGTGCAAGAATGTCCCAAGTCCAAAAATATGAAAATTCAGGGCAAAGCGTTTTAGGTGTATTGAAGCATCAGTGCTGCAGTAAATGGAGTAACAACATCCCAAGTCAACTGCAACTGCCTTGCTGAGGCTGGCATTATGCAACGGTGACAGCAATAACATCCCAAGTAATGAATCCAGACAGTTTTTCTTATTTATCTAAAAATAAAGTTACTTAGTCTTGGGACGTTCTTGCACTAACTCAAATATTATCTGCAAGTTTAACAAGAGTCGCATTAACTTAAACTGAATTCTAAATTGTATGTTTTTATTTACCTTTACCATCAGAGTCATCGCCACCTAACAATGATAGATCACAGTCCTTCTCAAGCCGCTCCCTAGCATTAGTGAAGACTGACTGCAAAACTATTGAGTCCTCATAGATGAGGGAGCCCTCCACGTTATAAGTCTGTGCATTCTTGCATAACAGCATTACATCTCTCTCCAAATCATCCAGGCTTCGGTACTTGTGATCTTTAATCCGTTGCTATTAAAAATAAAGTTTTCAAATATCACATTAGCTTCTCTTACTAAATTTTAATTATTCATGTGTACTTCGGATGTTCAATCCAATAAATGCCAATATTTCATTGAAAACATATGTGGTGAAGGAAAAGGATGTATATTTAGGATTTACAAGTTATACATAAGAAGACATGGAGAGCAAGAAAATAAGATTCCAGTATAGGAAGGAGGAAAACCTTTTATAAGCTTATGGAATTATAAACAACAAACATTAATTAAAAATAATCCATAATTAAAACAAACTACTCATAATTGCAAAATTTAACGTGTGTAAGAATGTTAATAAGAAACAACAAAGATAAAAACATACAAGAATTAAAGATCCACTGAGTTATTTTTGGAATTTTCGTACTGGGAATCAAAAACAGACTATTTCGATCTTGCTAGATCTCATCAGTTCGATTCGCCCAGTACTCATAACTCAGTGGGATCAAAAGAAACATATAAAAAGGACAAGCATAAACAAAATAATGGCCCTTCAATTAAAACAACATCAGAATATAAATTAAGAATAAAAAGGGCAGTAAATCAATCCCCGCTAGCAGAATGCTTAGCTTATAAAGGATTAATTTTTAAAATAAACATACACATAATTTACCAATTTAATATGTTAAAGGCTCATTGACATAAAGACGCCAAATTTTTGCCCTTAACTAACACTGGTATAAATTCTATTTCAGGTTTATGGATTGAATTGATGTGGACTGTATTATTATCTTTTGGTTTACATGATTAGTTTTGTTAAAACTAACTCTTTTGTTAAAAAGCCGAAAATATTTGGCTCACATAATAATGTAAGGATATTCATCAAATTTCAGATTTCAATTCTAATTTTGATGTTAAAACAACTGAAAAATTTCCTATTCGATAGCTAAAGATTGTAAAAATATCACAGGCGGCTGCTCTTTAAATCCCTGGTGGTAGAAGATTAGAAGGAAGACCATGACTTAGATGGCTTGATGATGTGGAACGAGATTTGAAAAAGCTCCAGATACGAGGATGGAGGAGAAAGGCTCTAGATCCTTGTTTCCCAATTTGATTGTTAAGGGGGGCAATTGAAAAATGGATTTTTTTTTTTTTGTGAAAGTTAAAAAAGCCTTCTTTTTTGGGGGGGGGGGGGGGTTGGTTATGAAAGTTATACCTAATTTGGTGGGGCATAACGTACTTTAGATACTTTAGGTGGGGCATAGCACAAAAAAGGTTGGGAAACACTGCTCTAGATAGAAAAGAATGGGCTCGTATTGTTAAGAAGGTCAAGGTCCTACATGGGCTGTAGTGCCATGGAGTTAGTTAGGCTGCTCTGTAAGTGCTATAGCACACTACTTTAAACAAGATAATTTTATTTAACAAAATAAAACTTTTATTATTATTTTTATCTAAATTCTATTTAAATTGTGAAACGGGGCAAAATCCTGAAATCGCTCTCTTCTCATTAACTTGGAACAAGAGAATCAATAAAATGCAGTCATCACGTCATGCTTAGTATCAAAAAATGTATCGTGTGCATGCGTGAACCAATCCGAGCTGTGGTTCTCTGTAGGTGCTATGAATTTCGTAGCACATGCGATTTTCTCCTTTCAGTATGTTATGAATCTCGCGCCTTGCAAGAAATGATAGGTGCTGCCATCGCTCACTCTTTATTTGTAGCTTACAAACATGAATTTGTATCCTAAACATGACGAATGAGGTGGACAGTCTATTAAAGATGCCTTTTTCAGTCAGAACGCTTCAAGAAAAAGTGATCAAGTTTTTGTGGCTTGTTTGTTTATATATTTGTTTTCGTTTGGTCGGAAATTTGAGGCAAATAGAAGTAGCACTCAGCTGATTTTTTTGCACGGGCTACCACCGGAAAATATGCTGTCTAAATGTTTAAATTCTTTCAATATAAAAATAAAATATAAATTAAATTCGTTATTTTATTTTAATAGATAAGAAAATTATTATGTGCATTGCAACTTATAACTTTTTATAACCTTTTCATTCAATTTTTAAAGGAAAAAAAAAAAAAGCATATTCTGAGAATACAATATTTCAAAAGCTGTAATTAAAAATATATAACTTACACAAGAGTTTATGTTAGCAATTTATTTTATAAATTTTATAAATTTTCAATACTTACTTTTATCTTTTTCATGTCAACAGATTTTTTAATAATTTCATAATAATCAGGAAAATCTCGTTTTGAAGGCAGCTGAAGAAAAGCCCCACTTAAAACCCGTCCGTCACTAAGAGATACAATGAGAAAGAAAAGAATATGATGACGACTGCTTCAAATACTGTTAAGTCAATTTCTACAGGGTGGCCAGGAAGTTCCCATACTCCCTATTAAGTCATTATTATATTAAGGGGTACGGGAACTTCCCAGCCACCCTGTACAATATCTAGCAGAAAGTTTTATTTAATTATTGAGGATAAATTGCAATTATAAGGTATTTAGAAAAGCTAAAAAATATCTAATAATTTTCTATGAGATATTTTTATTGAAATATGATTAATGAGAAGCAAAGAAGATGCTTTTACAAAAATAAGCTAAATTATTATATTCTTACCTATCTTTATATTTAACAACTATATCGTATAGTTTCTTCATTTGTTTAACAAGCTTCGAAGGGTTGGGAGGCAGTTTTTCTGCAGGTGGCCTTCCCCTTCTTTTCTTTGGCTTTATTTCAAGGGACTCTTCTTCATGCTTGTGTTTCCTTGGCTTTTTCTGGCGGCGTTTTGTGTCCAGTTGTTCTAAATTTCCATCTTCAATGGCCTATAAAATAATATTGGCTTGTTACACTTCTGCCACAATTTTTATCATACTAGAAAATCAAAATAATTATCAGATGCTTATTCTCTTTAAACTGTCTGTGAAAAGAAAACCTTTATATTGATATTTCTGTGGTCAGCTTGATGACCATCACAACAGCGTACAAAAAATGTATTTCCCATAACAAAATCATTCAAGTTAGTCATAAAAACAGTTAGGAAATAAATTAACTTAATCTTATTCAGGTTAGGATAATTTGAAATTCAGTTCCATAACCTCCACATCTGCTGAGATACTTATTAACTAGATATTCAGGCTGATGAGTGTTAATAAGTATGAAACAATTATTCCTCAAGTACTGATGACATGAGCTCATCAATGTGCTTATGAACATGTGCATTTTTGTTCCTTATTTTTATTCTCATATCAGTTGTGGTTTTCTTAAATTCCCACCATTTCTTTCTACAGACATCTCCAGTACTTCTTCTCCAATCATGACATGTGCACAGATTCTTCAAGTTACTCTATATCTGTCAATTATTAGTTTTTCCAAGTACATTCAACAGTTCAATGCAATGATCCTATTCAACCACCCATTGCTCATTTTCTGCTGCCCTTAAGCTGGTAAGTTTAATACTTCCAGACCTCTCTGCAAACTTCCATCCTGAGAGTACAAGTCTTTTACCAATTGCAATGTTGCTTTCGACTACGATCTTAAATCCTTCCTCTTTGAACCTGAAAACTCATACATAGTTTTTAGAACCTGCTTTTCTGGCAACCTGAAAGCAAATTGTATGTAGCCATTGTTTTTTGTATTTCTTCCTTATGAATTGAAATTTACAAGTAAAACATGATTTCTACTCATACTAGTATATGGTAAGTGCATTCTGGTCTAATTTCTTCAGTGCTCATCTTACAGACTGTGATATTATAATCTCATGAATGCTTTCAATGTAACGTCTACTGTTCTTAAACTAATATTACTCATCTTCTCCCTTAAGGTTCTATCTTTGCCCAATCAGTTCACTCCATTAAAGCAGCTTTATTGTAATTAATATTCATGCAGGTTTTCACAGCCTTAACACTTGCTGACTGTTCTACTGTCTTAGAAGAGTTAGAATGAAGGAATTCATTCTTATTTAAAAACAGACAATTTAGCAAAACAGCCTTTTGTAGGAAGCTGATTTTTCTAAGGAAGAACTGTTTCATTTACAATTTTCCTGAGGAAAGATTGCAAAGATGGAGCAAATCAAAGTTGGCATTAGAGTTTAAAGACCAATTTTCACAAACGCATGACTCAAGGGTAGAACAATCGTGGCAGGCAAGGAACTGCAAATGATTGTTGCTGACAGGGATGTCTCAATCATAAGACAAATGACCATTTTGAAGCCACAAAATAAAAATAATAAAAGTAATATGGGAAATTAAAAAAAAAAAAAAATCATAATGCCATTGCACAGACAATTTTACATAACAGAAATTAATAATTGGTTTCCAATTTTAGATAAAACAAAAAACAAAAAAAAAACTAGTAACACACACAATAACAAGAGATAATACCTTCAGCATTATAGGCTGGATTACATATAAAGGTTATCCCATAAAGTCATATTATTATTTTATTTTATTAAAATTATTGCAAAAATATCCATCCAAAACTGTGCAGAATTTACAAGTACCACATATTCTTGTTAAGGAATTTTATGTAATTTGTAAAATGATAATTATTTAAAGCAAATAACTGCTTTTTATATCTTCATCAATTTTTATAAAAAATATTAATAATAAAAATCTTAAAAGATAAAAAGAAAGAATTTAATAGGAAATCCAAGTTGATGAAGATTAAATTCATCTTAGTTTTTCTTAGTTCAAAATGTTACCAACAAATTTAAAGATTTACATGAATATAAAGATCATTAAAACATTGAAAGATATAATTAAATAAATTACAGAATATAAAATTTGTAGATGACAACAATGTCTTGCAGAACTCACCAAATACGTAAACTGATGAGTCTACATTTTAAAATTTGTGATTCTGAGTTTTAATTTATCATAAACTATTATTAGCAATGTGCTATTTCAAATGTGCTGTGGATGTCTTGGAAATTAGGGTGATCTAGTCTCTTAACAGAAAGTTATTAGTTCATAGCTGCCATCCTGTGACGCAGATTACAGTGCAGCATGTAACATTTCTGCAATTAATTTTCGTAAAACCCTAATAAGTACGAACAATCTTTCACCTTCTATCTATGAAGTTTATTCTATTTAGATGATAACTTTTCTTTCTTCTCATTCATGTGCTATTTCATAAATAGTAAATCTGATAATCAAGATAATTAGTAATTGTCAGTATTAAAAAAAAAAAATGTAAGATATTTAAAATAAACCTTCAGCCACTCTCTTTCTGTTAATGAATCTGAATAATCCACTTCTTTACGTTGTCTCGAGCCTCTTCCAAATAGTTTATCTTCCTCTTCTTCATAAGTAAGTCGTTCCACCTAAATTAAGCCATTGCAAAATATAGATAAGGCCAAAAAAAACAAGCGATAAAAAGATTTAGAACAATAAAAAAAAAAAAAAAATAAAAAAAAACTAAGTTTCTTAAGACTAATTACATTTTATAAGAGAACTTCACGAAAAATATATGGTTTTAAGTTAATTTTCACATCAAATAATTTTTATACAAGTGAATATTTTTTTTTCATATTTTTCTCTCACTTTAACCATAAAATAATTAACCCTTTAATAATTTTTTCACATAGTAAAGTAGTACATATTACTTTGACACTCTCATTCACTATTCATACTCTATGATCATAACTTTCTTAGATTAAACATTTTTTTTTAATTATACTTTTCTTCTTTTCTCTTGATGATCTACTAATGTCTTTTTTTTCATAACAAGTAGATTGAAAGACTATTTTAAAATAGGCATGTAAATAATAAATACTAAAACGATGTAGGCTTATTTCTGCCCCGACAGCAGAAAAAGAATACATCTTTTAGAAGGTTTTACGTAAATAAATTTTGTAAGAAGAAACAAGTTCCTTTTATTTATATTTTGTATAAGTTTCAATTAGATATGGAATTTCAATCAAATTCCATAAGATTTATGATCTATCAAATTATCAATTTCTACTGAAATTAACAGATTATTATGGGATAATGAGTAAATAAATAATAGCCCAAAAAATTTTATGAAGTTAGGAGCATTACCATTGATCTCAAGGATCTGTTAACAAAGCATGAATTACATGCATCAAGTGTGGAATCCTTGTTGTTATTAGAGAAATAACATTCTAGGGTTAAATATGGAATAATGGGAGTCCCGAGGATTCCCAATACTTCCTACATTGTGTTAGTTGGAATCACACATGTTCACTTATTAAATGCTTTCAAGAATTCTAAACCCACCCAGAACTCTCGGAAGACTACATAGAGCAAGTAAATAACAAACATAAAAAGTATATTTTGAGCACTCCTTTATCAACATAAATTAATGAATAATTTAATGAATCTAAGTCTGATTCTTTACAAAGGAATGCAGAAAATGTATTCTAAAACATTATATTTTACGTAATATTTTAAATGTGTACAGTCTAAAAAAATGCCCTGCCTTTAGTGTTTAAATTTAATATATATATATATAATGAAGCACTTTTGTCTCCATGTGACATTTCTTAAGATGCTCTAAAGTCATTTTTCCCATTCATCAACTAGTATCATCCAGTGTAATTAAAAATGGTTAATCTGATAACATAAAAACTTAGGACTATTTAAGTTTATGTTATTAATAGCTCTATAAATGTTTTACTAAACTTTTACTTCTTTTTCAAAGATTTCAACACTAATTTCATGGCAAATAGGATGACCAAGCTCCAGTATGAAATCTGATTATATAACAAAAACAGAAGAATAACATGTATGCAATTTGTTAAAAATTTTGTTACAATTGAGCATTCCTAATCCGGTGTTCTCAAGATAATGTCCTGCCTATGTGGGGAATGCATATGTGCTAAGGAATACATTGGTTGTCTAAGAAACATTAGAAAGATAAACTAATGCTAACAGCTTGCAATCATAAAGCCAAGGAATTTTTCTGATTTTCCTGTCAATGGGGAATCTATAGTTATTCCTTTTTGTCATTAGTCAAACCTTCAAATTTTGTGTTTCTATACAGACAATGGACCACTTGAGGATAGGCGGGGCTTCGTAGTTCCAAAATATCCCACCAGGCTACTGCTTGGCTTGTGGGATAAACAAAGCCATGTGCTTCG
>JAFIDM010000179.1:25312862-25346972 GCA_023159025.1 Thereuonema tuberculata | reverse complement strand
ACCAGGCTACTGCTTGGCTTGTGGGATAAACAAAGCCATGTGCTTCGTTTTAACTCGTGTAGATATAGAGGAAATATTATCTTAAAGAAGGATATTCCAAGCGTTTTTACAGTATTACAATAAGGAATGCACAGTACTGAACCATTCCGTCTTGAAATATAAAAAATCGACGATTTTTTGAGTAATTCACACTAGGTTATATGTTTGTTTATCCCACATGATCCCACATTACACGTCATACGTGACGTCGATAAGGGCGTAAACCTCAAGTGGTCCATTAAGCACTGACCATTAATGCTGTGTTTATATTTCTCTCTAATTGGTTTTTTGGAATATTGCTAGAATAGGGTGGGTAATAAACAGAGACCATAAACTAACACAATACATTGCTGTGTTTGGGCTAAAGACGATTACAGTCACTCCTTAACAACACAGACCAGGGAAGACTTAAGGCAATTAACACTAACTGTCATAGTGATGATGCCTACAGTCATATTTCATTTAGGGACTTTCTGCCGCTGCTTGCAAGCAACAAAACCTCCTCATCTCTGGAAGATCCAGTTCCTCATCCCTCAACCTGTTTTGATGTTCCTTCCAAAGATGATAAATAAATAAATTTACAATCTTTGTTTGTTTCATTTGTATTAATGTTTCTTTTTTTATGTTAAATAAAAAATAACTTTTATGAATGTAAATATCTTTTACTTTTCTTAGCAGGCCACATTCCAAAATCCAGGAAAGTCGTTAAATCCAAAATATTCTCGATCCCAAGCATTTCGAATTAGGATGCTCAACTATATAACAATACTTGTTTTTCTGTACTTGTCTCTCTTTGTATACATTTTATCAAATAAGCAAAAAGTTAATTCCTTATTTGTATACATTTATTTATAATTATTTGCAAAATTAGTTCTTTATTGTTATGCAGATTTTAAACAGATCTTTATGAAAGGATAAAAAAATTGTGAAACACTCTTCAAGATCTAAAAAAGCTGATCCAATCATATTACTAATCAGAATTCAATCACTACTTACCTCATTATCATCTTTAAGAAGCCACTGAGGAAGTTCATCTTCTTCCATAAGTCGTGGTTTTCTATTTGGATCTCTTGCTTCATTTCTTCTACGTTCTAAATCCATTCTTTGGTATAATTCAAACTCATCTTCACTACGAGCAATCATCTGGTTGATTGTCTCATCATCTGGTACTTCATTTTCTTCCTAAACAACAAAACAAAAACAAAAAACCCACTTTATTTTAGAATATAAATGTTTTCATTTACTTTGCAATATTCTATATATTCTATATCCTCTTGCTTAGTACGATTAGATTTATGGATTCATTTTCTTTAAGGAGTCTTATTTATTTATTTATTTGCATTGCTTCATTTTTAGACTAAAATTTACTTAAAAACAGTAAAAAAAAAAAAAAAAAAAAAAAAATGGACTGTGACTTTATCTTCATGGTAATAAAATTCATAAACTATTACTTTAATATAAATCACATTCGCACCAACGCACCTATTTAAGATAAAAAAACACAATAAAATAACCAACCGGTTTCACTAGCAAGTACTCCGTCTATAGTTTCCTCAAGGTAAAAAATAATAAAAAAAAATTCTTCTTTATAAAGTTCTTCCTAATAATACTGATAGTGCGAACCCACATTTTTAGCAAATATAACTTGGTTGGGTTGCTTGTTTTTTTTTCTCCCTTTTCTCTATCTCCCCTCTTGGAAGGAATTTTTCAACATATTGGAATAGAAAGGTCTTAAGCGCGTTACACCTGTTAATGAACTCTTTTCGAGATCCTCATCTATGAATGTTCAATATCAAATGCCTGCAATGAAAATGGCGTCTGGACTGCTATAAAAAAGAACTTTGTTTTTTTAAATTTTTTTTTGCCTTGAGAAAACTTAGACAGAGTACTCGTTAGTAAAACTATTTGGCTATTTTATTGTGTTTTTAACCTTAATTATGTGTTGGTGCAAATGTGATTTATACGAATAAGATCACACATGTTAAAGAAAGCAAAATATTACTTTAAATTGACTTAGCCAATTTAATTTTTTTTCTTTGTTTGTTTATTTTTAAAACAATTAACAGCTCAGTGGATATGTTTGTATAATCATTAATAATCTTACTTCATCATCAACTTCATCTTGTTGTAAAATTGTCTGCAGGAACTGACGGCGTTCGGTACCAGTGGATTTCTGGTCAAACATGCCTGCTTGAATAACTTTCTCATCCATGTTTAATTTAAATTTAGCAGCAGCTAAAATACGTTCTTCGACAGAATTTACAGTCAATAATCGTAAAACACGAACTTCGTTTTGTTGACCAATGCGATGGGCTCGATCTTGCGCCTGAAGATCCTGTATAAAAAGAAAAGAATTAGTTATTTAAAAAAGAAATAATACTGCCATGCTGAATTTTAATTTCAACATGGTAAAGTATGTCGTATTTTAACAAATTATTATTATTATTACCATCAAAATTAATATAATTAACAATATGAAATGTAAATATTTTTATTAAGAAAAAAATGCTTTTCCCATTTGAATTAAAAAAAGTAAAACCATCAATTATATCAGTATGAAGTCTGAATGAATTTGGGATTTGTATTTTAAACATCTTTTAAAGGACTTCCTTGAATAAACATTACTTTTAGAATTGTTGGAATATTTGAAAAGGGATATAAAATATTGGGCAATACATTTAATCCAATGCTGAAACTTACAACCAAATGATTTTCTTTTAGATTTTGCATGTGACTTCACATAGTTATGATTATTATTATTACTTTATAATTGAAATATGTTGTATAAATGAGCTACATGGTTGTTGTTGTTTTCATTACATAAATGTTTCACTAACCTACAGAAAATATTTAATGTGGCAGCACCCACCTTGAGAAACTACAAAGCTACAAGGAATTCTATTGAACTCAATAGAATTAATTCTTGGCATCTGTTCTGATAAGTCACAGATGACAAGGATTCTAATAAGCAATTGCTATATCCACTGGAGTGAAGTAAATCAATGATCTAATCTGCTTTTAAAGGAAAAGAAATCAGATCTGAAGAGAGAAAAAGACCAAGCACTGGAAACTTCCAATTCATTGATCAGAGAATATGGCATTCAATTATAGGAATGCCCTCACATCTTTTTTTTGTTTTGTTTTTTGAATGCTTGCCTTGATGAGTTTTCAGACCACGCGAGCCTTTAAAATGGCACAGCCATTTTATTCTCTACCTCATAATACTAATCTTAGGATCCTCTGTCACCTAATTATTTTGAACATCTTGCAGACTGATTTACACTTTTTATTGATGCTGTTCAATAAATTATGAAATTATGAAAGTAAATCAAAATTCATTCAAATCTGGCAATAAGTCAACTAATTTCATCAGATTTATTGTTCACTAACTCTAATAATATTACTGATGGTTCATTTCAACTCAGTTACCTGATGAGGATTCCAGTCCGAATCAAAAATAATCACAGTGTCAGCAACTTGTAGATTGAGGCCTAAGCCACCAGCACGTGTACTTAGCAGAAACAGGAAATAAATGGAATTTGGTTCGTTGAACTTGGCTAACAGTTGACCTCTCTCATCAGCTTTTGTGGTACCATCCAATCTCAAATACTGTATATCTAAAATTAATAAAAAAAAAAAAAAAAAATTAAAGGCATCAACTAGACATATTACAAATCTCTTTAAAAATGAATGCTACCATTTTGTCTCATCTTTTACTTTACACAGCATAAAAAAATGAACTCAAGATGGGTGAAATCAAATTAGATATTGAATAAGTTTATACAAATATAAGAATTATTCTGCATTGAATATAATACTGTTGTTTAACAGTCTGGCAAATTTTCTTTTCTTTCAAAGTGTATTGAGTTTTTTGCTTAACAATTTCTTTAGTGAATGAGTTACATAAATAAAAAAAAAAAAAAAAAAGTTGTTATATTATTCAATATAAATTGATATAGAAAAGATTAAAATTTTAAAATATTTCTAAATGCAATCTTAATATTAAGTATAATTCTTAAAGTTCTTGAAAAATGAAGGCAAATTAAAGGTCATGTCTTGGAAATTTTATAGTGAATCCCATGAATAAATGTTACGACAGTGAAATATTAAGCTAATCAAAGTTGGAGACAGTGAGACTATTGTATAAATACCTCTAGTAAAAGACATAGGGAGTTTAATATTTGGTAAAGAAGTGGATACCACAACTTGATGACCATGCTGGAACAACAAGGATCATCTAAGGTTACTGGCTTCAGAGGAAATCATGTATTACATGGAATTGCAACATAAACAAGGAAAGACATCTTGTTTCAAAACTGGAAAAAAAAAAATCTTGAAAGTCTGAGCATGTTTGTATATCCAAGAAGATGGTTATTGATGGGCAATATAATGAGAACGATATCTTGCCAACAGATGACAGAGGGACAAAAACACCATTGCCATAATACCGTTGCCGTCACGATGAATCCGTCCGTTAAAAGAGAAAGATACTTCATCTAATGTATCACTTTATCAAAAATTTCAATTCCCCTTAAAATTCAAAACCTTGAAAATTTGCTTTCAGTTTCCATTTAAACTTAGTAATTGGAGATACACAATACTTCTAAAATGTCTTCTTTAATAACAACAACGGTATCTCTTTCTTCTTCCTCCGTTATTCAACCTGAGGAAGTTTTCTGTTAAAGAAAATGAAATATCGTTGTTGTTATTAAAGAAGATATTTTAAAGAGGATTGTGTATCTCACGATTAAACGAAGAGTATAGATTTATAAATTAATATTTATTTAAATTAGTTTAGGAACTAACTTCTCCAATTAAGATAATTTTCCATAATAGTCATCAACGATGTCATCTGACAAAACAAAAGTACACGATGATTGCGAGCTTTAAGCTTAGGTAGTATTCTATCCAACAGTTCAAACTTTCCTGCGGCTCGATAAAGTTCAGGACTATGAAAAGCAAACAAAATGATTAAAAACATCATTAATCTATTATTAAAAGTTACACCAATGAAAGAAATGTAATTCCAATTGTAGAGAAATTTTACATGTAATTTAACATGTATTACTTTTATGTATTAAATAAAGTTACTGGACTAGAAAAGAAACAAAGGTTACCCTGATACAATTCCTCCAGGTATATCTAGATGATCACAGAAGGCCTCTTCAATATGGAAAAACATAAATGGATGATTGCAGATTTTCCTCAGCTGCATAATCGTATTCATCAATGCCTTTGTGCCTCCTTTTCCTTTCTTATCTTTCTCAGAACCATCTGTTAACAGGACACCTTTAGTCTGCATGTGTCTATACAGTAATCGCTGCAAAGCTGACATATTACATTTGACAACATATTCAACCTAAAAAAAGAAAAGAAAAAAAGAAATAAGGCTTCTAAGAAATTATAAAATCTCATTTTCACAAGAAACTCTTAAGGCACAGGGAATCTTTATACAAAATAATAATAAATCATATTTATAAAAAATCCAAAGTCCTGAGTGGATTAACTTAATTACTGTAATAGCCTGCTTTATAAGCTTTACTATACGGTTTTCAAGTTTAATCTTGTAAGACAACTTACTTGTGGAAGAATTTACTACTTCATTCAAGCATAAGAACAATAATAATAATATCAAATTTGAAAAGTTTTAAGGTTAAAATAAAAATTTGAAAAGTATGACAACAATGAGATGTCTTAGGATTTTAAAGTAGCAATAAGAATTAATATTATCAACCTCATGCTATCATTCACATTTTTGATTATTTATATTACTAACTTAGGTCTGTTAATTTTATAAGCAAACTCTGGCAGCATTTTCTTCAGAAGTTACTGCCTATAAACTGAAATAGCATGCACTATTGATCTTTTGGTCACAAAACAGACAAAAAAAAAAAAAAAAATTTAAAGTCCTGCCTTTTTGTATTCTAAAAGAATATAAGATATCAGTTTTGTTTAGTTCACAGTTAAAAGGCTGAAAATAATTATAATTACCTTTTCTGGCAATTGAGATTCTACTTCTTTCTTCAGTCTCCGTAGTAAAAATGGTCTCAGCACTTTGTGGAGACGACGGATAATCAAAATCGTTTCTTCTTCATTCACTTCAACCTTAAAAGACACAGAAAAATGTTTAAAATATAAATAAATTCCTATTATTATATGCAAGTTATTTTTCTACCTAAATTCCTATTATTAAGATGCAACTTATCGGTAATTAACCCACTGTTAACTTTAAATTTCTTTACCAATAATGAAAAAACAAACAAAAAAAAACTGAACATATCTGTGTCATTATTGTTCACCACAAGACTGCTGGTTAACCACAAGTAAGCTTCCAGTTTACCATCACTTTCGTTTTACCATCATATGCTTTCTAATGAGATCTATTTCATGACTATTTCGTGTAATTTTTGTTAATGGGAGCCTATTTTAAATCAACCATCATTAAGAATGTCAGCACAGCTTTAGAAGATATTAACAACTTAATTCCTTTTCCTCTGGTTCTACAAACAGCCTGACTCTAGAAGACTGTTAGAGAGATAGGTTTTAGCAAAGATCAGATGCTTGCAATATGAAAAAATACTACTAAATCCACAAGGAAACTCCTAGTACACTGAACTTCCAGAGATTTGCAAAAGTGATTAGTTTCATTCACAAGTTCAAGTTGCTGAGGTTACTAATATAAAACAAAGTCTTCATATCTGACCATAAGTTTTTCCCCGAGGAGATTTGGTAACTTCTGGATTTCTCTGGTACTTCACTGGTGATAAACGAACTTGGAAAAAAAAAATAGTTTCCAAGAAGATACTGTTGATAGTTATGTTGAAAATCACCTTAAGTACACCTCTCAAAAAGTAAAAAGAGGAGCTGATATTTGCAACAACACAAAAAAGTAAAAAGAATAATAAAAAAAGAGATAGATCTGTTTGTAATGGGAATGTTGAAGAATTTTTCTTTGTTATGGTTGTTGAATAAATAATACAATAAAAGAGAGCAAATAACAAACCATTATTTTAATTTAACCGCATTTAATTTAATTAACAGCATATAAATCAAATATCCTTTCTGAACATTTAACACTTTAAAAGTGAATAATTTTCTTTATTCTTTTTGAATTTAACTCTTTAACACATTACAATTTGTGAAAAGTTAACTTCTTATGATAGACATTAATTTTGTGTGGTAAAACAAGGCTTTCATAATCATAAACGTGTTTACTACAATGCAAACAGTACCATCAATAATAGAACAAATTAACTAAGGAGTTAAGGGAGAAAGTCATTGCCTTGATCTCATTTATTAAAGTTATGGTTATTTATAATTACGGTTTGAGATTTTAAATTCTGATCTTAAGAATTTTAATTAATGTATATATTTTGAAGAGAATAGAACAAATTATTTATTTTTTTAGCATAATTGATTTCCTGCATTAAATCTCAAAGTTTATCAGTCTTTAATAGAAATATCAAATCTGAATTCAACTTTAGGCTTTACATGAATATTCATGAGAAAGCAAAATTTATTTAATGAAATACTTCAAATCTCTGTAGAATATATTCTTCAAAACATTTTTAATTCTAATAATTATTATAATCTCACTTCATCATTTTTTGTTTCCATTAGAATGATAGACTATTACGTGTCTCAAAAGCTTATCTTTCCTCATGAAACATGGGGTTTCCAATTGCAACAATACCAATCCGATGATTCAAATTTATTTAATTCTTGATTAATTTCAAAATTTCCTTTCTGATTGAAATGAATATTACCGGCAGTTTAATGCATGAATCCCATTCTTTTAATTCTCACATCTTTTTCTTAATACTATCTAAACTTATTTCAGATAATATATTTTAAGATTCTTTCTCATTAACTACAAAATATTTAGACTTTACTCAATATTTTTTGTACCATAATTATGTTATTTATATTATAAAAAAAAATTACTTAATATTCTAATTCAAACTTTTTAAATATAACATAATGCAACTTACCTTTTCTCCAGTAGTTGCAAATGGTGCATTAAACCATTGTTCAAATGTATTACAACATTTGAAGATGCTTGGTAATAAGAAATTTAGCAGGGCCCATAATTCTGGTAATTTATTCTGTAAAACAAATGTTATGGAAAAAAAATAATTAGCTCATTTAAAAAAATAGCTTACTAAATACATTACAATAATATATACTTTTTCTTAGCAGATGCCACATTCTTGGACAATGTCAATTCACAAATAAGTATTTATAAACATAATCACAGTTCTGCTGTTTTTGTGTATCTCCATTAATTCAGAACATTAACTGGAACATGTTCCACTTAATAAAATTCACAAAATTTGCAAAACTTACTCTTTTTTTTTTATTATTATTTCTTAGTTATTTTAAATTACAATGATTTGAAAATTAACAAATACGACACAAAACATTGATGCAGAAGTACAAAATGGCTGGAAGCATGATTAATTTGACCGTAATAATGATCAGATGGACTGACTCAGTTATATAAGTGACTGATTCAAATTTAACTGTAAAGTTTCATTACTGCTGAGGAATGATTTTCATCGGAGTTTAAGGGTAATGTTAAACTTGGTCTGAGCTGGAGCCATATTCAAAAATATCTGATGAAGAATTAAAAATTGCCTACCTTATACAAGCACGAGTAGTTTAAAAAAACCAACAAGCTAAAATACACAACGTTTCCGACCATTCTGCTATTTAAGGCCCATTTTCAAGTGTTATATTAAAAATTTAAAACTCAAAAACTTTAATTATCCTCCAGGACTGTATTTTAGCTTGTTGTTTTTTAAACTAAACATTACTCATGCTTATATAAGGTAGGCAATTTTTAATTTGTAATCAGCACGTTTTTTAGCAAATCTGATGAAGAATTTGATTATTACAACAGATCACAATTAGGTGGAAGAATTAAACATCAGTAGTAATTAAAGTAACCGAATACTGATGACTGATCTTCAAGAGCAATTGCATGTTAGCCTTAACTATAGGAGATGAAGGAGCATAAAAACTTCACAGAGTTTAGAAATGGAAACCTTGTGTTTATGAAGAACAACATGATTAAAAAAAAAAGGCAGAACTATAAATGTCTACATCTCAAATCAACCTGACAAATTCAAAATAATAAGAATGAAAGGAAACAAGAACTGAAAAGAAAAGATATGAATGATATTCACATCAACAGGAAATGTACTTAAATATAATGCTCAATAGATCAACAAGAACAAAGGAAAATACAGTAAAACCCCATTATTGCGCTCATCAAGGGACCGTGACCTGAAAGCGTAATAAGCGGGACAGCACTACATCGAGGCTTTATTGAACATAGAAAACGCCCAGTAACCATATAAAAGGAGCGCAAAGAACGGGATGGCGCTATAAGCGGGAGTGCTAAATCGAGGTTTTACTGTAAAGTCCTCCTAGCGAAAGAATGACTCTGACCTTGAACTACAACAATGATCTCTTAATCATTCCAGGACTGAAGTTTGTATAGAGAAACTATTCACAATCGCCAATCAGAAGCCAAGCACTTTCCCGCCATAAACACTGACATATACAATCGATTTAAATTCTACTATTGCGACATCTGGTGGCAACGGTCGTTCTTTGGTTTGCCCGAATATAATTAAAGTTATCCAATTCAGCACAGTAATGGACACATGATGAATTTTGTGGAAAAATAAACATTTCAGCAAATAAGTGAAAGATGATGACAGTAGAAAATGTAAAATATGTGGTAATTAGGGGTTATTTATAAACAGAAATGAAGTCTTCACTGACAACTAGTGCAATGCAGTATTTTGAACTGGAGAATGTGGAAGGGGAGTGAAGAAACACAGAATCCTCATCACATTCTAAGATACATCTGCTTGGGAAGGGTAAAAGTTTTCAAGAACAAAGGGGAAACAAGGCACTAGAAGTAAAGTCTGTACTGCTTAGAAAATATATGGTAGAAGATAGTGAAAAATGATAGTAGGTTATGTCTACCTCCGATAAAAGTATCAACATTTAAATGTAAGGATAGAATACTGACTTATATTTGGAAGATTCATTGAAACCTGATGGTTTTCAATGGAGAAAATGGTTCCAGGAAAAACTTACTAGTGTTCTTTAATCGTGAAGTAAACTGTTAAATTTTCTGCAAGTAATGCAGCATTTCTCCTGTAAAACTGCACAGTGAAATATATCTTATACAAAGAATCAATAGTTAAAGAAAGAAATAAAGCTCAAACTTATGTATGCATTCATTGCATAAATTTTATATCAAAATGGAATTGTTAAAAAGCTTACTGCACTTTACTTTAATTCTAAACTGATAAATCAATTTAACTATAACATATCACTTACAGACAATTTATAAGAAGAAATTATTTTATAATTATAAAATTGGTAAATTTTATAATTATAAAATTAATTTGAATTAAATTAATGGAAAAATTGAATATGATATTTATTTAATTACATTAAGGTTGGTCTATAGTGGAATATTATTATTTTCAGATTATATTTTTTATGCATATTTTTACTAAATATCACATTGTAACAATCTTTCTTTAAGGAAGTATGTAATTTTGTACACAACTGTTTTGTACTTCTATATTTTGATTTTGTTGAGGGAAAGAATATTTTTTATCTCACAATTATCTCACAAATACTCTTAGATACAGATTTCACTTGTCACCAGATACAGCTGATGTGAATTCAAACCTACTACTCCAGCAACACCACTCATAATTTTACTAGACTACATGATGCCTATTGTTCTTGCGTAATAACTTTGGTAAGTCAGGATAGAATGTTCTGCTAGTCCTAACATTATCTGGTTTACTGACAGAATTGGGACTAGTGTGAGTTTCCATTCATTTCAGACATAAGTCTAAAGGGTCAAAAGTCTCCATTACAATCATGCTGCCTGGATCTGTTCTGGGATACTCTGCAAATATTCATAGGTTGAAGTTTCCTCATCAATGCTCTCTCTGGAATTTACTGGAGAGATCCTGACAGTCCATATTGATTTATCACGTTGTAAGCAGTTTCCAGTTCTAAACATGATATGCATAAGCAATTCCTGTCTCTGAAAACTAACTTCTGGCTGCAGTTATATTTATGATTAATGGACCAATGGATTTCACTTACTGTGCCTATATTTTTTTGACCTGTTTCAATATACCAGCAAATTTAGTTATATTCCTTTATGATATGCCCTTTTCCAATTCAGACAACTTTCTGCCAACTTATGCAAAAATAACATATACCAGAAGTTCACTGGGAATGATGACAGTACAAGTCATACAACGTCACATTCCTATCAATAATGCTGCATAACTGAAGTTGCACTAATTTGATACATCGTCTCAAAAATATAACTGTTTTTATAGGGGTGATTAATGTTGGGTGTACATTATGTGTATATAAAGGCAATTTGATTAATTCTGTTAATTCTTATGAATTGTTTATTAATAAATAATAATTCTTATTTATTTCACATTGATGAAGACTTGACGAAGCAAGTGAAAACTATAAGTATATTTTTTCTTTTAATTTTATAGAATATATTACTGAATATTTAAAAGGGCCTATTACTTATTTGAAATATTTAGTCTAAGAAAGCCAAAATAAAATACCTGTAGAGGAGTACCAGTCAAGAGTAAACGATGAGGTGCAGTATAATGGCTATTCAGTACTTGGGTAAGCTTGCAGTGATGATTTTTCATGCGATGGCCTTCATCAATAATCATATATTTCCAATGAATCTGTAAAAATGAAAAAAAAAATATTAATTTAATTACAATGTTATCCATTGTACATCTTATAAATGATCAAAAAATGTCTATATCAACTGTAGGAAAAGCAATGAAAGCACATTAAATTCTAATTTAATGAAATATAATGAAAAGGTATGTCCTCAGCAATCGATTTATTGGGAATTTTTGCAATTTTCACCAGGAAATTACATTCACAACTAAAATTCTACCCCAAATTTAAGCATTCTTCATTTCTAATAAAATAAAAATAATAATTTCAACAATTTTTGCTTATTATGATGTACCCAATATTATATTTCCCTTCCCTTTATGCCAATGAATTTTTGGGTGGCAATGGTCTATCATTTTCATGAGTTTTTTCCTTTACAAAAATAAGCTCTACGTTTTGCTGATCATTCTTGAAATGTTTATGTTGCCTCTTCAAGATGTAATGAGTTAGTCTAAGTGATATTAAAAAATCCAATTCTTTAACTTACATTAATTGATATTGAAATGAGCCGAGACTGGTTAGTTCTCAACAGGAAGAACATGAACCAATAGTTCTACTGAATACGAGACAGATACTTTAATGTGCAAGTTTCAATAGCTTTTAAAAAAATAGAAGGGAAATATTGTTCCAACGGATCACCCTTTGAAAGTTATAAAAACTGTGATGCACAAAAAAATTACCAGTGATTGAAAGCATTACTACAGGTCGGTCTTCAAAGAGTTTATAGGAAACAACATATGTCATTTTACTCAGTTAAATGAAACTGAAATTACATTTTTCATTAAAAAGTAATACAAAACAACGATTACTGTGATATAAGGATAAGGTACTGGACAGTATATATAAGATGGCTCAAAAAAGATAGTCATAAACATTAATTCATTTTCAGCCAACAGGTCAACTTTGCTGAAGGCCGTTGTTAACTGCAGCAAAGAAACTTGTAAACTTTCCTTTCAAATTTATTTGCCTGGATAATTATAATCAAGTCAAATGCAGATAAAACTCCACCACATCAACATTCACTCAAACAAGAAGCAGATTTGCATCCAAATTATGGACTAGTAAATGTCTGGCAAGGCACTTTTATCAAGACAAATGCGCAAAAGCCATCTTGCAATGATAAGATGTTACATCTGCACCAACAACTTAAAAGACATAGATCGGTTCCTGCCTTCAATTGACAATCAGAGAAAGAAAGAAATGCCTGCAAATTCATCAATACACTACAGAAGATCCTAGAATCAGCATCAGGGAAATTGCTGAAAATGTAAAGAACCTTCTGCTCCTATAATACTCATTTAAAATATGTTTTCTGTTATGCTGACTATTTCAACTCATGTCAATTATTATTTTCTACAATTTAGAATTTCTTCTCATGATTAGGATTTTCTCTTTGTATTACTACTGACAATCCTCATGAACCACTTCCCTGAATCTTACAATGACATATCATTTTCCAGTAATAAACTCTGTTATTTAAATAGATCTAATACTACACTAGCTGTGATTTCATTGTTTTCAATCTTTCATTCTAAATGTCATCATCAAGAAGTGTTATTCATCTGTATTGTATTATAGTTTCCATTAGCTTTCTCTTCCATGCTTCAATTTCATGGGATGTCCCTCTGGAAGATCTTTTTCCAAAGCCTTTCTTTTAAATTTAATCTTCTCACTTAAACTCCATCTTCGGATAAATTTCATTTTATTCCGCGAAATGTCACCATTAATAAAATGAAATTTATCCGAAGATGGAGTTTTTTAATCTAATTTAATAGGAGAATAAGATAGGATATGAAGTAATCTTCTTACTCCTACACTCGCTCTCGATGATTATAGATAATATGTTACCTCTTGATGAAAGTCCTAGTTTTGCTTAATAACAGCTACGAGGGTGTCATTCTTTTCTCTTCATCCTTTACAACAGGGCCCCACAAGGTAGGGGGGAAGGGGTCAGTTGGTCCCTCAGCACCGGGGCCCAGGCTGAGATCTGCAGAATGTTTATAGTGTAGAACAGGGGTGGGCAAGACGTTGATCGTGCATTTTGGGGTGACTGCATATGAGATTTCAAAGTCTGAAGATGTGTTTTTTTATTTTGGTTGTTGATTTGGAGATTCCGTTTTTTTTTTAGTCTTAAGGTGACTGCGGCACTTGGAGTATACTTGAGGTAGCCCTTACCTTACAAAAGTCTACCCACCCCTGCTGTAGATGTATGAAATCATGCGGTATTTTCGTGATATTTTTGGCTAAGAATTTATGATTTTGTTCATAACATGGGGGGAGGCCCAGTATTGCATTTGGTACCTGGGCCTGGAATTTGATGTGGGGGGGGGGGGGCTGTTTTAAAATAAACTATTTCCTGCTCAAACAGCTTTTAATCAAGATCAAATATGATACTGAATACCACCAGCAATTTAGCTATATACTATGCTGTAAGAATTATATCCAAGAGTCTTAAAATTATATCTACTACTATTTTAGTCTATTTGTAAATATAAGCAGTATTTGTGAAAACAATGTTCTTACTCAATTCATCTTAGAATTGGGTATCTCTCTCCCTTGCGCAGCTTAACAAATTTCGTATACTGTCTATTAACAGTTTTCTTTATCTAATAGCCTTTTGTCCCACTATTTCTGGGCTTTGTAGCCATTTGGAGATGGTTCTGTGCTACCCTTTGGCTTTCCTACAGCAGATACTGAGATGGTTTTTATCAGGCAGCTTTTTAGATCAAGAAAGATCCTTCTTTCAAGATCTATTCTCTGCTAGACTCTTGAGCTTGGCATAAGAGTTACTTCTACTGTAAAATCTTGCTTAATTCTGTTATTTCAGTTTTAAAAGCCGTAATTTATATTTAATATCACACCTATTTCTAAAATCATCTGTCTCTTATAATATTTGGTTACTGTGGCAAGTTTTTAAGTGAGTAGTAATTAAAACTAATATAACATTAAATAATCTGGTGGTCTAGTATCCTTTGTTTTTAATCATTCACAAATCTATTAATAAAAAATCTGAGAAAGATACATCAAAGTAGGGCGAGGCTTATGATACTAAATGGCTTTATGATTAGCAGTGGAGAAGATAGCCTTCCGAAAGCTAGATACCACAACAAAAAACTCAAATCACATATCCAACATATAGAAATGGTGCTATCATGGTGAATGACTGGAGTACTTTGCAGGAACAACAGTTGAGAATCTAGTTATGATAGTCCCTGATGGGAAAGGAATCTACCATCTTCATATGAAGTTCAGAAAGGAGATTAAGTGCAAAGAAAATCATGGCCAACCTTGAAGACTAAAGTTGCAGCAGTAGGAAAATAAGCCAAAGCATAATTGGAAATGAAATAATGATAAAGTTCAGAAAATTAAAACTTTGAAGAGCAAAAAAAACAATATATTCAGTTAGGTTAAACATGCAAATATTATATTGGTATCTCCACTTGGTTATTTGAAAGAAATAAGACTGAGACATATAAAAATTATCAGCTTTTTAAATGTTTTAATCTACATCATAGATAGTATTATTCAAAATCATAGAAAATGTTTTGTAATGAATTATTAACAAAACATTATTTTATCTTACCTTGGCCAAAACTGATTTATCTCTGATCACATACTCATATGTTGTAAGCAGTACATTGAATTTGCCATTACGTAACTGCGGAGAAATATTCCTCCTCACGTTTGGTGAACCTTTGTAAGGTACTACGACTACTGCAGGTGCCCATTTTTCGAATTCCAACATCCAATTAGACAATGTCCTAAAAATTCCAGTGAAAGAGACTTATTAAGTGATATCTAACAAATTGTCTTAATATAATGAATTTTCATATTTTAATAAAATGAAATATAACACTTTTTCAGCATAAAATTCTTAATATTATGGATCGTATGATAATTCTCTTAAAAGATGAAATTAAGAACATAAATTTTTCTGCTGTCTTTACAAGAGCTAGATGCTTTTTAAAAATAAGGGGTACAGTTAACATGGTTCTATTTCACTGAATTATGAAAGTGTTAGTCAACTCGGCTATATCGCGATCTTTCGGATCCAAGATCTCGAAGATCTGCCCGAGCATTTTTTACTTTGCGATGTCAAATGTCGTATACTCGAACCCTATTATCGCTCACACGATTCCAAATCGATTTAAAATGGACATTTCGCGACTACCTACATCATTCAGAGCGATGTGAGAGAATTTTATTTTTATAAATGTTACCTTTTCAACACTTTGATGGATTATATTAGCCAAAATCTTCATATTTCTGTTTTCTTATGGTTAGGCGCCGCCATCTTGGGATTAGCGTTATTACCCAGTAAGTATTAATTCTAAGTAGCAAATCGCGAGCAGTTCTCTAAAATCAATCGATTTTCATAATTTTTGGGCGAAAATTTGGTAAATTTTGCAATTTTACAATTATTCACTTTTCCAAAACAGAAGGGGTCCAAGACCAAATCGCGTTATATCCGAATTAGCGATATAAACAACCGTGTTATAGCCGAGGTTTGACTGTATTTGGATTTTGGATTTGATTGATATGTATAGTTTTGAATAAATTGAATATTAGCATCTAGTGCTGATCAGAACCTAGTGCTGATCACTGCTATTAAGATATCTCAGTTTACTGCAGGCCAAATTTCAATTTCAAACTAACAAGAAATCTAAAGCTAAAATCATAAATCAAAGTAACTTACGATAAGGGAACTATAATCAAATAGGGTCCGTTGACTCTTTTCTTCTCCATCAAATAAGTAATTAAGGCAATAGTTTGAATTGTTTTTCCTAAACCCATTTCATCTGCTAAGATTCCATTCAAGTTGTTGTTGTATAATGAAACAAGCCATTCCAATCCTTTGATCTGCGAATAAAAATTCCAATACATATTTCACAAACAAATGACAAATTAAGAATTCAGACGTCCAAAACATATAGTAAATAGCACAAACTCTGAAAAACGCACAATTACAACACTGGTTAAATTTTGCTTCAGTATTATTTTCTAACATTTAACTTTTTAAGTCTAAATTAAAAGTTCATTATATTAAACAAATAATATGGATATAGGAGGGTAAACAAAGGCTCATAATGTTCAATAATATAGAAGAATATTGTTATATAAACAAATACATTTTTATACATTTCCTTATTTCATTAGTGGAGCTACAGAAACTTTTTTTTACTATTAATTGTTACTAATTGGTGAACATCTGTAAGTTACTACTACTATTTCTCAAAGAATAATAACTTTTTATAAGTGCTATAATTAGCCTATAATGTAAGTTTTGTTTTTCATTTTTAGCACTTCTTTTAAATACAGTATAAAGGAAAATATTTCTAATAGCAAAAACTTCAGATAAGCAAAATTTATCATATCAATTTTTTTAAACCTTGACATAATTGTAATGAAATAACTTTTTTTTAAATATGCATTTTTATTTTCAAAATCGAATACATTGTTTTAAATCAATCACAAAAATAAACTAATTTTCTGTGATTTATTTTTCTTCTAACATTAACCTGAACATATTATTTAAAATCTTGGGAAACTCTTTACACATCATTATTCTGTAGCATTAGAATATTATTATATACAAAACAAATACAGTGTGCTTATGATAGTGTAAATCCTTGAGGAAAACTACTTAATTATAGACTTTCAGTTCAAATAAAGCTTTCTACAATAATGTTTCTGTAGCCTGCGAAGACGAGCGTTGGGGTAAATTTTACCCCAGCGTTAAAAAAATGTATTTATTTACAGGTATTTTTATCCATCCATCCCACCTTTTCAATAGACTGTCCCACTAATGCAGGTGTCAAAGTCAAGATCATCTACCAATTTGTCACCGCATTTCAACAGATTCATTGTATTGCTGTCTATCTGGGTTTTTTTTTATTGTTGTTTATTTCGTTCGGGAGTCACTATTAGGAGCGAAAGTGACTTCCCTTTATATTTCATGCTTTTCTGGGTTTATCATCATCAAGGAGGGTGGATCCGGGTGATGAGTCCCTAAAAAGGATGAAATGGCAGTTCCCGATTCCTTCTGATGATAAACTCAAAGATGTGAATATCTATTTAAGTGCAATATTTGATTTCTATTTCTTATTGATTTTCTGCACATTAAATTTCTTTTTCAAGCTTTAAATTTCAAGTTACACTATTTGTACATTTCTGAGATTTCTGAATATACAGACAGCAGGGATGAGACTTTTCTTCAATTTAGATTCCCAGACTTAAGAGTTGTATATTAGGAGAAATCACAAATTCCAGAGTTCCCAATTCTTATTCATTAGAATAATTTTCTCTATCCATTCCATTTTCTTAAAATATTAACAAATATAAAATTGCAAGAAAATACATTAACAGAAACTATAAATGAAACCATTATATACCTGATATTCTTTCAGATTGCCATTCATCATCAGAGTGGATTGTTCAGTAACTGATTCAGGAATAGCATGTGCAATACCATAATAATTTTGATTGCCCAATTGTGAACTTTTATATTCATCGTCTTCTTGATGAACTTTACTAAAAATTTAAAAGGAACAATATTATTTAAGAAAATAATTATTAATGCTTATGTATTTATCTTTATAAAGTTATATAAGTATAAACTTAAAAGTTTTTTCACTCTTTGAAAAAAAAGAAAATGAAGCACTGAGAAAATTGCCACACAGACCCACATGTAAGCCCTTGTCCAATGGACGTTCGTTCAAACAATTTACAATTATTTCTTCAAAGCAGAATTAAATGCACGTATTCCTTTGATGTGACTACCCACTCATAGTGGTGCCAAGGACAGGCTGGGTGGAGGGTAGAATGGAGGTCTGTGGTCTTCCATGATGAAAGTTGTATCTATCTGTGGATGGGTTATGGGTATGTGTCCGATGGAGACTTGGAGAAAGGCAACTTACTGCATGTATTTGGCTGAGACACATGCGAGATCCACTTAAGGTGTTCTGGTGTGGGGAAGCTGTGGGCTATAATACACCACCCACACTGATAATTGTGGAAGGAACATTGCTGCCACTTTGTATGTCTAGAACATCATCAAATTAGTCCTGATACCTTTCCTGTGTAATACGATATTATTCCAAGGCTATGAAGCTCATTGATTTATGGTTGTAGAGGTTAAATAAGAATAGTATGACATTCTTCGAGAGGATATTCAACACCTCTACAATCGTAAGCATGCCACAGTGCAGGCTTACATTACAGCATGAGATGGCTATATCTAATACTAGAGCAGTTTCAGTACGACATACTCTCTGCACTGCATATAATTAAGGCGTATTGTATTACATTCTGTTTGTGATCATACACTTCACTCACTTACACAACCTTTCTTGTCAAATTTCAGCTTTCTGCTGTATTACTCCTTCTTGGGTGTTACATTTTCAATTATCATCAGCAAACATTTGCTTATGGGCATTATACCAGTCGGTGAAATGCATTTTACCTCTTAAAAAAAGGTTGAAAGAACTGTACAAGGAATCAATATAAATATGAACTAATGTGATGGTTAGCCATAAAACACTGACCATTTAAGCTATTTAAACATGTTGCTCGCATTTCAATTTGTCTATTTATGAAAGTTGTAGCATAAAAAAAACTGCTTATTCATTCTTGTGTCTATGATAAATATTTAATCATATAAAAACAAAAAAATTATAATTTTCAATTTCTAAACTGCATTAAAGACAAATGTATACATTAGGGATACTAACTGTATTTCTTCTTTTACATTCACAACAAATTTGCCACCTTCTTCAGATTGATCCATTTTCTGTTCCTCCTCTTCACTCTAAAAATAAAAATTTTAATTTAAATCAATAAAACAAATTTCACTTAAGACTCTTTTACATTTATCGTAAAGAAATTACCAATGTATTCTTGAATTATGTGCTCTTCCTTAAGAGAGATTCATTATTCAGAAGCAGGGTTCAGTGAATCACTTCCATTCTTTCTTCATTGGTAAGTGATTTTTCTGCTTTTTTCTTTTCTTTTAAGTTCGTGAAGACATCAAATTAGCTCTACATTTAGATAATATTTTTATCATAATTTATTGTTAAATACTAATCTTATTAAAATTTCCCTGTTTTTAGTAATCCTTAGAATGTGGTTCACATTAACTAAAATATAAACAAAAGCTATTTTATAATCTCTACTGACAATACCATTGAAACGCAAGCATTGATTACATGTTACATTTATGCTTTTTCTTTTTGGCAATTGTTTTTGAAGCGTTTGTAATTTGAATCTTTATCTTCAAACTTTTATTTATTTATTAATGCTTTAGTACAGTACATTCCCATTAGGGAAAAGTCCCTATCAATGGCTTCTGAAAATTAAATGTATGATAGAGTTTTCTTTTAATAAAAATTACATAATACATATAATTTACAAACGAGATTATGCTATACAGCAGTGCTTCTCAACCGGTGTGCTACATGAAAATTCTCAGAAACATTTAGCTACACACTAGCCAAAAGTTCATATCTAGAATAAAATCTAAAATACCAAATAACAGAAATATGAACTACATTCTGTTTCATTCTAACAATTAAGGTTAATAAAGTATTCATTCTCATTCAAATCGGGGATTTTTGTATTTCAGAATATCTTTTATTTAAAAACAAACTGTCATCTTGGTAAACCTGAGATGTTTTTCAAAAGATTCTGTGATAGCAATAAAAAGTTTGGTTTAGAAACTAGGTTTGTTGTGCCGTGGAATTTCTGCTAATGCAAAAATGTGTTGTGAAGCGAAGAAGCACTGCCATGTAGGAGGCAATAAATAACATACACAAAACATATGTCATTAATTTAGTGCACTGAGTTATTCTTAGAAAAAGAAAATAAATTGTTAACGTGTGATGACTTCTCCCTATGGCACTTGAGCTCATTTTTGAGTCATGATATCTTTCCACAAGATGTAACTTATAAAGATATTATTCATGCACAAACTGAAGTTAATTTAGCAGATTAAATAAAATTACATCATTTACTATTAATACATGGTAATACATTTCAGAAACACATTAAGAAAATAATTAATTAGTTTATTTTATTTTTTTTCTTCTTCATTTAGTAATTTTAGCAACACAAAACTTGTACGGTTATTATAATTTTTTAAAAGTATTTTCAAAAAGTCATTTTTGATAAATGATATTTTTGGTTTTCAAAAAATATTTATAAAAAACATCAATGGTTGTTTACTAATCATATAATTCTTTCCAGATTGAAATTAATATTTTTTTGCCCATAACTGTTATAAATTGGAGGAAAAGATAATTTTATTTTATTATTATTATCATTTTTTAATATTTCATAATAGTCTTGTATAATTACAAATAAAACTTTTATAAATAAACTTTTATTTTGAAAATAAAAATTTCATTATATATTAACCTTTTAAAGACCAAAGTGACACAGTAAATACTATGGTCTAAACGCCACAACTTATTGCCACAACAAACTGGGGAGTAGAGGTTAGGTGTGATAAATAAGCTACATTTGGAAAATTGTTTATTTTTCCTCTTTTTTTGCGTCCTGCACGGAAAGACTTGCTCCAAATACCTGTCTTAAAGGGTTAATAATTACATCAATTGTTTTATATAATTTTTTTTTTTCAAAACTGCCCATCCAACATAGGCATGAGATTCTGTTCCTTCTTATTTTCAATGTGAAGCCTCTAAATTAGAATGCCACTTTTCAACATATGATTAATACATTTATTAATTCTTACACATTTATCATTAAAGTTATTTCTTTTTTAATGTAGCAATTCAACTCATTTTCTGTTGGACGTAAATCTATCAATGAATTAGTATTGTTGTTATTACAATATATTTGTTTTTATGGATTTATTTTGTAGAAATCCATTCTTTTTTCTCCTTCAATCCTTCCTACTCTATATTCATTGGCAGCATCAACATTGCCAATGAAGTAACAACTGACGAAAACTTTCGTAAGTGCTTTTATTGTACCATGACAAAAATTAAAGTCATCTTTTTTTTCCTTGAAGATTCCATCGAAGTAATGGATAAGTAACACATTTACATTAAACGTTCACATTAAAAGTGTTCCAATGTGGCCCTTGGGGTCGCGGGAGGTAAGGCTCCCGGTGTTCCATGACCATTGGGACTAAGTTGAGTCAGGTGGTCAGCCCAGCGATTGCCTTTAACCCCTGAGAAAGAAATCTGGTACCCATTCAACAGAGGGCTGGGTAGGACCTGTTTGGAGGTGAATGGAGCATGGAAAAATCCTTGCCCTTCACTGAGGGTGGGGATCGAACCCTCCACCTCCAACCCGCAGCCAAGCACCCTTACCGCTCGGCTACCGAGCCCACACACATTTACATTGCAATGTTATAAAAGTAATGGCATTACAGTTCCTTTTTTATAAAAGTAACAGTGTTACTGATAGTTACTAGAAAAAATAATTGTTACTAGTAACGCATTACTTCCAATTCCTGTTCAGAGACATATATGGCGGTGTGCACCAAACTTCAGTTAACTTTGATGACTGCTATTTGGACGGAGCTAAAATTAGTGGGGAGTGCTGCTCCACAAAAATTTTAGCCTTTGTTTTAAAATTGTGTGAAAGGAAACATGTATAAAAAGAAAATTTATTCAAAAACTTGATAAATTTCTTTTTATACATGTTTGTTTCCTTTCACACAATTTTAAAACAAAGGCTAAAATTTTTGTGGAGCAGCACTCCCCACTAATTTTAGCTCCGTCCAAATAGCAGTCATCAAAGTTAACTGAAGTTTGGTGCACACCGCCATTAGGCTCTTAATATACAGCAGATAAACTTGATAAACCATATCCCAAGGATGGCTGAGAAGATAAAAACCACACATCATTTAAAAGTAGTCAGAGTTTTATTTAGCTATTTCCAGATTAATCACCTTCTTCTTAAACAATCTCTAATCACAATGCTTAGAGTGACAGAACAAATTTAGAATTTTCAAAAACTTTTTGATTCCAATCAAGTTTACTTACTTCCTTGCACAATCTATGTATTTTAACAAGGCAATGTGTTAGCGAAACTAATTACACATTAGTTTAACCTCACTTAATTAGTCAAACTATCTCTAATTCATCTACATACATAAAAAGAAAATGACTCACTCACTGACTGACTCGACAACGCCCAGCCCAAACCCTTGGACCTAGAAAGCTGAAATGTTGCCCAGAGTTCCCTTTATAATGTAGACAAGGAATGAGGCCGGATTTTTCGAAATTCCCACGGGATAGGGAATAAAGAGGATTTATATTTTCGCTTTAAAGTTGCCTTATCGATATATAGGTGTGTGGTGCCAACCCGCAATACAACTGAGTTATCCGTAGAAGGCCACAATATGCTAAATAATTTTTTTTTTTTTTTTTGTCATGCATGCAAGGGTTCCGGAGCAAAGCAACAGTATCGACCAGTGTAAAATAAAATGGGTTACAACTAGACAACCTTACTAGCAGCAATGATGGCAGTTAAAGTCATTTTAAACGTAGTTCCTGTTAGCAGTGGTAACAGTAATTGCAAATGAAGACTTCTTTGTTTGGTGTCATGGCCAGGTTGATTTTTAAAACATGCTATTAAATGTATACATTAAATAAGCTTTTTAATGAATACTGCTAGTTATGAGATGTTTTAAAAAAATTGTGTCAAAATGAAGAATGTAATAATGCATAAAGCATTCAAAGAAGTTTAACAGCAAATCAAAAAAGCAAAAAAAATAAAATATATCTAGCGAAAACAATGAACTAAATAAAAAAAAGAAATGATTTTCTTTTTCATCAAAATAATCAGAAATAACAGTGAACAAGAAAAGCAGATCTTATTTCTATGTACAAATTATCAAACAATTTATTTACCTCATATTCACTTCCATCTTCATCACTTTCATCATCACTTTCATCTCTAGGAGCTACTTCAAATCTAATATAAAAAACAGAAAAGCCCAGTAAATAGACAGTTAAAATTTCAATTTTAATTATTACTATGATTTTAACGATCTAGAAATATCAAATAAAGGCATCGATCGTTTATCCAATTCTATTACTTTTAACAATCAAGTCAAAACTGGAATAATTTTTTTTTATAGCTAGCAATTAAATAAATAAGTAAACTGTGAATTTACAATACAATAGACTAACGATTATCGGAAGATCTAAGACTATGACTGCTGTGGATCAACAATCTATTCTGATTATCAAACTTTATCTACATTCACATTATGTTAAAATGTTATAATCCTAAAACTCCTGTGTATACATTCAATATAATTAAAATCTACTTAGTTTCAAAGAACAAAAAGTTACATTAAAAGACAGACAAAATTTATATAATATACAGCTAATTTTTTAATCATCAAATGTTATGACAACAATTCCTTCATAAAGGCATTCTTCATTTGCTCGTGGAATTTTATACTGCATATTTTAAAAAATTAAAAGCCAACAACTTACAAGAATGTCTTAAAATAATATCCTCTATTTCCGAGTAACACTCATCTACTTTAATTTTACCCAGTAAATGAATTTTATCTTATTTTCTTTTCTTTACTTTATTAATACTAGTTAAAATCTTTCTCATTCATTCATGTGCTGAGAAATCACAAGATAGCAAAAGTGAAAGGGAGAGAGAGATAATTCAATAAAAAATTTGATTGAATTATTAATACAACACTATTTTAATAAAATTAGCTTTGTTTCATTAATAATCAAATTACAAAGGTAAATAGGAGATAGGAGCATGTAAAGAATGTTGGAAATAGTAAATAGAAAAAGGATAGACTCTGGCAGGAGAAGGGTCAGGAAATACAGAACGAAACCATAGGGAACAGTACTAGATGCTCAGCCAACACTAGAATCCTAGTTGGAAAAAGAAGGTAAATCTGATTTGAATATAACCCAACACAGTTATAGAAAATGATGCCAAATTCAGCCAATCATTTGGAAATTGCCACAGATTCAGTTGATGATGAATAGAATAAAATCAAACGGACTGGAGCATTACAACATGAAGCAAAGAAAGTGCCAGGAACATGGAGATAAACAAAGGCAGCAAGACTGCAAACTTGACTCTGATTGAAGAGCAAGAATGATAGGCTATTTGTCAAGCACTCCAGAATGTAAAGGCAGCAGACAAAATGTACAACAGGGAAACTGTGACAAAAAGATAATGTTGGAACCTGCACAAACAGAAACCATTTGGTAAAAATACCAGTGAAGATTAATTCAATTGGATGTAAATTGGTCTTATGAATGACCATCATAGCAGCCTCAAACTGTAAAAACTCATGGGCATCGTGTTCATCTTTTAGAAAAATCCTTTCAAAAAGTTGCAAGATTACAATATTTTTTTTACTTCATTATAACTTGACCCAAGTAAAATATTTGAAAGTTATTAGAAATGATTACTTGAAACCCGACAAGTGTGGATAACATCAATTTTTGGTTCTTAATAATAATAGTAATTAAAAGAGCACTGTTCTTGTGTTTTGGCTTATCCCTAGATTCAGTTTTCGGATCATTAGTCGTAAAGTTTCTCTCTATGATGGGGTAATTAACACTGCTGTGGTTTGGATACGTATCCAGGACGCACCTGTAAGGTGACAGTCAGACTTTGCCTTCTATGAAGAGAAACAAACACTAAAGAAGAAAGAAGCATCTAAGCCCCATGCCAGGATTCGAACCCAGCTTCAGATGTATGTTTCATGGTAAGCGGTTGCCTTGGCAATTAAGGCTGTGCCTGAACAGCAAAATTGAACCAATATGACTATACTTAATTATAAACAACAGATATATTAGTGCAAGTTTTAGTTACTACAAGTGTATGTAATTAAAATTAATTTTATTTTATTATTCCTGAAATCTTAACTTCAGAACAAGTTTTATCTTAAAGCATATACAAACATTGTTCGTATAGCATCACGAATATTAAGTATTGCAATCATTTGTTGCTTTATTTAATGCAGACATTAAATAAAGATTTATCCCATTATGTAGCTTGCAAACATATCAAAGTATACAGGAATTTCCTCCGAATTTTTAATTTCTGACAGTTCTTTTCACATCTTAAGATTTCATAAGATAGCACTGAAATGTAATTAGTTTATTTTCATAGATAGGAGACAGCTTTTGGGTGTTTGAATGACGAAGAGCAAATTTCCATCATTTTATAACAGCTATACCGAGTTTTTCTGAAGACAAATCAAAGACAAAAATATGCAAATGGAGGGAAAATTGAGCCACAACCAAACAATTTAATACCCACAAAAGAAAAGACTTATAAAAAAAAAATAAAATAAGCTAAGTCAAATTTTAAATATTTCAAGGAATTCATACTGCAAGGTCAGCAACTCTGATCTATGTTATTCTTTCTGATCTACTGTATGAAATTTGAAAGTTAGTTAGTATTTATATCAACATTTTTCCCTATATTTTCTGGTAAACCCAAGCAGACAAATGTTAATTTCAATTCCTATAATACATTCGCAAAAATTGTAAATTCTATTTTTTTTAATCCATATCTAGCTATAAGTTGTCTGCATTTCTCTATCAGCCGTTTTGCTAAATGACTCAGTAACAAGCAACAGTTAATGCTCTACTGAGAGCGATGCCTAACAGTGTTTTGCAATGATATTTTCAATCATGATGATAAAGAAATCCTACTGAGTTACTGAAATGTATCTAGGAAAAATGAGCAACTTCAAATAAGATAATAAAAGATTAATACATTTCCAATATTGAACACAATATTTACAAAATTCAAAGATTTTTCCTTTAATATAACCTTTCCAGAACAATAAAAAACACATTTCCAGCTTTGATTATGTTTTGCTAAAAAAACAGTCACATTATGTCTTACCCAGGATGCATCTCAAGCCATGCTTCTAACTGGGTTGCCAACGGAGCCTCTTTGCCTGAAAGCATTTTACCAGTGGCTGTTTCAATTACATTGACATGAAGATCACTCTGCTGAGAGGATTCATCAAGCATCTGAAACAGTGAACAATATTAGCAACATGTTTATTAGCAAATATGTTTATCAACAAAATTTAATGCCAACAGTACTGTTAAAGAATTATGCAACAATCTATAAAACCTAATAATAAAAAAATTATATTTTTATTTAAAAGCATCACAATGATTTCGAAATAACTATTATTCTAAATTTAAGTCTCTAAATAATAATAAATAATAAAAAAAAGGTATATAAATAAATAAAATATATTTACTCCTTCAGCTAAAGGTTCTCCATTTTCTCCTTTCTCTCCTTCTGGAATCTTCTTCTGAAACAGTTAAAATTCTGGTTACTAAACATTTCGCATGCAAAAACTCAGTAGGAAATTTAGTCTAATAAAACGTATTACTTAAAAAGAAAGGAGAGGTAGAGAGAACGTTACCTTCTTTTTCTTTTGTTCTTTCAATTTCTTTCGTTGTTCTAATTTATGCTGTTTCACCATTTCTGTCAAATTGTAAATATATTCATCAGTCTGTTGCAACAAGAAAGCTAAACGCTTATCTTTCTTTTGATCAATCAGTTTGCGATAACCTTCTTCATCTTCAGCCTAAAAGAAAATAATACATATATTTAATTCATATAAGCTTTTTCATTTCAATAATTCATAGATTTACTAAGAAACGATAAAACGAATTTAATTTTTCAAAAGAAAACAGATCTTACCATCAGACGACGCATACGTTCTTTTTCAATTCTCTCCTGTTCTTTCTTTTGCTCTCTTTCTGTGTTTGCATGGTAAGTAATAATTGCTTTATTAATCTTCCCAATTTTGGCTGTGACGTTTCTATGATATTCCTTGAAATCTTTACCATGTTGAAGTATTGCATTCAGGTATTCCTAAATGAAAACACAAAGGAAAAAGTAAGTGAAACGTTCATTTAAGAAGCTTTCCAAGTAAAATTTGATTTTATAAAGAAATGCTAACAACTTAGCCCACTTTCAAAATCAAATAAATAAATAAAAGCTTGAAGCTGTACCAATTCAGGTCATGCAGGCCCTTGGGAAAGCAGGAGGTTAGGAAAATAAATAAATATGTATAATAATGACGTGTAAGTCAATCTCTTTCTTTTTACTAAACACATAAATTGTAATTTTTTTTTAGGTTTAAACTTGGTGTAAAAAACTTAAATAGAAATTTTTACCTTTGAGTGTATTGACGAGACTGCAATTATCAGTATTAATTTTTATTTGCAAATTTATAGAATTGAAATTGTAAATTCATAACATTCATATTTGTTAGATTTTTGAGATATGTAATCTTATACGGGCTAATCACTACAAAACATTTATTTACTTCCAAAGGTTAGTGAAAAATAGCTGTCAATTTACAATGAAGTCAATACAAAGTTAAAAAGATTTACAGAAAACTTGAGGAATAATATAGAATATAGAAAGCTTAATAATACAGAAAGTGGTTTGCACTGACTTTTTCTTTCTGAGTATTTAGTTTTAACTTTAGTAAAGTGGGTTACCGAGTTTTATTTATTCTATTCTAAAAATCTTGATTTTTATCTGTAAAAATTAATTGTTTTTATGAGTAATCAAAAAGCTTGCCATACCTGATGTTTCTGCCTTTTTTTGCGTTCAGCTTCCAATTTCTGTTGTTTTTCTAATTTCTCAGTAATTCTTGCTTCGCGCAATGACTGGCGTTTGCTGCGCTTGTATGCTTTAGTATTCACAGCTGTTTCTAATGTTGTGTCTCTTCGGATACATGCAATAACTTCAGCTCGAAGCTGTAATAAAAGAAATGTATAACAAAATTCAAACAAACAAATTTATCATTGTTTTGGTTTTTTGTTTTTCTTCCATTAGCAACCATCATTGATAAGTATTTCATGTATGTTGTATTTTGTTTACAAATCAACATTTCGTACTATTTGTAATTTTTTATAGTGGAATCTATTTACAAACACAATAAATGTGGCTCTTTATATACAACAACTCTTTGGTCAATTACACTTGTGAAATTCATCTCAATTAATATCTGTCTAACAACAAATTTAATGTGCGGAAATAATATTAACACCACAATAAAAATACAAACATGCACATAAATAAGAATTCACTGATCTATCGAAAATACTAAAAATAGATCAGTGAATCCTTATTTACGTGCATGTATGTTTTTTATTATGATATTCATATCTGTCTACTAAATCAATTAGAGATACCAAGAAATCTACAAATCCCCAATGCGTCTTAGACAAATTCTGGCAGGATAAAGATTGCAGTTTTCCTGAAAAAAGTAAATTCTCCAAACTTGAAATTTTTCATTTATTTAATAATTACAACTGATGGAACCCAATTTTTTGGTTTTGTTACAACCATTTCATTTGGAATCCTCTTTTGTTTTAAATGCTTCAGTGGTGTTTAAGCATTTCATACTCCTCTCTTACAAACTGAAAATATGATTATTTTGTATCTTATTACTCCAGGGAAATCAAGATATAAAAAAATATTAAGAAACCAGTACAAAATATTTACGAATCACGTAGAAAGTAATACATGGGGATTCTAGAGATTTGAGGAACAAAGAAAGATTATGTAGGCCTGTAGTTCAACCAACTTGTTCAAACAAAGGATTTTCATCTGGCAGCAATAATTTCTGTGCTGCTCATATGATAGAAATACAAACCAGCATTTTAAACTCATTCAAGACTTAATCTAAAATACAATTATCTATAAATTATTATATGTTTTGTGTAAAATATATATATATAAATATATATATATTTAAATTAAATTCATATTAGAAATTTTTATATAGCCCTGATTAGCCAAAAGCTATACCTCAGTAGCAAGAACAACAATAAAAAAATAAATTTAAAAACATTATTCGTCAAGTTCCTTTTCTGAAAATAACAACTTAATTCAAATCCTTTGCTTTCCATTTCTGTCAAATTTTTTATGTTATTTTCTATGTTGAAACTTGAAAATATGTACATAACTTCCATAATGAAGAAAGTCTACTGAAGTTAACAGAATTTTTGTTCCTTTTGTTTTAGAAAACTTTTTTTTTTTTGAAAGATTCATATTAATTAAAGCATTGAATTTCTCTAAAATATTTCTTGAAGGTCAATAAAATAAAATAGTAAATTCTATTTATTTTGTTATGCTTTTGTTTATCACTGCTAGGTTCAGATAATTTTTGAGTACTGAAAATAAGGCTGAACACCTGATACCATTCTAAGCTGCAAGAGTGCCAATTTAATGTAAAATGAATCTTTATACATGTTCTTCACATCTAGCAAATTGTGGATTTACATTTTTTTTTCTGTTCAACTTGAAGCTAGCTGGAATTTAGTGTTTAATTTATATTCATTAAAATTTTGTGTTCTTGTTTTATGGCACAAATTATTGTGCCACTATGATCTTATATCTCCTACAGCCTTTGCCAGCAACATATGCTACTATTCATGTTTAAAATCTCCTTTAAAATTATCTTTTCCACTTGATATGAGAAAATGTAAAATTAATTTACAAACGTAAAAATAGAAGAATTTTTTAAAAAATAAATAAAACTTATTATAAACCAGTTTCGATTTCACCCATTCCTACAGCATAAACCCTTAATCTTCGATCAACACTTAAAAAAAAAAAAAAAAAAAATGAATAAAAATAAGATAACTGCTCAAACAACAATAACAAGGATTTCCAACATCACACCAAATTTAAATGTAAAAAACTACATTTAATACTAACAAGGATTATCAAATTTTTCTTAAGTCCAATTCAGACGATCCTAGTTTTCATAATAGTTCTGATCATACACTATCACTGAAGCTCCTTGATTGTGTGAATTGCTTTTGTCACCATTTCCATCATTGAAGAAGTTCTAAAGACGATTCAATGATGAAACTCGTGATGGAAATGGTGACCAAAGGAAATCACATGATCAAAGAAATTAGGTGATAGTGTCAATGATCAGAGCTATGAAAAAAATTAAAAGCGACCGATTTGAACATTACTGTTTTATTTATTTAAGACAATGTCATTTAACAATGGAAGTTACTATTCAAAGCTTTACAACTTAATAGATTTTTTTTTTCTTTTTACTTCTGTAAAACATTATAAAATTAAGATTCCTACAAGAGAAACCTTTTCTGCTAGCAAATTCTAAAGAAATGTTAATATAAAGTTTAATCTAATTTCCTTTACCCTTTAATGAACAATAAAAATATATCAACTGTAAGATATATTAATTTTGTATGCAATAAACTAAGGGGAAAATAATTATTGTTATTATTTGAACAATATGAAAATTTCAGTTTATTTTTGATTAGAAAATATCCTTATAGTGATTGAACTAAGGATATATTTAAAACAACAACCAAAGGAGGCACATAAAAAAAAAAAAAAAAATTCACAGCGAGTTATCATAGGCAGGATTGCGGGACGGATGTTTTGAACAAAAAAAAAAAAAATTTAACTTGACTAATATAAAACAACAACCAAATTTTGTTTAATCTGGTTAGTTTAAATCTTTTCTTGTATCCCTTTCTACAATTTCCTTTTGTGCCTGGAGATCTCCAGGTCGAGATTTGAATCTTTTGTAATTATAGTTGCTTTTTGTTTTGTGGGGCCCCATTTTCGGAAGCAAAGGTGGGATCCTTAATCTTTTGCACCTTCTGAACATATAACCGAGGCATTTGTATGGCTGACAAGTACTAAAGAAGACAAAACCATCCTCCCAGGCTCCCACCGATGACAACTCAGGTTTCTTGTGTGCCTCGTTGGGTTGTTGTTTTATGTTTCGTTGGACACATTAAAATCTTTTTTGTTTAAGGAAATTTACTTTTAATGCAAAAATATTATGATTGTTTTTGTTACAGAATTAGAAACTTATAATTAAATTAATATTCAAAAAAGCAAAATTTTTAGTGTAATACAAAAAAATGAAATACAATAAAAACATTTTTAGTAACATTTATTTTCTTATATTTTTTCCTCTCTTCCACTGAATTTAAACCCATTTAATCCTGTTGTCAAAAATAAAACATTTTTCTATTTCCATTTACATTTCAATGCTTAATTTTCTTTATTCTGCAAATGGGGTTAACTGCATTGCGAAATAAATTTAATGAGTGCTCACCTGTCTTTGAAAATTGAGTAATCTGAGGGCACGCAATTCAATCATAGCCTTTGTTTTCACATCATCTGGCAAATTCCCAGGTAAATTTGGCAATTCTTGAATACGCTGGGCAACTCTTGCAGTTAATCTATGTGGAGGGAGAGAGAAAAATGTTACTATTTGTTGAATAGTAAACCAAAGTAAATTTGCAACAACTTCGAACAAATGAAATAAAAAATAATTCTAGAAATAATATTCTGTAAAATTAGATGATCGTATCATTAAAAGTTATTAGATAAAAGTTTTAACCTTATTTTGTAGATACTAAATAAAGGTGCTGAAGCCTTGTTTTAACCTTACTTTGTAGATAGACAATAAAGCACTGACCTATTTTCTCGTTCTTGTAGAATTTCCACAGGATCAATTCCCAAAGGCTTAGGAATAGGAGTGACTCTAATTTGTTTCTGATTCAGCATATGCATCATCGGCACTGGCATGTTTTGATTGGGCATTCGAGGTTGAGGATCTAAGTAAAAACAAGCCAAAAATTTAAAAGGAACCATTTAAATGAAAATAATATTTATTTTAAAATTAGGATAAAAGAAAATAACCCCATTTTTAATTTTCAGTAGCAGATTAAGAATGTGCTTCTAAAAAAAGTAATACCTTTTAAGATAAAGATCAGCATCTAATTATCAATAAAACTAAGGTATTCGTTTCAATGCTCTGCGAATTTAAACTGAAAATTTTAAGTCATTTCGTTGCCTTTTTTGATCTTAATTAATAATAAATTAACTTATCAAATTGTAATTACTTAATTAAGAAATGATTACAAAGGAATTATTACTGAGAAAAGCTTAGATGTAGTAAGATATTAAAGGTGTGGCTTATTTTAATATACAGAATCCATCAATGAATCACAGAATGTGATTGTGAATAACTGGACTGTCTATATCACAAAACTTTAACTAAGAACTGGATGGTTCCAATAAACCGTCTAGTGTAATTCAGCTTTATAATAAAACCGGCCATATGCTATCAAAAGTACATGTAATAGAAATATATCGTTGGTATTTGCAGTGAGTCATTTTGATTTTCGCCCATACAAATTTGACTTCATTTTAATTTTCAACATCAGCATATGATGAAGTCCACTAAAAGTAATATTAAGCAACTAGGAAAAAAATTCAGGTTCTTTCATAATTGAATTTATTTATCTTAACTAAAATAAGACAAGTGATTGAGCAAATTAATACATTTTTAAGCGTTTGCTTTCAAATAATATCAAATTTCTAATCGAGTTGAACAGTTTTATCTTTCAGTTGCCAAGTTCACTGCACTATCTTAGCTCCTTATATCCAATGTAACTGGTCAAATGTAAACGAAGTCTTCATTAATAACACAGTTTTAATTTTTGTGAAGCATTCACTTCTACTAATGTTTGAAAAGAAAACTATTTACTAACTTACCACCTTCCATTGTAATGAACAAGAAAGGCAAAGTTCACTATCACACTTAATATGATTAGATTCAACAAGGAGATAAAAGCTAAAGTGAACTGTTAGTGTTGTTTTTTTCCAATATAGAAAACTTTAATTAATAACTATATAACTCTTATATATTTTTTTTTTTAATATTTATTTTATTTGGCATTTTTAATGCTTAAGTACTTATATTTCTTTTGAAATTTTGGGGTCAAAAGCTTGGCTTTAATATATATTTCTTACCATAATCTTTCTCTATTTAAACTGTCGACTGCCTAATAAATAATTAATAAATATCTACACTGAATTTGGACGGTCAGAAGAATACTGATGTTTACACCGAATAATTTCAACAATTATTTTAACTGAAATTCAAAATGAAGAGAAACAATGATGTTAGAAGATTGGGACACTCAAAGGTCTCTGAACATCACTGAGTGAAAGGACGAATAGCAATACATTAATAATCCGGAATTATTGTTATTAAATGGAAATGAAGAATACAACTGGATATATCCTTAATGAAATTGAAGAGATTTTTTTTGACTCTTCATAAAACAAAGCTGGGTGAAGAGAAAATGAATTTGTATATTACTGAAAAGTTAGGGAGATTCAGGTAAGTGTTTTGGAAGAAGCTTCCAACTTCAACGTTATTAATCAATCTACAAATATACAATGGTTACAGTAGAGAACAGATTTGTTAGTCATGTGACTAGA
>JAFIDM010000179.1:25272813-25312852 GCA_023159025.1 Thereuonema tuberculata | reverse complement strand
GGAAGGGACAGATAGGCAATTTTCTCAATTTTTTAATTATATTAATTCGATAAATGATAACATTAAATTTACTTATGAAAGAGAAAAAGAAAATGTATTGCATTATCTAGATGTGTTGTTAATTAAAAAACAATAACTCAATTTCGCATGAATTCTATCAGAAAGAATTCCAAAGTAACCATGTATTAAATTATGATTCAAATCATAAGATTTCCACAAAGAAAGAAATTATTTTTAATAATTTAAGAAGAATAACCTCGTATATTGAAGATAAAAAATTATGGAAGTATAAAATAAATGATTTTAGTAATAAATTGAGAATGAATGGCTATCCGCAAAATTTTTTAAATGTCAACATCAATAGATTTTTTAAGAGAAGAAATGTAACAAAGGTTAATGTCATTCCAAATCAAATTAGTAATTATAAATATGTTAAGTTTCCAGTTGGATTTACAATAGAAAAGAATGTAAGAGAGGTATTTACAGAAAATAATATGAAAATCATCTATTACAAGGGTATCAGTTTGTTCAAAAAAAGGAAAGAGAAAGTAGAAAATATTCTTTATTGTATGGGAGTTGTTTATAAATTAGAATGTCGGACTTGTCATGAAATCTACATTGGAAATACAGGAAGAGCGGTAGATGAATGCCTGACGGAACATATTAGAGCGTTCCAAAATAATCAGCCAGGGTTATCAGATTGGGCTAATCATGTTATAAATTTATCACATAATCCAGATCCGATAGTGGAAATTATTTGTAATGCAAAAGAAAAAAATGAAAGATATATGATAGAATCGGGACTAATCAATATAGCAAACTGTTTCAATAGAGATAAATCATTAAGAATGAATACAATTTCATTCGGTTTATTTAAGAAAATTGTAAAAAGAAACAAACACATTAAATCTGTATTGAATTTAACTTAATTATGAGTGTAATAAGGATTTATATTAATCTTAAATAATATAGGATTGTAATTAAAAAAAAAAAGTGAATGTATTATTTTAAAACAATTATATTGCAATTGTTTCCTTCATAGATATCTACAGTTGATTGATACGAGGAGATGCTGTAATGTTTTTATTTCTTTGTTTTATTTATATTGTAACTTTGTTGTAATATATTTATTTAATTTGAATTATTATACTTCACTTCTGTTCGTTAAAATGGAAGGAAGATGTATATTTTAATTTTTCTCCTGAAGAAAATACCCGTTCAGGGTGTAGAAATATTGTTTAATGTTTAATACTGTAAGAAACGATGTTTTTGATTTGTAACCCAAATGTTAAAATCTTTTGTAAATTTCTTTTAATTTAATGCTATTCTTGTTCATGTAAGGAATAGCTAATCTATGTCCTTTATTTAAACTCATTTCTTTAATAAAAGTATTATACTTCCATATTATTTCATTTAAAACTTTCTCACTAGAATCATTGTTCTTTAGAATCTCCTTCATCCTTTCTAGTCCTTTCTGAAATTCTTCTTCTGTGTTTGACGTCCTATATATTCTCCTAATATAATTATCCACAATATTTCTTTTGATTTTCAATGAATGTCCTGATGAAGGAGATTCTAAAGAAAAACAATTATAGTCAGAGATTTTTAAATGAAATAATACGGAAATATAATACTTTTAATATTAAAGAAATGGGTTTAAATTAAGGAGATAGATTAGTTATTGCTTACATGAACAAGAATGGCATTAAATTAAAAGAAATTTACAAAAGATTTTACAATTCATGAATATAAAAATAAATTGAAGAATATTCTATGCAAAAAGATAAATAGCAATGAAATGAAAAATGATATGGGGGGTGGTACATATGGTGGAATATGATAATTGTGGGAAATTCTATTTAGGGGAAAGCAAGCGGACTGTCAGGGAGCATAATCAGAACATAATAAGTATATAAAAAGAAAACAAACAGACATATCACAGGTTGCTGAACACCGTTTTAGATGTGGACACAAAATGAGGAGTGAAGTAAACACTTTATACTTAGAGAAAACCACAATCACAAGGAAAATAATATAAAGTATTCTTATTAGAAATACTAGAGGACTTAATATGAACCTAAATGAAGGGACAGAGGTAGATAAAAATTCGTAAATTTAGCGGGAATTTTAATTAATTTGAAATCACGTAAAATTATGCATTTTGATAAATTAAATTATTAACAATAAGCCCATACTTATAATTTCTGTTTGTTAACCGCCAATAACATATACTTTATTGAAGAATTGGCTTCTGAAGAGTTTGTATTTGATATGTTACATATTTGTTAAATTCATGTTAGTTTTCTGTTTTGTTTCAGAATTTATAAGTAAAGCTTGATAAAGGAAAAGCTTAAAAGCTTTACAAAAATATTTTTATATATTCAAGAATGGAGAATAGGTTATTTGTAGCATAATGACTCTGAAAAGAAGAAAAATAAGAGGTAAGTATGGATATTACAATTATAAAAGAGACTAATCTTGAAAAAAAAATCCAATTTAAAATCTAAAGATAATTTTTTTTGCTTTTTTTTGTGTGTTTTATTTAGTTTTTGATCATATTACTGTAAAGTAACAAAGCAGAACAATGTTCACAATATCATCAAATGTTTTTCAGCTAAAATGCCCAGGAGCTTATGATTACTTCTGTAGTAACTGGAAGGGTTTGTAAATGAAAACAAATTTGAAAATGAGTAAAATATGTGAAAAGTATACAATGATGCTCTACAAATAAAACACAATGTCATCAGAATAATAGACTAAAAAAAATAAATTAAAATATCTTTATCCTAATCAACGTTATTTTCAAAAACACTTTCATAATATCAGAATCTCAAATAAACAATCATCTTCTTAATAATATGAAAATTTGAAGTTACAGAGGAGACTTGGTATTCACGAACTTAAACTTTAGAAGGTTCTGACACCATCAAAAATACTACATTTGTTAATATTGAACTATCGAAAGATTTATTGGCGTTTCATTACTATGAATTCTAGTATGCAACTAATATTCAGTATGTATACTTCAGTTTTATAATTGATAAATAAGGGAACTTGGAATATATAACATGTTAGTAATACACTTCCGTGCAACTAAATCGACTCACCCCTTCAGAGTGCACAAAAAGGCGTATATCTTTTAAATGGCTTAACCGATTTTCAAAAAACATTTTTTTTTTTGAAAGCCTAATGTTTTTACTTTACAATGACACCATTATTATTAAAATCTGTACAATATTTTCCAAATGAACATGATCTGAACATAAGCGTAGCAAAATGCAGTCTGAAGGGAAACCTCAAGTTGCACGCTGCACTCCCTATAAAATCCCACGTGGACCGATATTTCTTATCAGTCGCTTATCAGACGTTCATCTGTACACATCTCTGCAAGTTTAATTCATTGTTTTCACAAACCCATGGATACTAGGCCAGAAGACGCCGCACAAGTTGTTGCTTTGTTGCAAGCAGGCCACAGTCAACGAGAAGTCGCTCGTCAACTAAACTTGAGCCATTCTGCTGTCTCAAGAGTATTCAGAAGGTTTCAGGAAACTGTACCTTCACTCGAAGACCGCATACTGGACGACGCTGATGCACATCTGAGAGGGACGATCGCTTTCTCGTTTCAACTTCACTGCGAAATCGCCATCTCACGGGTGTCGATCTGCAACAGGAGCTGAGACAAGTTCATGGTGTAGCTGTTAGTCAATGGACAGTCAGAAGACGCTTGAAGGAAGCCAACTCACTCCAGACGGCCCGCTAGAGGCCCAAAATTGACCGTAAGTCACTGCACAGCACGACTCGAATTTGCTCGGGAATACGTCAATTGGAGCATCGAGCAATGGCGGTCCGTCCTATTCACTGATGAGAGCAGAATGTGTCTCCATAGTAATGATAGGAGAGGCCGGGTCTACCGGCGTCCAGGAGAGCGATTTTCACAGTGCTGTTTTGCTAAAACAGTCTCGTATGGCGGTGGTTCCTGCATGATGTGGGCTGGCATATCCCTTGAGGGAAAAACAGATCTTGTTTTCATACCTAGTGGAGGCCGGAGGGGGGGGGGTCTGGCTGCTCGACGATACATTGAGGACATTCTCCTGGATCATGTTGTGCCCTATGCAGGATATATCGGGGAAGACTTCATGTTGGTGCATGACAATGTCTGGTGTCATTCAGCACATACCACTCGGCAATTCATGGAGGAGGTTGGTCTCGAGACGATGGAGTGGCCAGCCCTCAGTCCCGACATGAATCCTATTGAGAATTTGTGGGACGAGCTCAAATGGAGGGTCCGAACCAGAAATCCGGCACCGTCTAATATCAACGAGCTCAAGATTGCGCTGGAGGAGGAGTGGAATGGGATCCCCAAGACTTCCTCAAAACCTTAATAGGGTCTATGGGGAACAACATGCAAGCCGTCGTATAGGCAAGGGGAGGCAATACCAAGTATTGATTATTAAAAGTTTCCTTGTTTTGCTTGAATTTTTTGTTGTAATTTAATTTTTAGTATCCACAATTTTTTTTCTTTAGCATGCATTTTGCTTCCGTTTTCATTCAAAATGCATTATAAAACAAAATATTGTACAGATTTTAATGATAATGGTGTCATTGTAAAGTAAAAACATTAGGCTTTCAAAAAAAAAGTATTTTTTGAAAATCGGTTAAGCCATTTAAAAAACATACGCCTTTTTGTGCGCGCTGAAGGAGTGAGTTGATTTGGTTGCACATGAGTGTAGTATGTTATCTTACTTGAAATTAATCCCATTTGAACTGTGGGTATGGGAACTTGAATCTGCATATTTGTAGGGGGTATATGGGTTCCAGAAACACCAGGTTGACTCGGAAGTAACTGATTCATTATTGGGGCCTGTCCAGGAGGTCCAACACCAGGACCAGGAGGTCTTAAAGGATACTGCATGGGGGATGAGCTTCCTATAAAGGATCAACAGTTTCATTCAATTAATAACTTAAAATTTTGTATTTAGTGTAAACAAAGAAAGACCTGTACACATCTTTAGTTTTATGACTCTTTCTTAATTAGCATAGCAATGAATCACTTCTCTTAAATTTAATACTGTTACATAATTCAGCAAAATGATTGATGTGAGGATGCTAGTTTTCAAAGATAAAACTAAGCTGTGTACATGAGACAAGGAGATAGAAATGAGGGCAGGAAGAAATGGAAAAAGAGAAAAGGAAATTATTAACAGGTTGTGTATTTCTCTGAATAATCACTTTTAATTTATGTTGAGGTTAATGTTTTTCTTTTTAATTATAAAGAACAGATTCTTAAAATATGATATAAATAACAAATGCAGCTTCTGATAATTTCAAAAAGGAGTTTAAGCAAAATCTTATTAAAGGAGCTTCATTAGTAAAAGCCTTATAAGATTAAGGGATAAACAATTAATAAAAAATAAAATTAAAATAATAATTACCTGAAGGTCTTGGATATGGTGTTCCTTGGGCTATCGGCCGTTTCGCTTGCAATGCAAGACTAAGACTTTCAGGAATAGGTTGATTTCTTGCTAATAATCTGTAAGCCATTATTTGTGCTCTTAGCTGTTGTAGCTGATTCTGATTAATTATAGGTTGTTTTTGTGGATTCTCAACCACTGAAACAGTTGAAGAACCTTCTATCACTCTCCCAAAACCTTAATTAAATTAAAACATTAATGTAATTTAAATTCACATAATGGATAAAATGCAAAGCAATCAATTACAAAGTGATAAAATAATACTAATTATTATTATTATTTAATATAAAAATTATAGTCCTATTAGGATTGGCAATATTCCTATCAACAGGTTCTGATTTTAGGTATAATTTAATTACATCACTAGTTTTGAATACAATATTAAAAAATATAAGATTATATCAACATTTAATTGTCAAATAATTTTTACTATCAGTAACAATTGTTAGTAAAACGTTTCTGATTAATTCTATTCAGAAGTTGAGCATATGAAAATACATATATATATATATATAAAACACACACACAACAAAGTAGCATATATTTATAAAATCATGTTAAAAATAAACGAACCACAAATTATTAATAATAATAATAAGAAGAAGAAGAAAAGCAATGCAGTGGTGAAATTTACACCAAATTACAATAAGAAAAAAAATAAATGGTTAAGCCAAGGCAAGTGGCCTACAAGTGCCAAATCTGGCAATTTATTTAGAGTTTACGGCTTTATACAAGCCTTTAAATCAACCCATGGTGTATACATTTTTTGCTTGGAATAACCATCCAAACAAGTTGCTAAATTTGTTGGTTTCGTGATGGAACACGATGTAGAGGTCTACAAGTATTTTTCAAATCTTCATAGTACGTCTTTGAAATGATTATTGGTCCAGTCTGGTCTAGAGTTCCAAAAAATTATTTTCTTTTATAATGAATCACTCAACAAAAGTTTTCATCTTCAAAAGAAAGATCAGTTCAAGATGAAATGTAATTATGCATTTCTCACTTGTTAAGAGGATAGAAGATAGTAAGGCAGTATAATATACAGGTTCTGACCAATCAATGTTGAGACCACCATCTTCTCTTCACAGTGCTCACTAAAAGAAGATATATCATACATGCTAATGTGGCATTGGCAGGCAGTAACGCATCAGCTGCTAACTATTTGTTATTGTTTGTTGACAAATTGTGTTGCAATCCATAGTCCACGGCTGTCTCTTCTCTTAATGCAAGGATGTCAAAAATATTCACAATACACCAACAAAACCACTGCAAGTGTCTTCTGATGAGTCTAATTTCAACATGATATTCCATAATGGTCAAGTATGCACATGGTGATTAATAACTGCAGGCAGAATGTATTTTAGAACATCTTACAACCCCCAACATGGATCATTAATTATCTGATGTACTATTAAAGATACCAAGTACATATTGTGAGGGTCATGAACAGTCTGCGGTTTAGAAGCCGAAATGCTATCATTCCTGTAGGTTGTTCCAAATGTCAGTTTTCAAAGGTCACCGCCAGGCCTCATTTGGATCATACAACAGTTCCTTAGTGACTCAAAGGTTTTTTTTTTCATACCTTGAGCTGCAAATGTTTGCCAGATCTTTCTCTGATTAAGGAGATATGGAACATGATCACTAACACTCTGTTCCACTACTACCAGGTACTGAAGATGATCTCACAGTCTGGATAGAGGAGCAAGTCTTTAAAGTCTGGATAGGTGAGACTTCTCAAAAGAAACCATTTGGGTTTCAATGCCATGCTGCAAATAAGCTGTTACTAAATCCCATAGAGTTATATTCAGTGCTGAGTATTTTACGGATTCAACCAATAGTTTTAATTTCTATGTGCAGAAATCTGAGATCTGTCTACAAAGTAAATTTTATAAAAATATAAAATGTTTTTTAAAAATACTTTATGAATTATAGCAATAATACCACAGATTTCAGTTTCAGGAAAAAGTGAAGTCATTCTATTGAATAATTATACGCAGAATGAAGTTAACAATTACCCACAAGTGTGTGAGTTTATTTATTTACTTGTTTTAATACTTTTAACAATATGCTTTAATGAGAGTCTGTTAGTTTTAGTTATCTTAAGATCTACTATACACATTATTCACAATGTTTTAATACTTAATGACTACTTTTATAGACTTAATTTCATGAAATAGATATTTTTTTTTTTTTCATTTTGAATGAGTAAAAGGTGGAAAAAAAAAAATCACTAGATCGCGATATTTTGCATATAGAATAGAACGATAACAATCTTATGCCTCTGTAAAACTACTTCCATTAAAAGCATTGTATAGTTTCAGCATTATTTCCAAAACTGATAGCAATTCCAACCAACAGTAAATCAATGAAACATAACATTTAAATTTCACCAACTTCATAAACTACTTACCAACAACTTGTCCTTGTTGAGCTGGCATTTCTCCTATAGGTTGGGTATGTCCTTGGGGCATAGGTGATAATACAGGTGGGCCTTGCTGTTGTTCAGGAAGACCTTGGCTTCCTACAGGTGAAGAGCATAGTCCTTGAGGACCTGGAGTAGTTGACGGAGTAGTAGATGGGGTAACATTTTGGCTAGGTGACATCAGTGGATTAGGTGATCCTTGCTGAGATCCAATATTTGGTTTAGCAGCTGGTCCAGGTGTTCCCAAAGGACCTAGACTTGGGCTTGACACTGGTCCTGGAGGTCCCTTGTTGGGACTTGGTATACCTTTATTTCTAGCCATTGCCACAAACTGGGAGTAAACCATATGCATTCCTTTTTCTTCCTCTGAAATTGCCTAATAATATAAAACGAAGTACATTAAAATGAAAGGTTAAGAGACTGCTGTCGCACAAGTTAAAAATTAAAACATTAAAAATACAAAAGTATAAAGGAGAAGTAAAATATTAAACTTAAAAATTTTGAAAAATGCAAATGCTGAATTCATGAAATTTACTATTTTTTCACTAATGTAATTACCTTTTCAGCAAATCAAATAAACTATAGAAACTTCATTTGAATAAAGTTGTTTAAACTTTTGAAATGCAAGGAGTAGTGTAATGGCAGTCACTGAGGAAAAAACTAAATGTTTTCTACAGCATCTCTTAATAACACTTGAATAGAATATGAATCGTAATGAAAAGTGTAGAGAATTACCTGAACACTCAACATTAGGTAAAAATAGCCTATTGTTTAAATTTTTCTTTCTGTTAATGTTAATCTATTATTTGTGCATATTTTGAAGAGTTTTGTATTAACAAACAAAAACAGAATTCTAATAGGTCTCATCTTCAGTTCTTGTAGCTTCATTTTAAAAAGTATGTATGCATTCCCCAACTTTATCTTAATATTTTAATTTGAATATCTGACAAGAGCTTGAATTCGTTTTAAACTTTCAAAATATCTAAACTAGTAAAAATTCTTACATTAGCATAATACTCCAAGTAGAATACAACAGCAGGCAAAGAAGCACCACTGAAATATTAAAGTAATATCAATTTTGAAATTCAAAGTTTGCTTGTTCTTTTTCAAAGTTAATCATAAATTTTATACAGACAAAATGGGTGAGAGCAATATTGACATACGGTATATTTTCTAAGAATAGAAAAAGCACAAAATGATGAACAAGAAGCTTGTATACCATATAATGCAACATTTTATAAATTTCATTCTCATATGAGAGTGAGAAGTTACACTTATTTTATTGGAAAAAAAATTGTCTCAAAGAATGAAACATAGCTTCACTAGACGGGTACCGTCGCTTCGCTCCAGAACCCTTGCATATTTAGCATAAAAAAAAAAAAAACTTTATTTATTTGACCCTTTAAAATGCGACATCTTGGAAACCAACAATTTTTTTCGAAAGATTTTTGTAGCATTTTGTTTGTCTTAAAAAGATCTACATTTTATCCATTTGCATGACCAATCTATCTCTTGTAGTTTGGTCACAAAATTGGAAAAACTTAAAGTCTTATGACAGAATGACAGACAGAATAACGCTTTTGTAATATAAGATTGTCTCATATTACTTCATTAACATCCCTCAAGTCCATTACTTAATCAGTCAACCATGTAATGGAAACATCATAATGCACAAGGAAGAAGTTTAAAGTGATACAATATTCGTAAAATGACTTGTACACAATGTCTGAAAATGTACAGACATTTCTTCAATGCATCTGGAATGAAGAAACTCATTATACACCATGCCTCATCTTATATTAAGAAGTAGAAAAATAAATTGCATAGACATATTTCTAAAGAAATCATAATGATGTCTCAATTCAGTAAAAAACTTTTGTTTTAGCCCATATGTATTACATTTAAAATTAAGGTAAATCATCCTCTAATATAAAGAAAGACACCTCATATTTTCACAAATCGAAAACTGAAATCTTTTAGTTTTAATTTCATCATTAGTGCACAATAATTTTTCAGATTTCCATTGATAAAAACAAATAAAGACTTGTTCTCTAAGCCTCTTCCATCCAATATTTATATTGGATACTTGCAATATTTATATTGCTAAAGTTTCACTTTTATTAAATTTGATGAATTCATTCTACTTTAATTTTGATGGCTTTCGCTTAACTGAAAACCTCTATTACTGACTTCTTTGGAAATTTTAAGTTGTTTCATTTTGTCTTACTTATTCTACTGATTTAATTTACCATTAGTCAGATTAGCAGTTTCTATTATGAATATATATTGATCTTGTAACGATTTGTATTTACTATATATATTCTCATTTATCTTGTAATGGCCCCGAGGTTGTTACATCTTTTTCCCTTTCCTATCCCTTTCATTTTCTTAATTTTTGTATATATAATGATTTAGAAGTATTAGTCAGTCCTTACAAAAAAAACAATAGTGAAGAAGCAGTGTGCGGAGAGCGTCCGATAAGGGCAGGCGGCCAACAACTATTGCTGCCCCTCGGACGCCTATCACCTAAAGGTAGGCAGACTCCATGCCAAGCAAAAAGGATGCTTGGTCCATCTCAACAGAAACCGGCTGAGGTCAGCTGGGAATGCGAGGCACAGCTATAGTTTGCAACCTCTGAGATATTACTGCATCTTTAGAGCGTTCTTCAAGTCTCCGGGCCTGGCGAAGTGCGCCACAACGTGTTGTTTAAAATGACAACAATCCCAACTAGACTACCTGTGACTGCGGGAAATGCTCTTCGAATAATCAAGAGTAAATAACTGAACATTGGACCGTTTCCCCTCTCCAGAGGACTGCCATGAACTGTGTGTTTCAGATGAACTCAAAACAATACAGGTGCGTAGAAATGCCACTACTTTGACTACCACCAGTGTTAGACATTTATTCAGAGACTTCTGTCAACTCATGTGAACTCTTTAAGTGCTCTAGAACGTTGGAACGCCACTATATTGAGTGCCACCTGGCGTTGGATATTTATTTGTATAATTTTTATATTTATCTTGTCTACTGCGTTTGAAAACCCCAGGATGAATGTTTATATTCATATATTTTCACATATAGTGAACCTTCATCATACTCATCTATCTGTAAATATGTATACAGTAGAGCGTCGATAATTCAAATTAATTGTGACTGGACCTGTCCGGATTATCAAAAAGAACCAATAAAGGTCGTTTGAGTTCATAATAAAAAGAAAACTTGCTAAAACCATTAATAATTCACTTTAGTGGTTAATAAATATTGGAGCAGATAAATAAAACCATTAATTAATATGAACTTATAATGCATTTTAATGAAAGAATATACATGTTTATACATTGTCAGAGCTCTTAAAAAAAGTCTCTTATTGATTTTTGAACTTTTTTTTTTCACCGGCATTGAATCCGGATTATCGAAGCTCTACTATATTATTCTTTTATTACATCTATTATTTTTTATTTTCTAAACCAGTTACTCGTATTACTCTCTAGCTATAATCCATTCTTAGCTCAGAAATTTACTTATTGGCCCTTGCACTGGCAAACCCCTGTGTTAAGACAAGTCCCGCTTCAGCATTACCCCTCCGAAACGGCTAGACTGAAAAGGGCCGGCAATGTTTACAAAACAATCCCCTCACCCTACCCACTCGCTTCACAAACAAACACCGAATTACTCCTCTTAAACCCTTCTCTTTTTTCTAAAGTTATTAATTAGGTAAGTCGGGCCCAGTACCTCAGTTTTAATTTAATTAATTAAAGATTCCAGTGCGTGAACTTTCATTTAACGCTTCCCTTACGTGTGCGCTCGTAAACCACACAGACAGCGTTACAATCTGTTTATAATAGTCCTATTTTATGTATATTCTTAGTTATATTACTGTTTATAATTGTAACAATCTGTATCAGCATTTATTTTATTATCAATTGAGTATTCTAATTTTTACTGTTTCTTATTTAATTCCATTATTTTATTCAAATTTTCCGTTAACCATGCTTCGTCCTTATTTAAAAACAGTTAAAAGTCAGTTAAATCCCTCAATCAATTTGTAGACCAATCACAGCCCTGTAAATAGCCTATTTAAACCCCTGCATAGTGTTAATAAAGGAGTTCTTGCTAGATCCTACTATTAGTCGACTTCAGTCTAATTTTTACAGAACCAGTGGCCGCAAACGTTCACCACAATATACATATATTTCTGATTCAGTTTTTAGCTTCTGATTTCAGAACTGGATTAAGCATTAGGGATTAATATAAGCAATTATCTGGCCTACTTCAATTCAAGTATGATTAATACAAATTTATACTATCTTCTAATCTAAAATATTAATCTGCACAACAAATCTACATTTCAATTAAAAATTGTACCAAGATAAATAAACTCATTACCTTTTGTAAAGCATGGATGTTGTCTTGTGGATATGGAGGCTGTGGTTGTTGTGAATGTGGTGGTGGTGATTGCTGAAGCATCTGTCCACTCTGTAAGATTTGAAGATTCTGCTGCATCTGAGATCCCCCAGGTAATGGTGAAGAAGAGGAAACAGGATTTATTCCAGCAGACGGTGGCTGGTTTCCTGAGTGAGGAGTTGGAGGAGGCATTTTATTATCTTCTGTTGAAGCCATTTCGCTCCCTCAAGGCATTCTAATGAAGAATATAGAAAAAAAAAATCAATTACTAAACATAACTTTTAACTTTACCCCATTGATTATTTAATAATGTTATAAATATCACTACAATTATTTTGAATGAACAAAGAAAAAGTAGCTCGTTATATTTAAATATCAAATACAAGGATCATTCCACAGAAGTAATGTGATATATTTTTAGTCTTTGTCAACAGATTTTCAATGTATTCATTAAATTCATACATTTTTCAAGTTTTTTTTTTTTTGTAAAGTTTAGTTAATTAGCATAAATGTCATACAAATAGCAACCATAAAATGGTGGTTACTACTAACATCCCTCAAAACAATGTGTTGAGTTTTCGCTGGACAAGAATAAGACGCTGGGAAATATCTGCAAAAGTATTACAGGTCTTTTGGAGACAATGCTTTCGATTGCAGCCACACCTGTTGGTTGCTGGTCTAAGTGATTGTCAGAGAAGTGGACATGTCAAAATCCATTACTTGCTGCAAAGTGGCAAACAACAGACCATATTTAACAAACACCAGTGCTGTTCAAAGATCAAACAACATGATTGCTGTAAACATCCACATAATTGTTAAAGAATTGCCCTTTCAACCGGAAGTAAGGGGAACCAATGTATACCAAATGTTGAAACAACTGATCTACTTGAAGGTGTACAACAGAAGGATCCAATGGTAAGCTAACCCTAAGGACCAGATTTTTTTGCACAGTTTAAGGCTGAAAAGGAAAGTTTTCTCAGTCCCACTGAGCCCAATGGCTGCACCACTTCAAGCTGAAAACCAAATGACAATCAACAAAGTAGCATCACATAGATTTCCTTTGAAAAACAAATTCAATGCTTTCCCTTCTGTAAGAAAGTGATGGCAAATGGCTTTAGTAACAGATGGAATTCTAATTATGAATATCATGCTTGGAAAAAATCAACTGAAAAGTATTTGTGAGAAAGTAAAAGGCTTCGCTTGTTTTGTACTCATCCCCAATATTGTCCTTCAGCATGAGAATGAATAATTGAATTAAAGTCTTCAAACCAGGAAAAACAATGACACATTCAGTTAAACTGCGTTGTCCACATCCAATCTACATACCTTTTTTGCATTCTAACATGCTTTTGGTAAACTATAGAACAATCAAGTTCGAAGTTGTGAAAACAAAAAAAGCAACTGAAAGAATGCAGATCTTATGTTTTTAAAAAATGGTACTTGTAAATCTGACAATGGCACTGTCTGCTGAATATCTCAAGACAGTGGGGCTCTGTTAAGTGAATATGCACAATAATGTCTAGAACATCTAATGAAACTTGTACACCACAAAAACAATGAGAGTTGGTGCAAGTGATATCATATCAAAAATGATCTAGAAGATCTTCAGTGAAAGCAGCAGCAAGGTCGTAGGCATCTTTTGCAAGATATTACTTGCTTAGGAGATGTTTCTTTAGTTCAGATCATTCAAACAATGTATGCTGAAAAGAATAATAATAATAAAGGGATAACGATTGTTTATGATTGGATTGCTTAAGAGGGTTTTTATAATGCTTTCAATTGGAAAAATGCAAATGAAAGATTGTTTTCACTCAATATTGACAGTAGAATCTTTTTTGCAATGTTGTGAAGTACTTAGGTAAATGAATCTATCACGACTAATGAAAATCCATGACTGAATATTACTACTGCATGTAAAGATTACAGCAGTTTTCCATGTTTGTCAAAGGACTTAGAATGTCCCCAATTCAAATTATGATACTTAGATTTAGCAGCTCAAAAATTCCTAAGTACTATTTTATGTTTGTGTCCTGTTTTCAACTTGTAAAAAGAATTAAGCCTAACACACAGTATTTCATAGAAAAAAAAAATGATTACAACAGTTTAATTGCTCGTTTCATTAAACCAAATAAATTATTATCTTGCTCAGCATACAGATTTTGATGAAGCTTTCTGTTTAATAATGAGACTGGTTATAGTATTGTTCAGGTTTTTCTGCTAAATCCTTATCAATGAAGAGTAACAAATCTTCAGATTCATCCACTAACAATTCAGGATGGAAAATAGAAAAAAGAAATTATCAACTAAAAAAAAAAAAATATCCCAGTGTGCTTATACATACAAAATTGAATTGAACACAAAATGACTTGTCGGGTTCAGATTGAATTTGGGCATTCTGTAAAAGATGGTCTTGTGAACCAATGAATAATAATAAAATGGAAGAGATCCTAATAACCTTTTTTCTTTCACTTTACATAGTAAACAATACATCCATTATCAGACAAGTAATATTTTTCAATGCATTATGACTGAGAATCAATGAGTTCTCATGTCATCTTGCAGAAAGGTGTTCTGTGCCTTTTGCATCTGGACAGTCAACAATATTTGTGTCAATTGCTACAAATGTACTCAATGTGTTAAGATCTGGCAATCTGGCTGAACAATCAGAACTGCAACATTATAAAATGCTTCTGCAGTGAAATGCACTCTGGTTGGTTGAGCAGTATATGCTGAAAAGTTTTCTCTGATGACTGCCATGAATAGGATAACTACAGGGCTGATTATCCATTCAGTATATTTGTGAGAAGCTATTAATACCTATAAAAACATCATCTGTTGTATCCCATTTCCTACAGAAATGCATGTCGATAGCATTCTGCTTATTGTACAATTTATCGAAGTATAATAGTAGTACAATTTCTATAAGACGACATACTTATGTCCAAGGAAGACCAGTATAGTATTTTTCGAAATTTAGGAAGAAAATCAATACGAAATAAGCTACGTTTCATACCTTTTTTCAGGGTCGTACTGCAATAGTATTAGTAGATTTTCGACAGTAAAGTATTTCATTCACATAAAATTATTTCTAGCTACCATATTTCAATCACTATTAATTGTTCTATTATATCTAATTATAAATTTTATATTGAAAAAGAACCAATTTTGTAAGGCATTGTAACTCTCAAAACTAGTGTGTTCTATGCCTTTTTGTGTGTCACAAGTCAGCTGTATCTTTTGTATTTTATAAGGGTAAGGCCTCTTACATTTGGGGCAAAGTCCAGTGATATAGATGCTGGGCTAGAGGAGCTGGGTTCAATTCCTGGCAGAGGTTGGTGATTTTTCTCTGACTGTCCTCCAAACGGGTCCTGGGGTTTACCCAGCCCTCTGTAAAATGGGAACCAGGTTTCTTTCACAAGGTTAAAGGAGAGAGGGCATCAAATTGGCCACTCGACCCCAATTTCATCCTGAGAATCATTGGGACCCTATGACCCTGGATGACCTGTAAAGTGGGATCCCTTTAATATACTAATAATGTTGCTTTGAACTGATTTGGCTTTCTAAATCTTAAATGAAATGCCTTTATTAACTTGTTGGGCTTTGGCAAATTTCCTGAATGGTTTCAATATTTTTTTTTACCTAATTTTTAAAGACGTCAGACTTTAATTAAGGCGAAAATAAATCTTGATTTTCTCCCAATTTAAATGTCACTTGGGCAGTTTCGACTGTTTGTTTCTCAGCACATCCGAGTTACTTTCTCTTGAATACACTGGCACTAAATATTAGACTAAATATGAATTGTTTATATTGCTTTATATTATTTATAAAAGCAAATTTACAAAAATAACACGATCAGACAGAATACTAGTAACAAATGCCATATTAAGTACAATAAAAAATAAATGCTGTGAAACTCAACAAAAATTACAAATATATGAAAAATTATTTTGAATAGCCCAATAAATTTATAACAGAATTTGTAGCGAATGATAAATTCAGATTTTTGATTATAAAATAATTCATTAAAACATCAAAATAATTATAACTTATTTACTACGTGAATTTTAAAACAAAGAGTTTACAGCAACGAATGTATTAACCTTTAGGGCTTAGCATATGCTATTACTTATGTTTCTAAATTATTTACATAGAAAAGTAAAAGTGGTCAATATTTAAAAAAGAAAAATTATACATTTTACAAACAACTATATTTAAAAATCAAGAGAAACTAAGACTGATGAAACGAATGACCATTACAGATCAGGTCATTTTTGCTAATTATTGTAAAGACAGACTCAACATTTCGAAAAATCATATGCCGGAAAACGTAACCCTATTTTATTTGATATTACCGGTGATTTGCAGGATGTAATTTCACGAAGTTACAGTTTTACTTCATATGAAGAACAGCGATGAACAAACCGTGCAAATCGAGAAAAGAAACCTAAATAAACGAACAAAAATTCGCAAATGTTTGATTGCCAACAAGCAAAACTGCTTGAAAAAATGGAAGTAGTAATTTAAAACCTACAGAAAACTACATCTTGAATATGAATACACATTTATTACAAAATAAGCAGGCATTCCACTAATTACAATGGACTAGATGTAAATGTTTAAAGCTCGATTAACTTAAAATTGTCACGTTACCTATTTACTTGCATCAAACAACGGAGCGGAAATGATATAGTTAATCACTGCGCAAGCAATTGCGCAAATGTAAGCCATTATTATCCTTTCGACCAATAGCCTTAGCTGTTGCAAAAGGAGGTTTCAGGTTAGCCAATAAGCATCATTGAGACTGATTCGCATATGCTAGTATTTAGACTGCATTGTCGATCATCTATAATGATAAAACAGTGGTAAAGATCCACGCTTTCGCGCTGAAGTCGATGATAATTTTTATTTAAACTATACAATATAATATAAATATCTTCGAAATAAATTAGGGGTTAATATTTGAGATAAAGCAGTGTGTGGGTTGATTGAAACAAGATGGCTGACCTGTTACGTTTTGATTGGTGACGAATGTATAGAGTAATGCAATGTGCATGGATTAGATTGGGTCAGTTAGGTTCAGTTGATTTAAGAAATCATGGGGAAAATCCCCTTCAAACTTTTCATTTGGACGCATTTACAACGCTTTCGCAATATGTTGATCGCAAGTGTCCTCATGTGGCTGGCGCCTTTCAATTGTTCCAGACTAGGTTGCCAAGACAGCCGAATTAAATTGAAACAAAGGCAAAAGATATTGCTCTTCCCGCACTTTGTTGTTGTTTTAATGTAGGCATGTTGTAAAGTCAAATAAATACTCATTAATTATGCTTTGTAACGTCTTAAATGTTTTGACTGCATGAACTCGTTTAGTGGAATTTTAAATAATTACCGTAATGCAAAAATTTAAATCTACAATTTTAATTTATATTTTAGGAAGTAAACGAATTTTATCATAAAAATATGATATAAATGAAGAGAAATAGTAACGAATGATAAAAACCGCCATCCCCCACAGATCTGTTTTCCGTAGTATATATTAGGATAATATGTAATTTTAGCTAATTAAAAAACAGTAAATAAAAACAACTACTTAAAAACAAAAAATATGTTTGTTAACTGAAAACAATTGCTATTTAAAGATTGAAAATGAAATATTAAATTGCATGTTTACCCATTGCTCTTCCCGAATTCAATGACTCATGTTTTGGTTGGATGAGAAGCATGGACGCCTATCGACTGTTTTCCAAGAGGGGAATAAAATACATTGGCAGTGTAAAAAACCTTATAAAAATCGCACTTTTTAATTGTTAAATAAATTTAAGTTATAATAAAATTTATCATTTTTTTTGCCCTCATGCAAGAAAAAAAATTCAATGAATCTATATTACTAAAATCTTTTATTTCTCTGTCAGTCTGGCACAATTGTTAATTATTATCCCTTGCTGAGAAAGTCAGATTAAAAAATTTTCTTTTTTTTTTATATTTTATTTTCGCCTTGCACGGGATTCAGGAATGCTAACCATTGGACTACTGCTGGTCCCCCAACATCCAATCCTACTTTTATTCTGTTTTGTTTGTTCATGCACTATCAAATAAGGAGTTCATTCAAAAAAGGAATAAAATATCACTTTTTACCATAACCGCTTGGAATCGATTCTTCTTGGATTATCTCATACTTACCAGGGGAATGGCCTAGTTATATAGAAAATTCCAGGTTGGGCAAATTCCCCCCCTTTCCCATATTATGCTGGTGCCCATGATGAGAAGGTCTTTTAGCTCTATCCCCACTCCCTCTCTTGAAATAAAATCCTATATATGCCCTACTCATCCAAACACCTTGCCCCCAGCTACCAGCATTTCACTCATAATAGCACAGAATGGGGTAGAAGAGTTGTTGTACCTAATCAATCATACCAGCCCGAGGTAAAGTCAAGTGGGTATACAGCTAAACTACAAAAAATTGCAAAAAAACACACATTAACACTACTTTTCTCCAGTTTTGATGTTTTATACAATTTTAAGTAATTGATCCAAATGCTTCATCCCAACATTTGGATTAAAATATAAATAATATAAAAAGTCTGACGATGAATTTTCGAAACATGTCACTGTTATAATGTCTTTATTTATAAATGATATCTTTATTTGTGTGGATGGTCTTATATAATTAATGAATGATAAGAATAAAAAAAAAGTGTATTTTAGAAAATTATGAATTACAAAAGAAAAACAACAAACTTTCGTGGAATGTTGAGCTGATCTTTTCCCATTGTATGAGATAATATTTTCAAGAAGACACATGCTATCTTAAACAGTTTCAAAAGATATCAGTCAGTGTAATCATAAAAAAATAAATAAAATCTGTGTTAACTAGATTGATAGTTTTTTTATATATTCTGAAGCTCAATTTTTCTTTAGCAAACATTAAGGATGTCTGTTATTTTGGTAGTCGTATGTAACTACTTCAATCCAATAGTACTTGAATCTTTGAATAGAAAGCTAACCTTCTATTTTAAATGTATAGCCATTTGGATAAGATCAAATATCAATTACACCGTTTCCAAGTTCAAATATGACTTGAACTCACTGAGATATATAGTTTCATAATGCACTCGGCTGATATAACTTAATGCATACTTGGAGCAATAATGTCAGTTTTCTTCAGGCTATCACAGCTTGGTTCATCAAAATGATATCCTACAGTTGTAACCAAAATCACTAATCATTAATCTTATGAAGATGACAATTCAGCAAAATAAAGTTTTTTCAGTGTTTCAAAACAGACATACTTCATTGTGCTAAAGTTCTAACTTGAGTTTCACAAAATATGCTTATTGGCCACTCCACTCAGTGGCGTCACTAGGGGGGTGCGGACCGCACCGGGTGACACCAAAATGCTTTTACAAGGTTTTTCTTTAGTTGAACAGATAGTTTTAGAAGGTTTTTTTTTTTTTTTTTTTTTGGGAGGGGTTGACACCATGAGCTACCGCACTGGGTGACACCAACCCTAGTGACGCCTCTGACTCCACTGCTTAATTCATTGACCGGCAATAGTATTAGAAGGTGGTCTGAATTAAGTACACTGGTCTAAACAATTATGGGAGCAATTATTATTAGGAAAATCATGTGTAACTGAAGTTGTAAGATATAAAATATTATTTTTTTACAGTAGAATATTCAGTAATATGGGTAGAAAAAAAGCATAGCGGATTTTTATGGAATATTACAACTTAATGCACATTTATGCAATAAGCTAAAGAACAGTAAGCATATCTGTACAACAAGAAAATGAATTTTCGAGAGTGCTAACTGACCTCTAGCAGGGTGTGTGGTCCCCTCGAATAGTTCCTGGAAGTGCCCACCTTTCGTCAACTGGCACACATGCAAGCAGTAATTCCTACCAGTCTCGATGAAGCATATTTGGTGTGATGGCCTCCCCAGCATGGTTTCCTTGATATACTGGTGGATCTGTGCCTTGGGAGTACATAAGCTACCCACACATGGAGGTTTTTTTTGGGAGTTTTGACGCTGAAGACCTAGTCGGAAGGATCAATAACTTACGTTAAGCTGAGTCGGGGAGGTGATATATTGGGGAGGAGATTTCAGAGTTCCTATGATTTTCAATAACGATCAGTTCCTTTAAGGATTTCATTTCGAACTTGCCTAGACTAACTTTCGAACATGAATGACAAATAATTGTAGTTTCTGACAAATTGATTATGTAATTGGCTTTATAGTGACAGCAGCACTAAATTTATAACTATATTTTGATCTTTGGTAGGCATTATACATTTGATAATTGTAAACACAGTTACAAGAAATAGTAAAAAAAAATCTTAATTAAAGTGAAAAGTAAATTCTAGAATTATAAATCTAGTCAACCAGAGGATTTATATTTATTACTAGGCAATTTCTGATGAGATTTTTTTTTTAAATTGATATTTTAGAAAATTTCGGTAATTTTTTAGATTTACTTTATTTATCACATCTGGTAGTAATTTATATGGGTGGCATAATTATTAAAAATGTTGGTTATAAAGTTACATATATCTCGAAGATTATAGTTGTATTCGAATTTGTATTGTTCATGTAATATAATTGAAAATAAGTCTTTATTATTAAATTGTATAAAAAGTTCGAAGTAAGTATTTTATGATTCATAACGAATTCCCTTGTTATTTTATTACTTGAAGTATTTTTATAATATATTACTAATTTTAAGATTTTTTTTTTTTGTTTCGTAAAATATTTATACTTTTTACATTTTCCAAAATGTATTAGATCAAAATAGCATTTTCATAATTAAATAAGAATCAAAAAAGGAAAACTAAGTTATTATTTTATAATTTATTGGTATAATGTTTTTATAATTTTTTTCAAGAAATTGTATTTAATTTTTGTTGTAAGTGAAGTTTCATTTAAAATAATACCCAAATATTAGTCTTTGAATGATATTATAATTTGTTCATTTTTTAAATTTGTTATGTAAATATTTGTTTTGGAAACACAGTTAAACGGCTACTAGAGCTCTGTGCTCCGCGAAGGATAACTTTCAGTCGGGTTGGAATTCCAAAATCCACTCCACTTCGAAGGTCATCTCTGCTAAGGGTTGAAGGGTTTCCTTCTTAACACAGAGTTGTGACACGCTGCGGAAGTAAACCGCTAACCCTAGGGGTAAAACTTTTGCTCGTTAAGCCGCGGGAAAAGATTTGTTCCCCAAGGGGTAAGTATGTGAAGGGGAGACAAGTCTCCCTCAGAGAGCAACCATCTCTCGATCCGTAAGAGAAGACCCCTCCGTGTGTGGGTAGCTGTACACATATTTCAAGTATCCCTATAGGAAGAAGTCATATGCTGTTAGACCCGGCCATGACACTGAACATGCTTCATCAAGTCTCACAGAATTAGACTACTGCTTGGATGTGTACTGGGTGATGAAAGCTATGCACAAAGTGGGACTTTGAGCAATATGCATCAAACTTGGATAGTTGCACTTCCATTTGAGAGATGAATAGACTGTATCCGTTAAACAAAATACATGTCTTTGAAACTCCATCATTCTTTTATGCCCAACCTGTATTTTGCTAAGAGGTTCCCACATTTAAATAGATTCAAAAATCAATTAAATTATAATTAATTTGAACAGGTAAAAGGAGATAACAGAGTCACCTCTTTATTTAACATTTTAAATCAGAAACATAATACAGCTACAATGTAATACTGATTTTATCTTTTTTCTTTCTCTTTCAGTTATTTTTATAGTATTATCTAATTCTTATTTGCAAGAAAGTGACATGACAAAATGATATAAGAGCTAATTAATTTATTAGTAAGATTTGATTATTTTTTATAAAATAATAATAATAACTTTATCCAAACAAAGGACAAACATAAAGTCGATCATAAATAAAGCAAGCTATTTCTACATGCAAACATTAAGATGCTAATTTAAAATTAACAAAAAATCTTACAATTCTTTATGTATTTTACTTCAGACATTTTTTTCCCCATTGTAGATTAAATGTTACAATTAATACTAAATTTCAAGATAATACATAATCAAACTGTTTAGATTTCTCCATAACTCTTTAAGGTATAGATTTTATTTGGTGGAAGAAAAAAAAAAATCTATCAATTCTAATTTCTGCTCCAAAATTGTTATGAAATGTTAACCAGGTAATTGATTTTCATTAAAAGTCATTAGTGAGTCTTGTAAACTTCAGCATTTATAATATGCATCCACAATTTTTTTTTCTTTTTTACAAAAAGAAAAACATACACATATAATACTTTGCAAGGAAAAGAGATAACAATAGATTTTTAATAATTCCTACAAAGAGCAAAAAGCATTTTTTTTTTAGTGGATGTTATTACTTATGAATATTAATAAAATTATTTTTTCTCCCTTTAATAACAAATCAATATCAATCAAAAGAGAGAGAGAAAAATAAATAAATAAATTCCTGAGTCGCCTTCAACTGCTACAAAACTTAACAGCTGTAATAAAAGTAAAAAGACTGACAATTACACCTAATGTACATGATTAAATGAACGAAAGACTAAAATAAAAAGCCTTTTTCGTTATCAAAGATGTTAAAAAAATCAAGTCTCCAAAATTGAAAACGGTTTCTGAAGAAATATGAACGTTTAAGAATAACATTAAAAATTTGGGGGAGGGGGCACAGAGAAGGAAATATGATATTTATTGTTTATAGTGCTGAGCAAACAATTACTAAAACAAATGACAATTGTTTTCAGTTATTTTTTAAAAATTAACAGTAAAATATTTTTTTTTTTTAACTTTTGGCACAAATTTAATAACTGAATACAAATTTTAATTTTCTTTAGTTGACTTTTAATGCAGAATTTTTTATTTTTATTTTGATTATTACTAAGGAATGTATTTTAAGTTTCATGCATATAACAAGCTAATTATAAGTTTCAGCAATATATATGCAATGTTACATTAAAAGTAAGGGAAGGGAGTTTGGGGTTTTAGAAAACAAATTTTATTACTACATATACACTATTTTTTAATAATTAACTGATGTTTTTTAATTATTGCGATTTTCCACATTCAGGTTAACCCTTAAATTCCTGTGCAATTAAGATGCAAAAAATTACTTTTTAAGAATAGATAAATACAATACTATACAACAAAAGTTTTTATGACTGCTTTAATTTCCAAAAGAAAACAAAAGCATCAAATTTCATGATTTTGTCATATAAAAAAAGTAAACGGTATTTAAAATTATAAATTGATTCGTCTTAGTTCAATATATATATATGATGATGTATATCTATATATATATTAGTCCAAAATCAAAGTAAATGTCTTAATATAAGAAAAAAAATATATAAGCAATATATTTTAGATAATAATTTCTGATATATTATTTAGAAAATATACATAAAAAAGCAATTCTTAACAAAAAGGGTGATCAAAAGCACAATAAATTAACCCATTATTTCCAAATTTCTATTTTTTTTCTTCTTAAAAGCGTATACATATTTAGAAAAGCACACTATGAAATAACATTAAAATTTCTTCGTTTTTAAAGACGTCGTCTATGTCCTGGAGCTGGTGAAGAGACACGAGAGCTGTTACGTGAAGACGCCTTTTCACTTAAATCAGAATTCCCCTAAAAATAAATAAATAAATAAATAAAAATCTAAAGTATTATAACTTAAAAAATTAAAGTGCTAAATTTTGTAAATTAGAAAGTAAGTAATAAATGTTAATATTATATTTAGAATATTCAAATATCATTTCATATTAGATTTTAATATCTAGTAAAAGAAGAAAAAGAATGTTATTTTAAGACTGATAATAACTGAATATACAATCACATATTCAATTTTATTCATTGTTAAGTCATAATCAATATTAAATTATGCCCCCCCCCCCCCACCCAAAAAAAAATGTTAGCTTCAAGAATAATAAAATTCAAATCATATAGTTCAGGAGAATTACTATATATTTTTTTATCAATATAAAGAGAAAAATACAGAATCACATATTTAACTCTTAACTCAGATATGTAATGATGCAGCTAAAAACAAAAAAGGAAACCTGTAAATGCTGAAAAACCTTTATTTTAAGCATTTATAGGTTTGTTTGGTTTTTTTTTTTTTTTTTTGTTATGTAACTACAAACTAATAAAATTATTAAACTAACAAATAAACTTCCTCCACTTAAGTTAAAGCTTACATAAAATTAAAGATTGGAGTTTTTTATTTGTCCTATTTATATTCATCAGCATCACTAGATAATGATCTGAAATAGGAACTGCCCAGTCAGGACAACTTCCTTCTGAAGTTGTAAAAAAAAAAAAAAATTGCAGAATTGTAGAAATTTTGATACTTGAAATAATAAAAAATAACATATTTTATAATTTACTTAGTATACATTTTGTACCTATCTCTCTCTCTATATATATATACATACATACTATGCCTCATTCAAATTTTAAAGAGGCAATGGTTTTGGATTAAGCTGAAACTAGCTTAGATATTTATTACAAAAGCATTTTATCTTTTACTCATGTAATGAATTTTCTGCTCATGTTGGAATATTAATGCATCACTTGAGTACATATTTCCAAATGACTGCACAATAATTTGTTCCATTAACTTTGGATTCAGCGAGTTAATCTCACAGCAATATTTTAATTATTTACTACAAACAATTAGGTTTTAATATTCCTCCTAAAATTGCAATACATATAACAAACAAGTACAATATCTCTACAAATAAAGTGTATCAGTAAAAAGTTAAAAGGTAAAAAACAGCATTTTATATGTTTTACTGAAACAATCAATCTTCATGTATGTGCATACTTGCTTGAAAGTTTCTGTTCTCTTTCAAATCCTCACAAGAACCTTTGTTTGTAGTGTTTCATGTATGTCTTTACATACTCTCTTAGTTACAGATGGAAATACTTCATTACCTTAACTAATCTGATCTCCAACTGTGTATTTGTATTTTCAAATTCAGTTTTTAATTTAAATTTTTATTTTGATTTTTATTGGAATAAAATTCAGATACTTTGCCTGAGGTTTTTGCAATTTTTTGAATGATACAGTTATTTTAACTGTCACTTAAATTAGATACAATTAAATGAACACTAAAATAACTGCAATTCTTCAAAAACTATTTCCTACAAAAAAATTAAATTATCTAAATCTCTCCCCAAAAAAATTAGGAGCTCTTAAATCAGTTGTGAGGCTTTTATCGATTTTTTAATTTTATTATTACTTTTTTTACTCCAAAATTTTTATTATTATTATTAAAAAAATATATTTTCAATGTATTTCAAAGCAATTTTAAATTTATTAATCTATAATTCATTCAATTGCAAATGCATTGAAATAAATTCTTTCATAAACTTAACCCACAGTTACTGAGACATTTTAGGTTTTTATTATTTTGTTCTTTATTTATAGCAAAGGACATTTTTTGCAGGATATTATAAAATGCATACTGCTTGAATGCTGCCAAATGGCAATTTATAAATAATTTGAAAATTTTACTTTCCACTGACAGTATATCTCTAAGTTTCTTTAATTAGTATTCCTACATAACTTTATTTTTCAGCAGCAAACCATATACAGTAGACTGCTTTTCTTGCAGTTTAAAGCTTCATAATGATCCCCCCCCAATCCTTTGAGAATGCTGAAATAGGATAATTTTTCCTGTCAACTACACAATCGCTAAGTTACTTTATGTGTAAGCTTTTCAACATCTTCCTTAACAGGATAGGAAGTAACAAATGGTAGTTATTTGCAATACAGTCCACAACATACTAAAACTATTAAAAATATCTTATTTTTTTCAAGGAAAATTATTTATGAAAGCAAATGGAACACGGGAAGGAAATATTTTGAAATCCACAAAAGGAAATGAATGGATTAGCATTAATACACACAAGAACTATGAGATGAGGAAAAAGATTCCAGAAATGTCAGATGATAAAAAGTCATGTTAAACAGATAAATGATCAGAAGAAATGGGGATAGACCTCTAAGATTATCTGGAAAGCACAGACCTTATGCAGATGTCGGTAAAGTGGTCAATAAATTCCAAGTGATGGGAATAGTTGTTAAAAACCTATATTTTTGTGTGTGTGTGTGTGTGTGTGTGTGTGTGTGCGTAACTATTTTTTTTAAAACCACAACAGAGATCAACTGACTTGATATGTTGAATTGTCACAAGATACAGTATGTAAATACAGAAGTCAGCCAAATTATAATAGAACTTCAATGATAAATCAATAAGCCTTCTAATGTAAACTTTCAGCCACAAGAACTATTAGCAGTTCCGTAATATATTACCTAAACAACATTCATTCATATATGTTTTACATAATACAACAAAAGGGGTCTTTAAGCTTTTTCAATCTATCTCAGAATTCATTTTGTTCTGTTTGAATTTTTACTGAACTATTTACACATTCTTTTATATTTTCTGTTTGTCACAATAAAAAGAGAAATATGTACATAATATAATTTTAGAGATAAATTTTGTATTTTATTCAATTTGTTTCTTTTGTTTTTATCTTTTTAATGGTTGACTTAACAAGCACTAATATGCATTATTATGATTTAAAAGCCTCCCTCTTTTAAAAGAATAAAATAAAAATTGCTTTATTAGTGCCATAAATTGCTTTAGCTATAAATACAGACAGCCCTCATTTTAAGCCAGTATTGCATTCCTACAGTGGCATCATAAATTGAATCGATATAAAACGAATCCATTATATAATGTAAACAGGGAGATGCATTCCCACAGCCAAAAATATATTACTGTTATTTAATTAACCATGTTAATATAAGTTTTTACGACTAAAATTGATGTAAAATATTTACGTACTTTCATAGACCTACGAAATTAACATTAAATAATAAATAATAACTTATTTAAACATTACTCCAGAAATGTAATTATAATAAATAAATACAACATCTTCATCTTTTCAAAAACATCGCTATATTTCGCAGATATATTTTATCTGCTTCTTCGGGCGGTAGAATTCTTTCTTAACAAAGGTTTGAATGATGGAATAATAACAATATATGGTAATTACAATGTTAATAATATAGGGTCATACATGTAAAATCATATACATATTGATAATCATAATTATTACAGTTAATTTTGTTGTCTGATCTTTTTAACAAAAGGTTTAAATGATGGAATAATGATTACAATGTGAACAATATATGTCAGATCATAAACAGATGTCATAGCATGTCTAATAGCACGTACTGTTGCCTTTTGCCCTCAGCACAGCATCTGCACGCTGTGGCATGTTCTCCACCAGTTTCTGATAGCAAGCAACCGGTATTTTTGCCCACTCCTCCTTCAAAGCCTGCACAAGTTGGATGCATGTTTGCAGTCGCATCCGACACGCATGAATCCGGGGCTTCAATTCATCCCATAGATGTTCAATAGGGTTGAGGTGTGGACTGTGGGCAGGCCACTGAAGTTCCTGAACATTATTCTCTGGAAACCAGGCGCTGATAACACGGGCCTTATGGCACGGTGCAATGTCATGCTGGAACACAAATGGCCCTTCACCGAACTGCGACCACAATGTAGGTAGCATGGAATTCTCTAGAATGCCCAAATTCTGTGTGGATGCCATGTTCCCCTCGATCACAACCAACGGACCACATCCAAACCAGGAGAAACATGACCACACCATCACCGCCAAACTTCAATGGTTGGGATGACACACTTAGGTAGCAGCTGCTTTCCTGGCAAATGCCACACCCAGGTGTGCTCATTTGATCAGTAGAGTGTGAAGCTTGATTCATTGCTCCACATAAAGCTCTTCGAGTGGTTCATTGACCAAGACTGTTGCTCTTTATTCCCAGGCCACACGACGCTGGGTGTTTATAGGGGTGATGTTAAGCTTGTGGGCAGCAGCCTAACCGGTGTACTCTAAATCATGGAGCTCCCAACGAATCGTTATGGTACTGACAGTTGTTCCCGTTACATGCTGGAAGTCCTGCCGCTATTGTTCCGCTTGAACAGCCCTGTTCTGTCTTACCAACTGCTTCAGGGCCCTCCGGTCTCTATCAGTCAGCATGCGGGCTCAGCCATCTCCATGACTTTGTGTTTCCACTCCCTCACATTTCCACTTCGTGGTAATAGCACCCATGGTCGACTTCGGCAGTTTCAGTGTCGCTCCTATGGCTCGCACACTCTGGCCACTAATGTGGCAGCCTATGACTACTCCACGTTGAAATCACTCAGCTGCTTTGATGGTGACATTTTACCTCAGCACGTGGTTAGACACCAAATGACTAACCACACACGATCATGTTGTTTTATAAAGAATATATTCAAATTATTGCCTGAATTAGCAGGTGTCCACTTTCAATTGAGCGGTCAGTGTATATGGTCATTTGGATCAATTTTTATAAATTTACTATGGGATGAATATAAAATCAACACACATTATTTCAAAAATAAAGCCCAAATATTTCTGATGGAGATGCAAAATTATCCCAAACAAAGAATAATGTCCTGAGACTTTCTTATAAATGCTTAATTTTCTTATAATTTTAATAACAAGAATGCCAAAAGTAATTGTTTGTTTGTTTCCTCAAAGTAGTCAATTTATTTATTTATTTTTTTAATTTAAAGGATAATTTTAGAGATAGGCTTTCTTAATCAATTTTGAAATAATTACTGATCTTAATTTCAGAAATGAAGAAAGGATTAAAACTTACTGATACTTGTTATTCGTCATTATTTGTGAAATTGATGCTTTTAATCATTCTTGATCTGCCTAAGAAATGAGGGAAAAATCAAAACTCACCAATAAGAGATTATGAGGAATTCAAACTATTAATTTGCTGTGTATTAAGAAATAAAATACAAAACAAAACAAAAATAAAGTATAAATTAAAAAAAAATAATATACTAAGCTTTTTTTTAAAAAAATAAAGAAATAAGAGATTTGTAAAAGAACTTAATCTTTAAGTTCTTACAAAGAACTTCTTTGTAAAAGAACTTAATCTGTTGTTCAAAGATTTGGCCTAAACAGTGAAACAATTATATCAGCTAGATTTATTTTAAGAGTGAGGGTTTGTTACATAAAAATATTTATTATATTTATTAATTTGTTTATGCTTTCTTAGAAAATATCTTAAATTAATTAATCTTAATGTTAATTAATGTGCTATGTTAATTAGCATGAAGGACAGTATTCTCAGTACAACAAATTCCTTTTAAGTAGAATTTTGTGCTTATGACTGATGTTTTGTGTATGTAGCACTTCTTACTAATACTGATATATTGTTGCCAAAGAAAGTCGGGCTTGTCCTGAGCTGCAATTCCACCCACCTGTTGGCATTCCCAAAAACTAATTTTTGATCTCATCTCCACTCCATTTGTATATTGCACATCAGAATAGAAAGAAATATCAGTCATGGCAGTGAAGTTAGAAAGATTGGGATGAAACAAAATATCAAATGGAAAAGAAAGAGCTTTAATGGGATTCATCATTCTTAAGGAACTGTTACTAGAAACGGTAACATACCATATATGCTCCAATAAACGCCAGGCTGCAGAGGGGACACGGCCAAATAGTAGCCGGTCTCTAACAGTAGCCGGGTCTTTGATATTTGCCTACCGGTATTACTGTAAGCTTCCGTATCTTTATTGTCGTGCATAATACCTTACGGTACATTGCCTTACAAAATGCCACCGAAACTGTCATTTGACATTGCCTTTAAGATTCACGAGGTGGAATACACGAAAGAAACTTCCGGTGAGGCTGCCACCCGTCATTGCGGATTCGGACGACGAATAGCAGCGAAAGGTACAGAAAGACATTGCTATTTATCTTTAACAGTCTTAAGTAGCATATGAAATTCAAATAAAGTTTGTAATATTAGCCGGTATATATGTGAAAAAATATTGCATTCTGAAGGTTTTTGTTAATAATGGCCGGCCTCTAATAGCGCCGGGAGATGAGGCTAGTTTTGCAAATAAACGCCGGGGGCCTCTATTGGAGCATGTACGGTACAAACTAACATAAATGATGAGTCCACACATGTCCACAGCAAATCAATATTCAGATGACCAGAACAGAGGAACATCAGATACTTAGTGCCTAAATTAAAACAGACTAAGTAGTGAACAGAGACAGATAGTAAAATGGCTTCCCAATGTTACCAATGAAAGTTCATATCAACGTTTATGAGAGATGAAATAAGGTCATGTCTGTTATCAACAAGGAAGGGTAAAAGCACAGTAACTTTAAATCTACATACCCTGAATCTCTTCCTAATAGAAAACAAAAAAATTCAACAGACAGGAAACTTTAGACTTATGAGAGATGACAGATTTAAATGTGTCACATTGAGATCTTAGAATTATTCCTGAAAGAAGTAACAATGGACGGAACTGTAGACCCTACTAAGGAACATTAAAAGATTAGTAATGAAGTTTTATCAGGTTATAAATAAATGGAAATGCAGAAATCGGGATTTTTTTTTTAATTTTAACTGTAAATGTATCATCATGTGATCTCTGTAATTGAAGGTGGTCTGCTTAGGCAAATTGGAAAAGGATGCTCACTGTATTGTAAAGGAAGTTGTTTCTGAATCAACAGGCATTTAATTACAACTGGTTAGGTAAAAATAGTAATAAATAAAAATTAATAAAATTTAATAAAAAATAAGACAGCACTGAAAGAAGATGAGATCTTTAGCTCCCTCTTACACATATTCAAAAAGATAATCACACGAATTCTGCCGTTTGATATTTATTTTATTCCTAAATAATAAAATGCTGTATGGGTTCTGATAATTCTTAAACAGTGAATTGCTTGTGACAGAAGCAAAGACACAACTAAGTAACACTGTATTCTAAGTAACAGTCAAATAATTATAAAAATCACTTATTGCAACACAGGAAAAATTACTTGGGAAAAAAAAAACAAAACACCCTGATAATCAAGATATGTCCGTAACTGGACAACCCAGAAGGATGCAGGAGGGCAACTTTTCTCAATAGAGGAAATGTGGATTTGCAAAAAAAAAAAAAAGTCACAAGAGATGAGCTCTAGGAATTGTAACCTAGTAAATAGGCAGTGAGGACAAGTCCTAATTTCTTCAAGTATGACAAGGGGCATCTCCATCAGCATTCACGATTCAATCAACACAAGAAATGATAATTTTGCAGATATTTAATACAGGACATAAAAAAATAAATAAATAAATATATAGTTTCTGTATAGATGTCTAACTTATATTCGGGCAAACCAAAGAACGACCGTGGCCACCAGATGTCGCAATAGTAGAATTAGAATCGATTGTATATGTCAGTGTTTATGGCAGGAAAGTTAACATTTAGGGAGTTTGAAGTTTACGGAAAAAAGACGACATTTATTTTCTTGAACTATTCTAATTTCTCATCCAATATAATTTCAAAAATTTATTTTTATTCATTCGTTCGTTTCAATCGTTCAAAATCAATCTCCTACCTTTTCCGTTTGGTTTTTTAACGACATTGGATCTCTGAGATCGACAACACGAAAACGAAGATGGGATTCGTTTACTCACATCTCATCTAAAAAAACGGCACTGCGATCGAAAACAATTTCTCTGATGTGCCATAAGTAAGCATGTCATAAGGCCTTTTCGAAATACGAAGTAACGTTAGCAATAACTTCGTTTTTGTGTGGCTTCCAACGGTTTTTTGTGTTCGAGTGTCGCCATGTTTTATCTTCTCTCTCGACCCTGGAATGATTAATAGATCATGGGTGTAGTTGAAGGTCAGAGTCGTTCTCTCATTTGCCCGACTTTAATAACTAATCAATAGCTTTTGTTAAACATGAAGTCAATATAAATCAAATTAGTCAGATATGCTGCTGATGTTTACAGATAAAATTTCCAGCACTTAAAATATAAACCTATACAATCTTTACCTCATTTTCTGATTCTTCGTCATCATCACTCATATATTTTTTTGGAGGGCGGCCTTTTCTTTTTCTAGTCTTATCCTATTATGACAAACCAATTTGGTAAACGTTAGTACTATATATCAATATAAATAGGATATTTCATTTAAAACTCATATATTTATTTGAATATAAAAAAAGTATAATTCCAAGAGACCAATCAACAGAAGAATCCTTTTTGTCTTCCAGAGAAGGCTGAAGAAAGTAGATCACCATTACTAAAGTATTATAAGTACATTCGTATGCAAAAGAAAGAAAATCATGCTGACATTGAAATAAAAATTTCTGATATCATTGTTCAATGATGGAGGAAACTAACATACAATATTTATCAGTCAAAAAAGAAAATCCTATTGTTCAAATTCTTATCTTCAGCAAGTTATCAAAAGTATTTATTTCAATGCATTTTCTTTTAAAAACTATGGAATTTAAACAGAAAGTCTGAAGATTTCACTAAATGGAATTCACCGAGTTAGAGCAATACTTTTAGATCACAATACTACAAATTGATCGGCTTGAAAAAATTTACAACTTTATTTATTTATTTATATCTTAAATAGTTCACTTTACTGTGATTAATCCTAGCATTTGATTTGTAAAACAGAAACTATTAATTAGATTAACAACTACAGTAAAATTTAAGTTTATGATCAAAAGCATTATGTGTCTTTCTTTGTATGGGTATTTTATAACAATTTCCATTTAACATTTTGTGGAGAGACTATAACAAGATTATCCAAAGACTGTACAAATATTTTACATAAAACATTGTTCTAAATGGAAGTTAAGAAATATTAATGTGTTAATGAGTTAATTTAGATTCACATCGATGGAAATATAGAATTATATTCTAAATGTTATTTACAAATGCCATCATTTACAAAAACCTCCTAGTTTGGTTTGTTTTTAAATAATAAGCTATGCCCATTTTACCTCATTATCAGATTCTTCATCATCGTCACTAATATATTTTTTTGGTGGTCGACCTTTTCTTTTCCTGGGCTTGTCATAGAAAAACAAAGCATTTTGCAAAAGTTAATGCATAGTTAGAAAAGAACATCTGGCATTACATGTATTTATTAACAATTAAGATTAAATAAAGCAATGGAAAGCTATTAAGCAAAGAAATTATCAAAGCAATCATCAATTAATTTAAGAAAAAAAAAAAGCAGTTAAATTACGAGAAAAATTAGAAGGTATAAAGCTTAAATGTTCAATTCTGTTACAATACTTTTTTTAAATAATTGTAAAAAAAATAAATAGAAAAACTGAGAATTAGGATTTTCTAAATTGTGAATAAGTTAAAAATCAGGCATCTACTGAAGTATATATCTTTCAAAAATAATTACAACACATTATTGTCCAAATCACATGGAAGAAGTTTTCATCGTAGCTTTAATCATTGACACACTTGATGCCAATGACTCACTAGCACTCTTTTATTGTTTGATTTGCTTCTTGTCATTATTTTCATCACCAATTTCATTACAGAGCAGCATTTAGAAATTGCTCTAATAATTGCAGTGAAGAATCATTACCAAGCACCAATTGTTCTCGACAGAGTATTCAATTAGCAAGAAAAATGGCCCCAGTCAAGGAGCAACAGCCATCATTGCCACCACTTCAACTGAATTCAAGATATTATGAATTAAGTTCATAGTCAGGAAATTAAACAATATTTTTACTTAAATAAATTTATTCTTTGGTTCACAATATGAAGAAGACTATTTCTTAAATTTTCATTTCTTGTTGAAACAAAAATGCCCAAGTGATCGTTTGTTGCTCTTTAAAAATTCATGAGTTGCATTCTCATTCAATCCACTTCCACTTACAGATAATCTGAAATATAATGATCACGCAGTTTGGAACAGGTTGACAACTTGTTAACTTTCATCTACCGTTCTACTGTTCATCTATCGGTAATGAAAATGAATGTCAAAAGTTTGGGATTGAGTTGTCGATTGGTTTAAAAGGCCTTAAAATTGCAGCACTACCACGTGAAGGATTTCCTTACATTTCCTTGATCATCTGAACTGAGATTGATGAAATCAAATGATAGATCATCACAAACTTTACATATTTCTTCGATGAAAGCAATGACAAAAACTACCACTGTGTGATTTGGCCTTTAACAAAAGAATGCTACACCTAAAATCTTTTAATTTATCTACCAAACAAGATATATCCAGTGTCAATACGAAAATTCACTTCAGTTATAAAAATAAAAAATAAAATTTTATTTAAAAATGAATTCTATATAAGGAGAAAAATAAAAGATCTAGGGTGGAGTGCACCAATGCTCTGTCAAATCAGTTGTCAACTGATGAGCCTTTAATCAGTCTTCATTTTTGACAAAACTTCACTGATGAGTCATTGATAGCATATTGTGTTTCTAAAAGTGGCTATGATTGGCAAACAACATTTAACATAATTTCAAAATGGCAGCTTCAATGAAAAAAAAAAAAAACACGTGGCCAGAATTCTTTTCTTGAAGGTATGAATTGCCAAGGTAAGAACTTTCAAATAAATTAATCGTATTTAACATGATTTTTGGAACTTTTAGTAGAATAAATACACCGAATTCATCGTCAAAATCACAGGAGAAGGGCTCAATCGGAGCCGTCAGCCATCTTGGAAAAGGTGAATGGCGCAAGGACTAATAGGAGTTGATGGTTGAAAATTCGGCCAGCTAAAATTTGATGACTCATCAGCAATTTATCGGCTGTTAAACCTTAAAGAATGTTAATTCACAGAAAATGTCAGTTGAGGGAAGACTTGACAAACCTCAGTGTTAACAAAAGCTTGGTGAACACTGCTCCTAGAGCGCAAAAAATGTAAATTATTTTTTTAAATAAAATTAAAAATAATATGATAAGTTTTATATAAAGCACATGATGATACAAAACAGTCCTTTCATTCACAGAATCACTGATAATTAATTAAGATCATAATTTCATAAAATGTCATTTTTCTTGCCATCTGTATAATAGCTATGGGATGCACTACAGACAAAACACCAGTAGTTAAATGTTTATGGCTAACAAAAAGTCCTGATAAATAGACAGGGATGCATTCCTGATCATGAATTTTGATATTAATAAGAAATAAAATGAAGTGGCTCTTGATACATTCTAAAATCTATAATAATTAAACAAAAGTTTGAAGTTTTTGAGCACTCTAAATCTTATAATTCATTACAGCAAAAAGTTTAATACAAACATTTATTAACATTTTATTATTATTAACATCCCATAGCTATTATACAGATGGCAAGAAAAATGACATTTTATGAAATTATGATCTTAATTATATCACTTCATTTTATTTCTTATGAATATCAAAATTCATGATCAGGAATGCATTCCTGTCTATTTATAAGGAGTTTTTGTTAGCCATAAGAATAACACTGCAGTAAAATCCAAAGATAAAAAAAAAAAAATAGAAAGGATCCCGTCAAAAATAATCCAGTAAATAGACGATTACTATTTAGCTCCTATTTGCCATACAGAAAGGCATTTTAGAAGTCTATTTTATAATGAAGTTAAAATAAATATAGAAAATGTTTGATTTAAACTTATTATAGATTTTCAATTTTATTATCTTTGCTGATGAGACACAAAACTAAAAATATCTGTCCTCTGTGATTAAAAGATCTGAAGCTCTTAATGCTTCTAGAAGATGACGACATTTTCATCACTATATACAAGATGGCAGTGAATCCAGCTTATTAGAAGCAGAAAGAATAATCTGTACATAGTGTGGAGCTATTATAGCTTTGTAAAAATTTATGGCCTGACGCTCATTTGCATAAAACTTTGTTTTTAAAAATCACTGTGAAAAAATAAATTTAATAAATAAAAGTTGATTAGAAAACAGCAATCATCTCAATGATTTTCAATTTTTGGGGCCAGTAAAAAATGAATAATAGCCCTTGTATTACTAAAATTGTCAGAATAAGCATAACATTGGTTTTTTTAAATAATAGCAATAATATCTCTGCTAACCTCAATTCTATACAAAAAGAAAGACTGGACCGTAAGATGATATGATACATATCAAAGCAAAGAAATGAAGTCGAAAAATTTTAAGATAATTCCAAATAAAGAAAAAAAAGAAACAGTAAGAGAAAATGAAATTAAAATCAATATTTAAGCATCCGGCCTTCACAAAAACAAAGTAATATCAAATAACCTTAAAAAAGAAATCTGATAAAAAAAGATATATAAATAAAGAAAAAGCAACATGCATGAACACAGTATTACATTTAGCTGCTAACCTTTTTATGACTGTCGCCTTTGCCAATTTTAATTTTGACTTTCATACTCTGAGATTCTTCATCTTCTGAGTCTTTATCAAGTCCATCACCATCATCTTGCCCGTCGCCATCACTATCACCTTCAAAATAATCATAATGATAATGAAAAATCATTCTCTACTTACGAAGTTTTATAACACACACACACACACAAATTAAGAATGTATTTAAATATTTCCAGTGTTTACCTTTATCATCTCCATCAGAGTCATCATCAGCTATCAATGACAGATCACCGTCCTTCTCAAGCCGCTCCCTAGCATTAGTGAAGACTGACTGCAAAACTATTGAGTCCTCATAGATGAGGGAGCCCTCCACGTTATAAGTCTGTGCATTTTTGCATAACAGCATTACATCTCTCTCCAAGTCATCCAAGCACCGATATTTATGATCTCTAATTCGTTGCTTTTAAAAGAAATGAATAAAAACAAAAAAGAAAGCCAACTGAAGTTGAATAATAACTTTAAACAGACAAAGTGTTCAAAATGAAAAAAAAAAAAATATACATAACTAATAAATTTAATAAAGAATGAAAATTAATATGAAAAAGAGGGAACTTCCCAACATGCACCAACAGGAAACAAAATTCATGCCTAGAGCTTGCCAACGAGGTGGAGTCTGAGATGCCTGGGTTCATCATTATTATGAATCCTCAGCCAGACTTCCACTTTGATGACATGCTCCAAAGGCATGAAAAAACCCACATCTGCTCCTGGATGTGAGATTGAACAAGAACAAACTGAAAAGAAAAATACCTGTTACTCAATATGATTTCAGAAATTTAGTATTTATTTAAAAATAAGGCAATGTAACAACCAATGTTACAACAACTCTATAGGAATGTGCAAACTGTTTGAAATTTTAAGTAGGTCAAATGTTTTAAGAATTAATCAAAATAATAAAAATGTTTGAAAAAAAAAAATCAGTTTTGCAGCTTACTTTTTATTTTGTAATAACAATTTTATCTCTACAATGGTTTTTCTGGTCAAATGATAGAACAAACTATCAACTTTCAGCTAGATTATAGATTAAGTATAGTGAGCAATGATCCCTCACTCTAAATGTAGTTTGGTTGGAGATAAGCACATGAAGGATGTTCATAACTTCATTGAATCCAAGTAAGACTCCAAAGACTCCAAACATACATTGGATCATTTCATCTACTTCTTCCCGTTAATGAGTACTAGAAGCAATCACTGGGTAAAACCACAGTGTAGAGTACATAAGCCTAAAAGATATTTGCTAGACGATAGTTTATTAAGTTCAGAAACATATTATTCAGTTGTAAATTTTGGCTTTTAAATATTTTTTTTTTAAATTAAAAAATAATACAAATCTGTGACATAAAATGAAGTTTAATTCAACATTGCTTATGAATGAATACAAAATAATTTCTGCCCAATCAATAAACAAATAATTCACAATTTAGTATTATTGTACACATTTAAAAATAACACATGTAATAACTATATTCAATAAACAGTTTTCATATAGAGATAGCATAAATATTGTCTTTTTAGTGTAGATTGTAATAAATTTATAATTCAAAAAATTAAATCACAATTGAGTAACACGAGTCTTTTATTTTTTTTAATGTGGCTAAACTTATCGTTAGGGGATATTTGAATCTTAATAACTTTACCCATAAAAAATAAACTAGGTTAATTGTTTTTGAAATTTTTTTCTAATAACTTAAGCTGGATTGGTCAAGAACAGAAATATCAAATGTTGGAGAACCTTTAATGTAGGATATTTAAAGTACTATTTGATATCTAACAAAACAATCCTAATTTCTAATTAGAAATTACAAACTAATAGTTGTAATTTCTAGTTGTAATTCAAACTTGACTCGGAACTCAAGAATTTTAATAGTGTTCAGTTCTACCTTGATTTCAAAAAACTCTGTTCACACATTCCTAATATCTATTTCCTTTTAATATAAATTATGCAATTCCTTAGATAGATCATTGCAAAGAAACATAATAATTGATTCCAAGCTAACCAAAAAAGAAAGTTGGAAAGACTTTACAGCTATGGAATTTACAGCTATTTGTCATATTAAAATCACAATCTATGGTTAATTTGATAATTTAAATTTCTAAGTAATATTAAATATCTGCAATTTTAAAAAAAATTAGGGGAGACCAGAATATCCTCTTATCTCTAAACCTTGTTCACTGAATAAAATACCTCCTAATCCTACTAGCAATTAACAAATTTCTAGCCATAGTATTAGCAATCAAGCAAAGCTTCCAAATTCTACCAAAAAATTAAGTTCATATGAAGAAATCAAACCTTCTTATTAGTAAATCAATATGTTTTCTCCTAACAAAGGTTGTATTTGCATTTTGAATTAATAGATCTTATCATAACAGGATAATTCTGCTGAATTATAGTCACATTAATAAATACAGTACATGTATTAATAGAAAATGTCAATAGGAAAAAACAAATGAAGTTGAATGACAAATTTGAAATGGTGAGAAGAATAAACAAATGTAGCCAATAAAACAAGAATAGGAAGCTAATAGTGAGCATGAGCTCAAAACTGCTACTAGAAAACTGAATTTGACATTGTTTGATGAAGATCAAGAGAAGACCATTCCATAAGGAAATAAATAGTAAAAGCAAAAGCAAGGATAGCTTGTGATAAAGTCAGTAGGAATAACCTAAAAAATCCAGCAGCAATAGTTCATTCAGGCTTTGGGGTTGACAGTTTATCATAAGTATGCCAAAAATCAGATCTCATTCAAAGCAGTGAAGAAGTGAGCAAACATGGCTTCAAATCTGAGAAAACATTAAGTCAGCAAGAGCAGTTTAAGTACTGGAGGTCAAGCAAACAAATGGTGTACTTAAAACATAAATCATTCTAAGAATTGAACTGAAACATATACTTACGTACAGAAAGTAGAAAGTGAACATTCGCTATATGATATAAAATATCTGGACACCCCTCTGCAAAAGTGAACTGAAAGTCTAGATGGCACAACGATGCCACGGACTGCTATAAAAGGAGGCAGGGAATCGTGTGCTGTTAATTGATACAAAGAACACCTCAGTGACTTTGGGTATGGACTGGTCATTGGCTGCCACGAGAGTAATAAGTCTGTCGGGGACATTTCAACACTTTTAAAGTTGCCGTAATCAATTGCTGGTGATGTGATTGTGAAGTGGAAATGGGAAGGTGCAACCACAACAAAAAAGCAACCAGGTTGGTTGCTGATATACTGACAGACCGGGACTGTCAAGTGTTGAAGAAGGTGGCTCGTGCAAATAGCCAGAAATCGACTGAAACATTCACCTGTGGGTTTTACAGTAGTAGTAACATTTTAGCCAGCACAATAACTGTTCGTCGAGAGATCAAGGGAATTGGGTTTCATAGTCAAGCAGCTACTCCCAAACCAAGCATTTCCACTGAGAATGCTGAGCACCTCCTGAAGTGGTGAAAGAGTGA
>JAFIDM010000179.1:25260496-25272803 GCA_023159025.1 Thereuonema tuberculata | reverse complement strand
AGTGTGGTGAATGCCTGGGGAACGATATCTGCCATCATGAGTAGTGCCAAGAGTGAAGTTTGGAGGTGATGGCATTACGGTGTGGGGGTGTTTTTCGTAGAATGGATATAATCCTCTTGTACCACTGCATGGCAATGTAAATGTGAATGGTACAAGAACATTTTGACCAGTTAAGTATTGCCTACAGTAGAGGCCCACTTCCATGATGACCAATACCTCTAACAGCATAACAACGCTCTGTGTCGTAAAGCAAGGTCTGTGAGGAAATGGTTTGTGGACAATATGGTTCCAGAACTGGACTGGTCTGTCCAGAGTCCTGATGTGAACCCCATCGAACACCTAAGGGAAGAATTAGAACGCTTAGTTCTCTCCAGACCTCAACATCTCACATCATGACCTGCTCTGGCTACAGCTCTTCAGGAAGAATGAGCTGCCATTCCTCCAGAACATTCAGGCACCTGGTAGAAAGTCTTCCTGGCAGAGTCATGGCTGTCATAAAGGCAAAAAGACAGACCCACCCCATACTAATGTCCACTACTGGAGAGAGTGTCGTGGGGAAAGTCTGACATTGGTTTGGATAGAAGTCCAGATAATTTTGATCACATAGTGTAGATATGGATTAAGCATGAACTTTTGTTAGAAAAAAGATCTTATCAGAAAAGTTTTGTCTGAAAGCACTAAACTAGACACTGAGAAAAAGAGCCTAATGACGAAAAAAAAATTGATAGCATATTCCTAAGATATTACAAAGAAAAATTTTATATAAATGAAGGTTACATTGACTGAAAAATTACTTATAAAACAGAATCATACAAAAGATGATCTGTTTTGGAAATACATAGCGCTTTCTTTTGATGGCGAATTATCAGTCCAAATCCTATCCATATTTTCACAAATTTATAGATTATAGATTAAAATGTTTAAAGAAAAATTAAATATCTAAAATTGAAATTTCATTCCAAGAAAAGACTGTAGACATTCTTGAGAAACTCACTGGTGACAAAAATATGCTGAAAAGCACCATAAATGTATCATGAAGATATATGGTTGTATGCAACAATTAAAATATCTCAATTATGAAATGGATAGAAAGTAATTTTTATGTTGTGATGAAAAATAATACGTGGATTTATTAAAGAAATGAATATTATGATGTTCAAGAATGATCATGAATAAATCCATTACCCAGTGATATCTCATCATGCAAGTCTGGCGAAGCAAAGCATCAGTAAGATATGAACTGATGAAAAATTAAGATTTGTTAAGAAAGCAAATTTATGGCTGCCTCAAAAGATTTAACAAATGTTCAACAGACAACAATTACAGTAAAGAAATGAATGACAAAGCATATTAAAGCAGAAGAAAAAAAAAGATATTTTTGCTGGGTTTCTGTTGATCTTAGCTACAATAAGCAAGTGACATAAGCAAAGAAAAATGTGCAATTTTGAGAATGGGTGAACTGCAGGTCCAATGAAGATCTGAGCTTAGAACTAACACAAGTTCGAAAAGATATGCTTTTCATCAAAAAAAAAAAAAAAAAAGAGATTCTCCTAGATAAAGAAAAAGAATAAATCCACTTCAATTATGAAAAGCATGGACTACTGATAGAATCAGTACAATCTTGGATTAGTATACACTTATATTTGAAGAAGGCTAACCCTGTTGATACACGTAAATATTTACTGCCTATACGTAAATTAAAATCTTTATAAAAGACACTGAAAAGAAAAGAAAAATACTGAGAACAAGAAAGTTCAAATCTACAATCAAATAAAACACAAGTATAATTTCTCATCAGTATTTACCTTAATTTTTTTCAAATCAACTGGTTTCTTAATAATTTCATAATAATCAGGAAGATCTCGTTTCGAAGGCAACTGAAGAAAAGCCCCACTTAAAACCCGTCCATCACTAAAATATACAAACAGAAAGAATACAATATGATGACAATTCTTTTCAAATGTTTTCTATTCAATATCTGCAATAATTATTATAAAAATTTACCATAATCAATAAAAAAAACTTTATATAAAGCCCCCGACAAATCTATATACCAAACTTTATTATTTCAAATTTACGAAACTATTATAAGATGTAAAACTATTTTCTAAGATTTGTATAAAATTTAAATCTTCTAGCTTTGTATCTATTTAAACATATAAACCAACAAGAACTAGCAAGATATGCTTATAAATTAAGAAACTCTGAATAATGTATATTCATACCTATCTTTATATTTTACAACTATATCATAAAGTTTCTTCATTTGCTTAATCAATTTCGGTGGGTTGGGTTGCAGTTTTTCTGCAGGGGGCCTTCCCCGTTTTTTCTTCGGCTTGATTTCAAGGACCTCCTCCTCATGTTTCCGTTTCCTTGACTTTTTCTGTCGACGTCTTGTATCCAGTTGATCTAAGTTTCCATCTTCAATAGCCTGTAACAAAGTGCATTCTAATTATACAATAGCTCTCTGTCAAACTTTTGTTATAATTTGGAATTTATTAACAGAAATGCACTTAGCAACCTGCTTGAACTGTTTAACATTTCCACCAATGTTATATCTAAAGAAATTTGCAATATGTGGGATAACAGAATTAACCGATCAGGCAAAATACAGAAAAATGTTTTAGAAATTAGGTGTATTTCTCCAGTTTTAGAATACTGTTATATAATTACTTATATTATTATTTTAGTTATCACCAACCTACTTATATCAATATGTTATTATTAATTATATCATTATCTATTATCTGAAAATTTTAATTGCTGCATTTATTTACTCTATAGATGTTTAACAGTATTATTACTTTTGATTGTAGGTTGCAAACAAAAAGCTACTATTTGAATCTTTCAAAAATTATATCAAAACAAAAATTACTAACTTTAGAAGATATTTATCTTTTCCTTGTTTTAGCTGTACAATATTATATTACAATATTAACTATTTTGGTCAAGTTCTTTAGTTTGATTTTAGTGGGAAAGAGAATTAATCATCTGTCCACTTCCATAATGTCTTTCAATTTACAATGAAAAGTAAATTACAACAAAATGAGGTAAAAAAAAATCAGGGTTTTGTTCAATTTTGTTCACTTAACACCAAGAGTTTAGGAATTTGGTGCATATATTTTGGATTTTAACGGAGTTAAAGGCGGGCGGGCGTCGGGTTGACCACCCCACCCCAACTTTGCCCCGTGGTTCTTATCGTTGGAGCCTAACCTCCTGCGCCCCGATAGGCCTGTATAGGCCTGCAGCTGGGGTACTTTAACTTAACTTTAATGGATTTAATCTCTCTATGTGTGGGTGGGTGTGAATATGTGGCGAGTTTGGGTGGCAGGGAAGCCGAGCACAGCAACCATTGGCCTATTGTGCTACCCCACGAATATTAGGACAGATGGAAAGAAAGGCGTAGAAAGAATGGTGGGAGAAGTGCAGGGCAAATGGGTGAACATTGAGTAACCCTGCCCAGCGTGGATCTTTCACCATCACAAAACCCAAGTGAGAACCGAACCCAGTACTCAGAGATGAGAGGCCAATGTCTTAGCGACAACGACAACCGGATGGCCTAATCTTTCTCTAAAAAACATCCAAAAACATTAATATCATTATTTAGTTTTCATTATCTTGTTTTTTTTTTAGTCTATAAAGGTGTTTTATCTTACTTCAAGGTTATTTTTGATATATGTGCAATAATAATTAAAGATAAGAATTATTTACATTAAAAATTCTCAAATATCTACTATATCTTGTAATTACACATGATGGGTTTTATTTAATAGGTAAATATTTTATCTTATCTTATCCACTTGCAATCACGAATCCGTTCAAGGAGGATTACTTTTAACCAGGGGGTGGGGGTGGGTATTTGATAAGGAATTCCATTACTGACGGGGGGTCGAAACGTATGTTGTACTATTTTTTTTTTTATCTTTGTATATGTGCTTTTTATGGTCGGCATTTAGTCAATTTTAAACTGCACGTAAAAATTGTTTATAAATATTTTATCTATTAACTGCTGAAACTGAAGTAAAAAAAAAAAAAAATTCCAAAAACAATTTATTTTGCTTTTTAGTGGGTGTTGACAAGCAATACTTAAATGCAAAATTTTCATGCTTAGATCTAATCGATATTAATTGTCGTTAAAAAGATAATATTAATGTGAACCTTAAGCCATTCTCTTTCTGTTAGTGAATCAGAATAATCCACTTCTTTACGCTGTCTGGAACCTCTGCCGAAGAGTTTATCTTCTTCTTCTTCATAAGTAAGCCTTTCCACCTAAGATAAATCATATCAAAGTAAAGTACATTAAAGTTAAAAAAATACAAAACCTACACACATATACTATAAAGGGCCTGTAGAAACAATTTAAAGCAAAGAATAACTAAATACATGATTCAGATAAAGATTCGATCGTAAATCTGTATTTGGAATTAAATATGTATAAAGCAATCATATGAATACATAAATTATTATTATTATTATAAAAATGATTAGATAACAAACACAAATCTAGTAAAAAGATATTACTTTTAATGATTTAATTATTACTTTTAATTATTATTCAGGGAATTGGTATTTCTTGAAACATTCAATTAAGACAAATACATGGAATGGTGCAAAATTTTAAATCAGGAAAAAAAAAAAAAAATCTCACTGTAACCTTCCACTACCCTGTGGAAGGGTCTATCCCTCTTCTTACACACAACAGTGTAAACTGTGTAAAAATGTTTACAATTATCTCACAGTTTTTTGTCTAATTATCTAACTTGCTTCGTTCTCAGCTAAAAAAACATGACTGCAGATCAAATTACATGACTGTTCATGGGAGGAATCTACTAGCTATTCTCATGCTTCATAAGGAGATAGGAGATAAAATACTGAATATGTAAATTACAGCAGAAATGTCACAATACTGCATTATAGTGAAGGATGATTTGGGAAAGTCCTACAAGGTAATGAAAAGTAGGGTGGTAGAAAGAATAAGAGCACAGAATTCAGATATTACTGAATTGAATGGACACTAAACAAGGAAAATTGTGATCTTCAGGATGACAATGCATATGGTGATTAATATAGATTCTCTAAGAAGGATGATGAAGTCTAAACAGATAATGTCCAAATCAAAAAAAAAAACAACCCAAGGAATCATTTTATAAATTATATATATATATATTCAGTTTTAGTAAAATGCTTCCTTTTCTAGTAACATGTTTCACATTCTATCTTCTTTTACAAAAAAAAAGAAGAGAAAAAATTTAATAAACTTGAGATTCCAACCTCCAAAAAATTAGAATCAAAAATAAATAATATCTACCAAGGATTTGTCTCTCTACAAATTGATATATCTTAATCGTTTGTTGCTCTAACACTTTTGAGCCTGTATATTTATATTTAGGAAAGTAATGTTTCTAAAAATAATTTCATATTAAAAGCTGTCTTAGAGATCTGTAATAAGACTTTTTTCTTTGTTAGTAGAAAGCAATTGAAAATTCAAACAGTTTACTTAATAATAAAAAAAATTAAATCATTAATTACCTCATTATCATCTTTAAGAAGCCACTGAGGAAGTTCATCTTCTTCCATAAGTCGCGGTTTTCTATTTAGATCTCTTGCTTCATTTCTTCTACGTTCTAAATCCATTCTTTGGTATAACTCAAACTCCTCCTCACTGCGAGCAATCATCTGGTTGATGGTCTCATCATCTGGAACTTCATTTTCTTCCTGAAACAGAAAACCAAGGGAAAATGTTTAGTAGAAAAACAATTTCTATAATCATCCTATTTATTTTGTAAAAAGCTAATTATATCACTTGTAATGATTTAGCAAAATATTTTGATTCATATTTTTATTATTATTTGACTCATACCAATGTAACTTTATTTGGGTACAATATGGGAATAAATAGGGAATTTTAGCTCTGTAGCAGTCCTACAAGAGCACCAAACTACTTACTAGAAACAAACAATAATGCAAGAGGATCTTACAACAGCATTTAATTCACTTTAGGAAAGCTATGGTTAATCCAATTAAAATAAATCCTATGGATGATGACAAATGGGAATAACTTACAAGCCACTATAGGGACTCGTAACTCATGAACTGCATCAGCAAAATCCTAACTGAATCTCTTGACTCGTGTATCTCCTCAATTGTGTAGGATTTTTGCATTTTCACTACTACAACACAACTACATTAGTTTTGAATAGGGATGGGTAGTCCGTGAATCAACTAGTTCATTGAACTAGTTCATATAAAAGAACTATAGTTCATGAACGACCTAGTTCAAATGAACTAGTTCACGAACGACCTAGTTCAAATGAACTAGTTCGTTCTTTTACCACTCCACTATTGGCTATTGGAATTGGTTTATTTCGTTTTATATTAAGTATTTTGAGAACCTTTTTTTTTTTGGTTGTTAAGGTAAAAAGAACGACTTAGTTTATTTGAACTAGTTCAATAAAAAGAACTATCTCAAAAGAACTAGTTCAGTAAAAAGAACGACTTTGCCCATCTCTAGTTTTGAACCAAACAAGACTTACCTCTTCATCTACTTCATCTTGTTGTAAAATTGCCTGCAGGAACTGTCGACGTTCAGTGCCAGTGGATTTCTGGTCAAACATGCCTGCCTGAATAACTTTCTCATCCATATTTAATTTATATTTAGCAGCAGCTAAAATACGTTCTTCTACAGAATTTACAGTCAGTAATCGTAGCACACGAACTTCATTTTGTTGACCAATACGATGAGCTCGATCCTGTGCTTGGAGATCCTAAATAAATACAAAAGAATTAGTTAAAAATGTTCTTGATTGTTAGGAAATTCTCAAATCAAATCAAATTCCTAAGTAATTTAGGCCTAATGATTTTAATGAAATTTGATATAGCTAAGTTAAAAATATCAGAAATATTCAAAGTTTATCAAAATTTGATATGCATTTTTTTGTAAAAGATTTTTGAAAAATCAGAATGTAGTTTGTATGATTGAAATAGTAAATGGCATAAGTACATTTTTTTCCCTCGAATTTCTTTCAGTGCTTTTCCAATTCAAACAATACATAATATTCTAACAACACTGTAACAATGGGAAAAAAATTATTTTTTTTTTTTGTTATGCAGTTTACTTCTTTTCATTAAAAAAAATGTAGTTGTTTAATCTAAAAAAACTGTTAATATTACATTAATATTATACCAAACTAATTAATTTTACAAAATTGATGGTGCACAATATAGGTCTAATGGCAACAATGAATTTTTTTTGCAATAAGACCAAACTTAACTTTATTACACAGATTAAATAAACTGATTTCAATGGTTTCATGAAATTGTATTGCTGATCAATAATTGTAATACATATACTTAATTACAGAAGTGTGTAGCTAAAAGTAAAAATCTGACATTAGTAATATTTGGAAGAGTAAATCAACAGTTCCCCCCAAAGGTTATATCAGCATGAGATTCTACATTAAACTTACATCATTAATATTTGAATGTTTAGTTTTGTTTCAGCAATATTTGAAAGAATAAATAGCATTTAATGCTATTTTTAAAGGAAAGGGCAGGTACATCTAGAACCACTACTGTTGATTCTCTGGAATTAAGATGAATCCTCTTGTTTTGCACATTCAATACCTGTTTATATAAAGGGTCTCTCGGAAATAATAGTACTATTTGATTAGGATATTGTATGAGAATGGTGCAGAGCAGTGGCACACCCAGGATTAAGGTTGGGGAGAGGGGGAGGCTAAGGATCTTGAATTCAGATGTAGTCCTATTTAAAAATAGTTTCAATGAACACTTTCCAAAAATAATAGGATACAGACACGCAAGTGCTTTAATAAAGGTTTTTCTTCTTGCTTGTTTTTTCTTTCTTTCTTTATTTTTGGATGGGGGTAGGATGGGGGGGGGACTTTCTCAGGAAAGGACTCAGAACCTTTTCTTTCTTAAATAATTTTAAATGCAAACATTTCAAGAATAGGTACCACTTGATTACAACTTTAAAATTAATCTCAAAATTAATTACAGTAGAGTCCCGAAAACTCGGCCCAATGTGGACTGAAGGGTGGCAGAGTATGTGAAACTGCCGGGTTATTGGGAAAGGTGTTAAAAAATAATAAATACGATTTTTTTTCATCATAAAATTCTTTTATTTGTTGCTTGAGAATACAACAGTTTACAAAGAATGCTATAACTCAAACTTAAACTGTCCAAATAAACTTAAGAAAATACCTAATACATGAACTGTATATAAACGTAACTTGTAATGGGTCTGTGCACGGGGTTTTTCCGTCCTGCCAGGGGGTGGCCGAGTTATCCGGACTGCCGGGTTATCAAGTACCGAGTTTTCGGGACTCTACTGTATTGTTTTACAACAAACCCTATGCTCATCCCAATACATTTCATAGCAGTTAGGGGAAACCACCATCATTTTTGAAAATTTTATACTATAATAAATATTATGTTAAATAAAGGTATAATACCTGATGAGGATTCCAATCTGAATCAAAAATAACGACGGTGTCAGCCACCTGCAGGTTGAGGCCCAAGCCACCAGCACGAGTGCTCAGCAAAAAGAGGAAATAACTGGAATTAGCTTCATTGAATTTGGCTAAAAGTTGACCTCTCTCATCAGATTTCGTGGTACCATCCAACCGCAAATATCTTATATCTAAAATTGATCAAAATTTTTTTTCAAAGCATCAGTTAAACAATAAACTGTCACATCATCTTTTATTAATACTTTTACTTACATGTTTGATGCTTTAACTGGCAGTGTTTCATACAACATTGCTTTGTCAAGTTATTATATTTTTTATAATGCATAAAATATAAAATTCAAAAAAGATACATGAGACTCATGCAAAATATTACATTTATGTTATCTAATAGTTACAGTAATATTCTCATGTACATACTTAAGATACTTCTATTAATCTTTTTTAAATTTTCTTAAAGTGTAGATAAGCTTTTAAAACTTCATTTTTCACAATTCTAGCTTTTAAGCAAGACTTAAACAAAAAACAGAAAAAATTACTTTAACAAATAAGGTGCTGAAAACTCTCTGAACAAAATTTTATGGGAGATTGGAACACCAAGACAAACATTTTTTGTTAATGAATGTAAGTCTGCTGTCGGCAACAGGGGACATTAAAAGAGATGTGTGTTGACTACGTGCCCCAGCAAACAGGTGAAACGGATTGAAGTCACAGTGTTTCATGATGCAACCACAACAATACATCCACACGAGAAATACATAATACATTCTAATACGTCACACGACGAAGCTACACGTGATCACATCTTGCATTTGTGTAGTTTGTTTAGTCTGCTGCAAGTGGAAAAGAATACGAACATCGACATCTCTAAATCAGATACAACTAACCCTCCACTATCACGCCTTCCGCTATAGCGTTTTATTACTATCGCACATAATTAAAAAGCTGCCCAAATACCTTTATCGCGCCCTAAATGACTGCTATAGCGCATCCTGGTTGGTCGAAAAAATTCAAATATTTGCAAATTTCAAAATATCAAATTTCAAATATATTCAAGTGAGTAGATTCACTCAGTAAATGGTCAAGATATGGTAGATTCATTCAGTGATTGGTCAGGACATCACGGGTGATCTGAGTGCTGATTGGCCAAAGCCACAGGAGTGGCCGCCATGTTGGTCGTGAAGTTACGGGCTATCCGAGTGCTGATTGGCCAAAGCGATGTTTCCAGCTACCATTCTTTGTTTGCCGCCAATTTTCGCATTCAGTGCGCGTCTCAGTGTAAGCGAGTGATAGCCTTGACCATTTTTTGTGTACAATAATGGCCAGTATCCCCGCAGTCCTCCTACCATTGCTGCTGCTGATGATTTCCTCGACGAGATAGAACGTCGAAGGGGTGGCCAATAAGACTCCACCCCAGCCTCGGATCCCCTTCAACCCACCCAAGCCCCTCATCGTCCCCAAAAAGGTAAATAAAACGGGCTATTATGTTATGTTTTTATTATTTATACAGTATAACTGTGTGTTTTTTTTTAATTTCCAGCATTGTTTTGTAATTACATAAGTAATTTAATAAAAAGAGGTCAAAATAGGTTAAATTAGGAGTAAAATTTGAAGTCGGGGAACCAATAAGAATTATTACCATAAGTTCTTCAGTTCGGCTATCGCGTTTTCGGCTATAGCGCGGCAATAGCGGTACCAATTGGGCGCGATAGCGGAGGGTTGGGTGTACATTATTTTCTTCAAAGACAATAATGTCAAAATTACTTTAATTAATACTATAAACTTCTATAACACCATGATACACCAGACATCAATATTTCGTCCCATTTCAGAGACTTTTTTTTTTTTAATAAATGACAAAGTCATTTCAAACTATCGCAACTAAGTAACACTTATCTAGCAGCTCTATTATCGTATAAGTTCACTCAGTGTTAGAATTCATGCCTTTGCATGAATCTATTTGATACTTGCATTTTTCACGCAGTTTTTACTCATTTCACCAGATCTGAAGGTTTAGTTCTCTTTAATCTTCATGACTGCTGAAATGGCTTACGTGCATCTGTAAGGGATTATCTGAGTTCCAACTTTGGGACAGATGGGCTGGCTGTGGCTGGACCCATTGCCTGGCCACTGAGATCACTGACTTAACATCCTTGACTTCTTCTTCTGGGGACACATGAAGAACATCGTGAATGAGACTCCCATTGACTATGAAAAAAACCTCGTCACAACAATCACTGTCGCTGCTGCAACTGTTCGTAAAATGCCAGGAATCTTTGAACATATACGGCAATCAATGCTTCAAAGTTGTCATGCAAACAATATTTTTGCCGGTCACAATTTTGAACACCTTTTGTGAATGAACATGCTGTTTACAATAATGTCTATTCATTTTTGTACCAGTTCCACCAACATCTCTGTCAATAACCCCTGGCACTGACAGGTGATATCAGCGGACATACATTCCTTAACAAAAAATGTTTGTTTTGGTGTTCCCGATCAAATTTTTCAGCACCCTGTATGTATATATAAATATTTTACTTTATTTTACCTTAACAAATACTATATATATATATAGTACTATATATTGTGACAATACTCATATGTCGATTTATTATAACTATTAAAATATTAGAATATTAATATTATTATCATTGTAAAGACAAAAGAAATGTCAATTAAGGAAAATAATTTCAAAGTAATTATTTTGTAAAAGCTAATGGCGAAAGACTTCGTTAGGGACAGTTTTAATTATTGTCAGTGATTTTTATTTTAGTTTAGGCTTTAATTTATTTTAATTTAGGATTTTAGGAGATAAATCTTTTAAATGTAACTTATTAGGATTTAATGCAATTTAGTGTTAGAAATTTAGGTGTTTTAAGTAGTTGTGTAATTTAAGATTAGTTGAATTTAAGGATTTTAATAAGGAATTAATTTTCTTTTTGCTTTAATTGAGCTGATTTGAGTTTGGAAATTTCCTATTCTTAGGAATTTCCTTGTGGCCATCATTCCATATTTGGAATTGTTGTAAGCATTGTAATTCTATTGGTTAATTAGCATTATCACTCCATCTGAGGTAATAATGAGGTAATCTCCCTTATTTGGGCAGATATGCAATCCTGCTATCCGTATGGTCGGTGCGACGCGTGACGTCACACAGCGGCGCTCTTAAAGTTTATAAAACGGGGTGTTCGAGGAAAATCTCTCTCTCTCGCCGCAGTTTCGCTCTCTTAACCTTTGCTACAATGCACCCGGCCTCGTCGATCGCCGCGGACGATGTATTGGCGGCCGCTTCTCAAATTCTCGATGCGTTTGTTAGAAATAGGGTGTGTTAAGTCAAGTTATCTTTAGCTAGAATAGGCAACCCGTGGATAGCCTACAATTTCTACAATTTATTTGAGCGAAACATTACTGAAATTAATTTGCAAGATAAAGCTTGCAAATTCTGTGTTCAATGCACGTGTACACCCGTGCAGGATTCCCCAAGTTACTTAGTGCTTCGTAAGTGAAAATTGTGCCTCGTAATTTAGTAGGATTCCACAAGTTACTTAGTGCTTCGTAAGTAAAATTTGTGCTTCGTAATTTAGTTATTTAGTGCTTCGAAAGTAAAATTTGTGCTTAGTTATTTAGTGCTTCGTAAGTGAAATTTCAGTGCGTCGTAATTTAACTTTACGCTTCAAGAAGTTATAAGCCATAGCTTCGCCGAAATTGTCATTCTTGTAGAGAAGTGACATATTGTTATTTTGCTGTGTCGAATAAAAAATGGTTAAGTTTAATTAATGTGGTGAATGCGTTGTGCTTCTTTGTGCGTGAACGTGAAG
>JAFIDM010000179.1:25219984-25235503 GCA_023159025.1 Thereuonema tuberculata | reverse complement strand
AGCTGCTGTGTGTGGGTGTCAGGGTTGGTGAGTGTTAGAGAAGGGTTTGCGAGGTCCAGGGGTGTGAGATGTATGTCGGCCTTGACAATGGCTGAGTGGAGTGAGGAGTGTTGTGCTCTTTGGTGGAAGTGTTCCCTAAGTGTGTGTACTTGTTTTTCATGAAGGGTGATGAGATTGATGAGTCCTCGGCCTCCCTCCTTGCGTGGAAGAGTCATTCTTTCCGTAGCGGACTTGGGGTGGTGCATGTTGTGTTTCGTGAATGTAGTGCATGTTGTGCGTTGTAGTGCTTCGAGTTCAGTGTTTGTCCATGAAATTATGCCGAACGAATATGTTAGTGTCGGGACGGTAAAAGTGTTGATGGCTTTAATTTTATTTCTGGCATTGAGTTGTTGTAACGGTGGCCTACACCTCTTCCGTTACCTCAATAAACTAAAGTTAACCATGCGATCGCTAACCAATTGTAACGTTCGGGATGCGGTAATCCGCACTTACTAAAATAAAAATAAGACCACGACTCGGCTACCAATTGTAACGTGCGGTCTCTCATCCCTTGCTATAAATCAAAGAGACAACCACGCGAAGTTACCTCCTAGTGACGGTCACCTTCAACTATTCCGACACTTAAATAAACTAAAAGAATAAAATAATAAAGTGGGTCTTTAGCCCTGCTACCTTTACCTAAGATACCCCGGATCCTTTCAGGTGACGAAGACCACTCCGTCGAACTGCGCTGGATTCGCTGTCGGACAGAATTACCTAATCAATGTTTAGTTGAAGCTTTTTGTCCCAGAACATGGTTTGTGTGACCATTTTCATCTGATCGCTGGGCCCATATTTTAATCAAATGAACAACAGATCCCATGAAATTTGATTATCAATTAAAATAAAACTCACTCCCCAAGATTAACCTTGAAATACTCCCCCGACTACGAAGTTAACTTATATTAAAACACCCCGCTTTCCATTAGCAATGAAGCAAACACACACATGTGACAAATTCAATCAAAACACACATAATTTATTCAATAAAATCAAATAAGATAAAATAACTTCTCTTTCCTTTAAATATTAGATATTAGAAATATTAAACACTAGACTTAAAACCATTAATAATAAACACCAATGGTAACTATCACTAGAGCGAACACCTGCTCTGTTACCCGACCTTCAGATCAGCTGATCGTTAGCTTTCCCTCTCCCCAAGGTCATTCAACTCTCCCATTGCCGTAACGGCTTTAGACAAGATTACAAGATATCAAAATAACACCAAAATCTGTAAGTTACATTCTTCAAAATAGAACACCTTTAAAATACATAGTATCAATTATAACACCTGAAATTCACAGCTTAGAACACTTTAGTTCTATAAATAGTTCGGTAACAATTTGTCAATGTCTATTTCATTGTTCTTTGCCTAAAAAAGAAAACATTTATTTCCAACACATCTAACTTCACACTTTCTATCGGCTATTGACAAAAGCACTGCCGATAATTACACACTTTAAAATCAACATAATAGCTTCTTTGACTTCTTCTCCCGATCCCGCCGACAATGGCTACAACACCTCAGTGAAATAATTTCTGTTACACTCGCGCCTTTCGATAGCGTAATTTTTATCGATAAGCTATCATCTTATGGCTTCACTGGAGTGAACGGATCTCTCGCCTTCTTTTCCCGGTCTCCAGGACACTGGCGGAGGCTAGCTTCGGCGGCGAACCCGGATTCCCCATGGCTCGCCCCGGAACACACATACGTCGTCTTTTCCCCGGCTGACTGTCGACTTCTCGGGCGTCGGCTGACACGTCCTCGAGCGAAAAAATGTAAAATAGTCTTTTTACTTACGACAAGAAGTTCTCGAAGGTTCACCTCTGGATCCCCTCGGTAAGAACGAACGGTCGCCGGGCTTCTATCGTCTCGGTCCGCACCTTCGTGTAAGGACTTTAGTGAGAAACCGTCTCCGCTGGATCACGCCACGGAGTTTTGGTTCGCCTTTCCAGACACTATCTCGGCTGAATGTTGTCGTCACACCGGTCAACAGGAGACTGCAAACAAAAGTCTATCGCGTCTCGGATTGACATCACGAACAAACAGCTCAGTGGGACACGTCCTTTCCCCTTGGACGACGATATCATAGTCTCTCCACTGACTGTTCTCAACTAACTCCCAAACCCATTTCTTTATTGAAAACTCGAAACTTCTTGACCTTTCACCAATAAAGTCAGTTCAATGGATTCACGTGACCCCCTTTAACCCCAGATTTGCACACGTCTCCCTGCCTACGTCACTTCCTGTCCTATCGAAACTTTTCAGTCTCCGAATCACGTGACAGCACCGATTTGAGGGAGAAATTTCCCACGGTAAGATTTTCGAAGAGAAATTACTGAATCTGGGAAAACACAAAATTAATCCATCCCACACACTAAAACTGTTTCAAATAAACGTTATTTGTAAATGCTGTTTCTTAAACAAATTACTTAAACACAATCTTTTCATTTAAAAATGACAACACAGATAAATATTGATAAATACTCCACTAAATACACAGTTTTATTAAACACAAGACACTTGACCAATACATATTGATCAATTACCCTTTTTTGAAATTATATATTAAACCTTTAATTCAAGAATATGTTTCAATATATATGACTTCAAAACTCATTTAAACACAACACTCGGCTGACGTCAACACAATGGCGTCGTCCTTACACAATCACACACTGTAGGCCTACATATTTAAATACACATTAGTAACAACAAAACTTTAGATATTTACAAATGACGATCGTGACGTCTTTATAAAAAAAACACCAATATCTCATTACTCATTACTCAGCCATGGATATTAAACCAAAAAAAAAATAAAAAAATTTCGTCTGTTTGCCTCATCGAGTAGAGCTAAATCTGCTCCGTTACATCGTGTTTTGAGGATGTTGTGAACACGAGCACAGTATGTTTTCTTGAGTGCGTTTTTGATGTTTGCGTTGTCAATGACGCACGCTTGCTGGAAGCCCAGATACTTGTAGGTCTCTCCCTCTTCCATGGATTGGATGGCCAACCCATGGTCCAGTTCAAAACCATCCAAATTCGAAGTCTTCCTACGTGTTATATGTAGCTTGCAGCATTTGTCAATTCCAAACTCCATCCCAATGTCTTTGGTGAACTGTGTTGTGACTATTAGTAAATTAGTAAGTAATAATTATTATTATTATTATTATTATCTTATATGTGCTGTTCATCAGGGATCCGAGTTACATACAAATCAGACCTAAAGACATTCTCATGAGCATATCTTATAAAAAAAAAAAAGCCGCGGCCTGCCTATACAGGGTGATTTAAAAGTCGTGCAACATAGGAAACTTCCTTATTTGTGCAGATACCAAAAAAAAAAAAACGATATAGAGCAAAATTTCTAACATCACACCAATTTTAAATGTAAAGACTACATTTAATATGAAAAAGCAAATTTTCGAAAAGATTAGACGTCTTTTCTTTTTCAAGCCTAAAATAACAATTAGTTGAAGAACAATACTCCAAATTACATTAAACTCCTCGAGGAAATATTAACAATATTTGAAACCAATACCATGTACTTACAATCTTTGTTTTCTTTAACATAATATATGATACGGCTTAACAATTTAGTTCTTTGATTGTAACCTTATCATTACATTTTGTGCACATTTTATCTACAAAACTTTTAGCTAATCTTATGAAATATTTCTCTATTTCAAAACCATCAATCCTATTCATATTTTTTCTTTTTGTGTTCCGGATACACATACTTTCTATTATCTTTCTTATCTTGGTGTCTCTTTCAATATATAAAATTTTTATCTCGTTGTTAATGCAATGATTTCTGTTCATACAGTGTTCTGCCACTTCTGATTTTTCAATGTACTTGTTCCTAATGCTGCAACCATGTTCCGTCTTTCGCTCCTTCACTGTCCTTTTACTCTCGCCCAAGTAGAATAAATTGCAATTCTTGCATTCTATTCTATTTTGTAAATTATTCCCATTTTTAACACTATTATTCAATTTGCAACATAAAATGTTTTTCAGTTTGTTGTTATATTCAAATCCAACATTGAAACCAAAACTTGATTATGACGAATTAAGTTTGTGATTTCAAGCAGACTAATAAAGTTACCCAATAATTAACCTGATTGGTGAATCTTTATGTCGCAACAATTAAGCTCATGATTTAACACGTATTTCTAACAATTTTGCTCCATATCGTTTTTTCGGTATCTGTAGAAATACCAGACTTGTCCTATGTCGCACAACTTTTGAATTACCCTGTATATATATATTAGGGGCCTGGATATTAGGGCCTGGTATATATATATATAAAGCGCCCGAGTGGGTAAGGGCGCTTGGCGGCGGATTGGAGGTGGCGGGTTCGGTTTCCGGCCTCGGCAGAGGGTGGGAATTTTTCCACGCTTCTTTCTCCTCCAAACGGGTCCTAGGGTCTACCCAGCTCTCTGTAAAATGGGTACCGAGTTTCTTTCCCGGGAAGTTACGGCGGGTCGGCGGCGGGCTGACCACCCGATCTCAATCTAGTCCCGTTGGTCTCGAAACGCTGGGAGCCTTACCTCCCGCGCTCCCATTGGCCTACTTGGCCTGTTTATGGGATTGCTTTATATATATATATATATATATATATATATATATATATAAAGATTAGATATATATATATGTGTGTGTGTGTGTGTGTAGTTGTACTTTTATAATATTAAATTGATCATTCTATGAAACAAAATTAGTTTGCAAAACAGTCCTTTGACTAGTTATCTCTAAAAACACAAAAAAAACTTGATATTTTTTTAATCTTATGCAGTGACTTTATGCCAGTATCAATTTATTATATATATATATATATATATATTGTCTTTTTTTGTCTTATCAGAATCGTGGTGAAGACTGCTTCCTTGGATTAACTAAGCAACAAGCAGTATGTGTTGCTGATTATATTATAGAGGAGACTCTTTTTATCAATGGAAAAAAGGACAAAAATGAAATAGAGATTTCTGATAAAAATGTGACTCCTGGAGAACCACGTCGAGAATTGGAGCTGGAGAAATCTCGTTCCTTGCAAGCTGCCTATGTTAAATCCTTGGATACAAGAATGCCTTTGTTGATGCATTGTAGTAGGTATTGCCCAGAAATCATCGTTGCAATTGCAGATCATCTGATGGCTATCGTAGACTCAAATAAAGCTCAGTATGTATATCATTAGCACTTGCTTAATTAAATTGAATTATTGATACATTATTATTTTAATATATACTTTCATAATGATAATAAATGTTATGCAAATCTTTTTTTGTTTATAGATGAATTAATTATTATTGAACAACCTACAATGATGCAATATGCAACTAAATATATCTGTTTTAGTTAATCCTAGATACAAATAATGAATACAACTTAAAAATATTCAGCAGTTAATTAAAAAAAAAAATCCCTGAAAAGTAAATAGTCAAGTTTTCTTTCATATAATTAAAATACAACTATTACTAAATTTTGCAGTGGCTGCCGCTCCAGATAATATAATATCCATCTGCATCTTTCTGTCATCATCTATCGCATTAGTTCTTAACTTTTTGTATATAAAACTAGTCGGCTACCCGTCGCTTCGCTTCGGAAGCCTTGCGTATGTAACGGAAAACAATTTGTTATTTATTAAAAAAAAACGCACACACAAATTACATCAAGTAAATAAAACTAAATTTTTTTTAAAGTTTTTTTTAATTATTATTTTAATTTTTGATGTCTGTATTCTCTCAATCCACGACTGCTTTTAGAATCAGCGGGAGAATCGTACTGTACCTAATGAAGTACTGCTTCTTTCTTTTTTGACTTTGTTTTTTATTACAATTGTTACTTTTCAGTCAAAGTCAGTTCAGGTTTGACAGATAAGTCATAAAAACAACATGAAGAGAGTTGTAGTTTCCATGGCCTAATGGATAAAATGTCTGACATTGGATCAGAATGTTGCAGGTTCAATTCGTGTCGCGGATGTTTCATTGTAAATATTCTTTCTATTTTTCATTCTCACAGAAAACTGCGCCGGACAGACAGACACACAGACAGAGAAATAAAAGATTTTAGTAATATAGATTCCCTTTACTTAAATAATACTCCCTCTGTCCGAAAATAAGAGTCCCATTTCAAAAATTGTTTTTTTTTTATTATTATTTATTAGGAGTAGAAAAATAGAAAAAAAACGGATCAAGTCTTCTTTGATAAACATATATTTATGCAATAACAATGCACCCATTGTTATTTATTAATAATTCAAATGCGCAGTTTGAATTATGTTTAAAAAAATTCATTGAGGCCTGTGCACTGCTGGCACATGATTATGTAATAAAAACTTTTGATTGTTTGCAATGCTGAGTAAAACTTTCATTTTGTTTGTTTTTATTGTTTTTAATGTCCTTCAATTCCTAACATTGATCCATAGTCTCGAATAACAGTGTTAAATTAAAATGGGACTTATTTTCAGACAAATGGGGTATCTTCATTGCACAAAATGCAGTTTGGTGAGGCTAATATTTTGAGTCGATGTAAGTGATCTCCCAGACAATCATGGTGAGTGATTTTACGAAATGTAGCGACGGTTTCACTGCATGGTAACTCAGGTATGCTTTTGTTATTTAGGAGTGGTTCCACCCAATGTTTCTCTTTACTCAAATCCTTAAGGTATGCCAACCATTCAGATTTGAAACAGGATTTAATTTTCAGCTTTGCAGAATGGAAGGATAATTTTGTTTTTGTGGTGTTTAATATTGTTGTTCCCTTTTTTGCTAGATAATCAGCTTCCTCATTACCTTTAATGCCGATATGGGAGGGGATCCATTGGAACATGACCTCCTTTCTCATTTTGTATAGCTCTGCCAGGATAGATCGTATTTCCAACACTCTGGAGCTCACTGGATATTTGAAGTTTGTAACGGCTTGAATAGCAGACAACAGAACAACAACAACAGAATAGCAGAAAGGCAAACAATAAATTAATACAAAGAAAAATCTATCGGTAACAAATAGATATCTTCAAACACCAACAAATAATAATAATAATAGAAACATAAAACAGTAGGCCTACTAGATAATAAGATTTACATGTTGAAGCTGTAATCAGTCATCTTCTTCTGTTTCTTCGAGGCTCGAGCTTTTTTTTGCGGCAATGTCCCGTATTTTACGGACAAGTAGGTTTTGCGATCAATGACGAATAACAGAGAGTGAAGGTTAATCGAGTTTCCACTGTAATAATAAAATAGTCAGCAGCTAAATAGAATGCAATCAATATTATATTTTGTATAAATCAAATGACCATTTTATACAGTGTTCTTTCTTAATTGGTATCTAGAAGTGACGTAAGTGAGTGTAGCCACCGGGAGCTGGTTGCACTTGGATTCAATGGTCGAGTTCATAAGCCTAAGATCTTTGCATGGAATGTTGCTCATCGTTTACAGTAGTACAAAGTACGTTGCCATTGGTCTCTTAGAACAGTGGAAGAGTATGCTGTGAAGTGACGAATCACGCTATGAGTTGTGGCGATCCGATGTACGTGTGTGGGATGTGGTGAATGCCTGGCGAGTGTTACTTAAAAGGACTGTATTGTTCCGATTGTGAAGTTTGGAGGAGGTGGAATCATGGTATGGACCTGTTTTCGTGGTATAGTCTTGGTCAACTGGTTTTAGAGTCTGGATCCATAAATGCGAAGGCATATGAAGCAATTTTGGACATTCAGTGCTACCCATACTGGCAACAATTTGGAATGACTCATTTCATTTTCAACATGACAATGCACCCGTCCATAAAGCAAAGGCTATAACCTAGTGGTTTGAGAACATGGGAGTGGATGAACTCAAATGGCCAGCCCAAAGTCCTGACCTCAACCCCATTAACCTCAACCCACCTTTGGGATGAGTTGGAGCGCCCATCAAAAGCCAGAGCAAACTGCCACAGAGCTGTAAAACATCTTGAAGAAAGAACAGCTTCTTCTGCAGAACCAAATTCCTGCAGGAACCACTAGTAATTGATGGAAAGTCTTCCTTGAAGGGTGGAGGCTGTAATAGCAGCGAAAGGCAGATCTACATCTTAATACCTCATACCAGATTCTGGTTAATACATTACTAGGGGTGTCCAGTGATTAATGGCCATATAGTGTATTTCATTCCTGCAAGAGCCAGCCCTTAAGAGTTCTTAAGTTTATCTCCCACCCCAAAGTGGTTTTGCCCTTTGCCAAATAAATCATCTTGTTATAAGAGAAATGCTATTTTAGAATGCAATTTAAATTTCTGTAGTTAAAAGCAATTCCAAATCATTTATGTGCATAAGTTCATTCAGGTCACAAACCTTAATTTAGCAAAGAATAAAACCGAGACCAACAACAGAGATATCTAGTTAAGGATATCTGAAGGAATTGTATCCATTTATCTATATTAAAGAAAAGTTGATTTTTTTTTTTTCTGGCCCCTTCTCCTCCGAAAACATAAGACACAGAAATACAAATAAGGTGGCAAATGTTAGGTATAGTATTAAGAATGCTTACATTTTCATTTTTATCTACATGGGTCAACTGGATCTTCGAGACAGTCTCTGGGAAGCTCACTTTTTTATTGTTATCTATGTGGGTCAACCGGCAGTCATGTGACTTAGGATCAAACATGTGGTCTCCGAGATATGCTCGCGATTTGTGAGAAAGCGGTTGTGGTCACGGTGGTGAGAAAATTATCTCAGAATCCAAAATCACGTGATCGCAGGTTTGCTAGTTATTAAATAAAGGAAAGCAAATAGAAGTTTTCGTTTCTTCTAAATATAGGTATATGTTTTATTTTATTTATTTTTTTTGTTTTTTTATTTAGGAATCTTGCAGCATACTGTCTATTGCAATTACTGTATTTAGAAGTGCCAGAGTTTGTGAATTGGGTTTCCTATCCTATTAAGATTTTGAAAGACACACAAATTTCTCAAAATTGCTCTAGTAAGGTAAATATCTTGACTTTTTTAAAAAAAAAAAAAAAACTGTAACTAGTAAAAGCTTTATTTATTCTAAGACATAAAGTTCCCCTTTTAATAGATTATATTTCTGTTGACTCTTTCGTTGTAAGAAATGGCATTAAAATAAAACAGAAGACTAGTTTGCTGTCTTTTGTTTCAGTTTTTTAATTGTCTTAGGTCCATTTGTGAATAGATAACTTTCAGGACTCAAGCTGTTCACAAATGCAGGACTGTTAAGACATGTTCACTGTTGTTTAAAGCTCCATTGAGTCCAATAAGGGGCAATTCTACTTCCATTCTTAATTTTGAATTTTAATCTTTAGAATCCCTTAGCAACAGAATCAAACAGTCTTCTTATCTAAAGGTCTAGCTTTTCAAGATATCCTTTTCTTCCTCATTATCCTTTAGTTAATGCATATTTCTGTATTAGAGAAAAGTTGTGCCATCCTATGTCATTTTGAGAAACATGGAAGGGAGGGAGCATGCACTACAAAGCCAAATCTTAACTCGGGTCTTCTTTTCAAACCAGGAAAATATAGAGCCCACCAGGACTAGATTCCCTCTTTCAAATTCATTCATGTTTCCTGAACTTCAAGATTCCATTTACAGTTTCTCAGGCGATTTTATTTGTTCTGGCGACCATTGACCTGCACCAGTTGCAAATTTTCATTTATAACTTCACAATTGAATTTTGAAATTAATTTACTAAAATTGATTAATTGATTTTCTTTTCATTTATGTATCAGATTTCTGTGAATTAAAGAGCTAAGAATGACATTAATGGTTGTATTCTTTCTGTCAGGTCACAGTTACAACTGATTTGAATTAGCCCTTAGTTTTGAATTGAATTAACCCTATTCATTGTTGCAGTGATTTAATAGAAAGAAAAGTATATATCAGTGCCTTTGTAAATCACATAACAATGGTTTGCAGAAATCTGAGACTATAATTTTTATTTCTAGCAACTTAATTGAAGTAAACTTTGCAACTTAAATACAGTAAATATCCTGTAACATATACTTTTTGTATGTTGTAGCAGGTTTTTGATTCTCTCTTGTTTAACAGATGGATATTATATCTCATGCATTGCTATCTAATCTTTCGAGCACTGAATCAGGTAAAGATTGGAATGATAAAATGGAAGATGTTGACTTAGCCTGTAGAAAATTGGCATCAGCGCACCCTCTTCTTCTTCTAAGGTAATTAATCACCTTACATAACTTACATAAATCTTTAAAATGTCTCAAAGCAAATTGTAATCACTAATTTTTTAAAAATTAATGTTTATTCTAAATCAAAACTTTTAGTCTCCCGTATTTCAATATTGTTTTGATAAGAAGAGAATAAAAATTAATCTTAATAAACTTATTTATAAGCTAATTAGCTGTTGATTTTTAGTATGTATATGTACCTTGTTGTTTGATTCTTTTAGACAATTATCAATGCTTGCTGCTTCGTTGCGAGGTCGAACTCAGTTGGATTTTTATGTTTTCAAGGATAGACATCATTTGATGTATTTTAATCGAGTACTTGGTTTATTAGAACTATTGCAACCTCAACTTTTCAAGAAAGAATATAGCCCATCTTTGGAAAATACTTTGGAATCTTTTTTTGATCTCATTAAGGTAAATATAAACATTTTAATTTTTTTGCTTAAGTGTTGAATAACATAATTATAGTTATCGTTTATTCTTGAGTGATTCATTCATTCATCTGTTAATTCGAGATTACAAGAGAATAACAATGAAATATTACTATTATTTACATAAACAAAGCTTATTTTATTTTAAAAAGACTTTACATCGAAGTCTTTTGCTAGATCATTTATTACTAATAACTTATAATTTCAATTTTCAAAGCAGAAAACATCGTAACTAAATTGTAGAACTAATAACATAATTGATCACATGTCTATTATAACAGGAGCTTCTCATAAAAATGCCATTTTAATTGCTGTTCTGAAAAAAAAATAACCCTGAATGAATCATCCTGAGATGACTATGCTTACAAACCTATCATAAGGGCAGAAATGAATATAATTTTTTTTTTTTTTTTAATTCATCAAATTTTGATGATGGCCCTATGACGTGGCCTTTGAAGGCTCCAAATCTCAGCTCCCTTGATTTTTAACTTGTAAGAATACTTTGACGGTCATGGTCTACCCATGTGAATATATAAAATTTGGATCATCCTAAAGAAACATATTTGTGATGCATGTACATGCAGAACACCAGATGTGTTTTCTGCATAAGTTTGCTATGAATTCATGTGTAAAGGTACCCTTAAAGGAATGTGTTTTGAATAGAGAGACCATTTTCTTGACTAGTTCTGTACATTCTAGACTTTCTGGAACAAAATATGCTACAGAAATCACCTCTCCTATATCACGGAATGAAAATGTTTTGAAGGTTAAATATGAAAATTATTAGTCATACTGTTCTGCATGTCTTGAATTTGACACGGGCATCAGAAAAAAAAAAAAAAAAAATCTTAGAACTCCATGTACGATTTTTTTTAGATCTTGTATTTCAGAATTAGTTTCATGATAACAATGCTTATCTTTGGTTGCAGTTATGAACAAAATCCCAAAAAGTGAAAATGTCCATAAAAACTGACCAAGCATGTCGCCACACTTCAACCAATTTTCAGCATCCTTGAGATGCTTTAGGATGGTATCAGACTGCATGGTATCAAATCTATCCTCATAGCAATCTTTGAAATGAAAAAATTTTAAGATAAGAAAAGGAATGTCTCCTTAGTGAGTTCCTACAATACCTTATTAGAAACAGAAAGATTCAGGATGAAAGCATCTGTCACAGTTAGAGGTGATTGTACAGTCATTGATTCCAAAGCACTAACTTCTAAACACTAACAAACACTATACTTGGACTTCTATATGTGTGCAACATTTATCATGATGAAAAAGTATATTTTCTTTTACTATAAAATTTCTCTTACCTTAAATATATTTCTTCTTTAAAGTCATTTCCAAATTTCATATACCTACAAGCGATATTTCAGAAGCCCTCGTTCTGAATTTCGCAAATTAAAATATAATTAAATATAATATTTAATTTGCGAGAAAAGAAATATATTTTAAATATTAAAAAAAATATATTTAATATATGATGAAGAGTTTTTTTATACTATTGAATAAGGATATGAGGAATTTGCAGTGTTTATAAGAATAATATTGATGATTCGAAGCATTGATTAGATTAGGCTGGGTAAATGATTTAATGGCTTCTATTTTCTTTTGTTTTACTGAATTTTGAAGTTATTTCGAAGTTTATGTCCATGCAAAGTTTTACTAAATTCTAGAAAGTTTCATTGAAATATATGCATTTATATCTTCTTTCATTAATTTCTGCAGCTCTGTATACTATATTTAAATATCAATCAGATTTTAAGTATTTTTCCTTCTTCAAAATGTTTTAAACTTTACTACAGTTCTCCTTCTAGAGGTTTCACTCTTATTAATTCACTATATTTTAGCTTTTTAATTCCTTTTTTTTTTTTTTTTTTCATTGCAGAAAATCTTGGAAATATTCCTCTGCACTTCTTAAACTAGAAGGGAGAGATCCAAGGACAGATCAGTTACAAAGGATCATCTCATTATCTGAAATAGCTCAGATGTTTGGAGATCATAATGCAACTAGTTTAAGAAGTGCCGAGAAAAAATTCCAGATTTCCTCCAATGCAGAAAAGGAATTAAAAGAGTTGAAACATATGGTGAATTAATAGAAATGAAAAATACAGAATTGAAGTTTCAATTTCTATTTTATGTTTAATTTTTATTTGATTTTATGATAGCCTTCAGAAAATGTGGGGAGTCTTGCACTGCGAACTCACTTTAGGATTTCTTCAATGTTTTATCTGTATAATAAGCGTAAAAGTTTGTTTGCTCATCTTGAAAAATCATCACTATTTCTCAACGGATCTTTTTCAAATTTGGCATGGAGTTTCACATGCATCCCAGAATAATGAAAGGCCAATGAAATCCTGGATCTGAACTAAGGGGTGGAAATCGGGGAGTTATCTCTGAAACCGCTCTAGTTGGAAATACAAAATTTCATATGAATGTTCTTTATCAAAAAGATATGTATTTGACGAATTTTCAATTTTTGGGTCCTAAGGGTGTAGATGCTCAGGTAGGGATGGGACGCTAACTTTCTTGAACGGTATGCATATCTCCGAAACCGCTGGAGTTGGAAACATTGAAATTTCACTTGAGTGTTCTTTGTCAAAATCAAAAAGATACGTAATTGACAAATTTTCCATAGTCTCGTCTGGGGCAACTTCCTTAAAACTATGTTTTAAGGTCGTAGGACGCACTGATACTTATGCACCAAGCCAGAAACCCATGATCAACTCAACTGCTCAAATTTTTGACTGCTATAAATGGATTTCAGTACTGTATTGCATTTATTTTAAACTATTAATTTAGTTTTAGTTCTAAGTTTCAGTTTTTAGTTTACTTAATGTAATTTGATTTTTTTGAATAAATAAAATGTTTTTTTATGTTACATATTCAAGGCTTCCGGAGCGAAGTGGCGGTAGCCGGCTAGTCTTACTTAAAGGTGTAAAAGGCAAAGAGCAATATTGTATAATGTTATTTAGTGATTTAATTCTTAATATGCATGCTCATTCTAAGATTGCTTATGCCTCACATTATAGTTATAAACCATAATATATGCTTAACTTATTTGTTGACTTTAACTTTATTTATTGGTGCTTTTTATTTTTTTCCTTTGCAGAATCATGGATGTCAACAAAAAGATCTAGGTGGAATTATCAACAGATTCCTAATTCTACTTCATAACTTCATTGCTGAAGAAAATCAAAGAGCAGTCAGATACATTCAGAAGCATTCAAATATTTTACAGTAAGTAAAAAAAAAAAAAATGTTAAAATAGGTGGGGTTCTTTTTTTTTTTTTGTCTTATGGTTCTCATTAGAGCTGTAGCTAAAAAAAAATTTACTTCATGAGAAATGATATACTTAGACTGTTCTACAGAAGTCCACATTCGATAAAACTTTTCACTTAATTTTTCTTTCTAAATTTAAGTGACTAACAGTGATGATAATGAAATTCTTATTATGCTTCAAGTCAGCTACTTAATTGAATGTAATATCTTGTTTGCTGTTACATTCCAAGAATTCTTAAAATTTGATTATTTATTTTTAATTTAGTGATTTGTCTTCAATCTATCCGGATCTACAAAGTCTTCGTTCACTATTAGCTGGCATCTCACTTCCTTCCCATGGAGAAAGAGACGAGTTAGATGAGGAACCTACTTTGCTATCATTTACTTTATCCCAAATGCCACCCACAAGAATACAAGCACAGTTAGCTCCACTACTAGCAAAGCTAACTCAGAGAGACTCAGTGGAAGGTAGGAAAATTTATGTAACAGTAATGTTTTAGTAGAAATACTAGTTGTAGTGGTATCATTTTAGAACTTTAAAATTGGTAGTATTGTGTAACACTTCAAAAATGATTACAATTTCTTTAATAATAATTTATTTTTAGAAGCTTTTAGCGCATTACAAGAATTAGATGCTCTTAGCCAAAGGAAGCCAGAATATCTGGAATATTTTGTGGTAAGAATTATTGCTCTATTATTCATTAAATTAGTATACCAGTAAAAGAAAATGCTTAGTACAGTATAAAGACACTTATTAAACTTTGTCTTATTTGATCGCTTTACATTTTCTTTCTTTGAATACAAGCAAATAGTTTTAATATCTTTATATATAAAATGCATCATTTTGATTATTGTTTTCTTTGCAGTATAGGAAAAAACTATAACTATAACAGTATAACTATAACAGTATAACTTTCCTACTAAGTTATTCGATATTACTTTAAAGTTTTTATTAGAACTTTATACTTGTAAATAAATTACATAATTATTTGAATACTGCTCATAAGGCTAATTTTTGTTTCATGACATCTTCTAAAACATTTGGCAAATGCAAATAGTTACGTCTTATTGAATAGTATTGGTTCTCAGTGAATGTTATACTGCTTGTAGGCCAGTCAAATCATACAAAAAAAAATGTTAAAAAACGCAAAACGCGATGTAAAGCTGCATTTTTGGTATGTTATTTGGACCCGTTAGGGAAGTGTGAAACTATGTTTTGCAAGCAAAAAAAAGTTGTGCTAGCTGCGTAATACGTGAAAAACTGAAAAATTTTCGGACTTTTTGAAGTTTCTGCAGTTTAACTCACAAACTATGCGTATTTTGAAATTAGTTGTCATTATCATTTTAAAAGTTTATTAAATTTGTGACAATTTAAGCCCAGCCACAGCTCCATATGTCTAATAAGTTTTGAGATATGGCACTTCAAAAATTGGCATGTTTTCGCATATTTTCCAAAAATTCAGTTTCGCTTTTGTTTTCAGCCAAATATCAGCACAACCGCTCATCCTACAATAAAAATTATAAGAAACTACATTTTAGCACATTTAATTATCTTTCATTTAAGCGCAAAACGGGGTCA
>JAFIDM010000179.1:25202710-25214924 GCA_023159025.1 Thereuonema tuberculata | reverse complement strand
GGGAAGTAAGATGTCAACTAGATAAGTCATATCTAGAATTATATAACCTTCCGAACGGACTAATAATTGAGATAAGTCGTAATAATAAAAAATGTTCTATTTATGGAGATCTTTCCTTACATTTATATCTTATCGCTATGCAATGGTGGGGCAGATCTGCCCATTTCTCCTTTGATAAATTTTGCTATGAGAAAAAATTGCAACATCAGGAAAAACTGAACCTTGTTTCCCCGTTTAATAGGCAATGGCAGTAAGAGGAAGCAATTCAACAGCAGTTTGATTACACCTGTTGTTTCGGGTTATTTACATGCCCTGTAAGGTAAACAATTCAGCCTGCATTGTCTATCATGACAAATATAAATTGTTGGTTTTTGGTCAAAATAGTGTAACTACTGAAAAACAATATCATTCTATAAAAGACTTGTAATGCAGGTTTCCAAGTTTGATTGATAATGAGTCTGCAGGAAGATGGTATGTCAGAAGGCTAAATCCCTACGTGTGCAGTCTGTAATGCGAATGTTATTATGCATATATGTCTTCAATTTCACTGTGGCATTGATAATGGTACCATGATGGTCAACTTTCAATCAATGAGCGGAATTGCATGTTTTCCAATATGCTTAGATTCTATCTGATAAACCAGGATAGTCAAATAATAACATATAATGGTATGGTGAACAGTTGTCAATGGCAAGCTTTTCTGAATATTAGGCAGTACTACTGGATTCAATTCATGCTTCCGCCAAGTATATAGCCTACTGTTGGGATCTTGAAATAACAGTCAAAATCAGTTAAATATGTGAAACTGAAGATTTGCTATTCCTGTAGACAGTTCTGAATGAATGTGTTTGGGACGTTCTCAATGCCAACATAGCACTTCTCAGGTACCCATTCGTGATCTATTTTATGTAACTGTACAAGCAGACTGTCGTCACAGCTTGTGAGGGTTACAGTTAGTACTGAATACTTTGAAACCTTGTAATTTTTATCTCTCTAAATGGTATTATTTACTTCCTAATCATAAAATAACTAAGTCACCTTCAATTCCCTTCACTATCTCACATCTTTCTTTCACTTTCAGTAAATTGATAAATGACATTAAGTGAAATGTAATAGTCAATTAGAAATCTTTTATATTGAAGTTCAATGTAATTCAATAAATATTTTATTAGTATAATATTGCAAATGGTGCTTACTGAAATAAAGGGAAATTAGAATATTATCTTTTAATATAAAAATAATTTATGTAAAAATTTCAAAATTTTGTAAGACACGAGTCAATTTGTAAAAACGTTTCAAAACAATAAATATATTATACTGAAGACAAATAAAAATGTAAATACCTTTTCTGGTAACTGAGATTCTACTTCTTTCTTCAGCCTTCTTAATAAAAATGGCCTCAGCACTTTATGGAGACGACGAATAATCAAAATGGTTTCTTCTTCATTCAGTTCAACCTTAGAACAAGGATATTATTGAACCATCAAAAAAATCACCATTTATGATATCATTTAAGTTTACCTTGGGAAACTAAAAAATTTTTCCCAAACACTTTAGGTCAATTTCATATCAAACATAAAATATGATCCTGATATATTACAGATGATAAGTATTCCTGTTTCTTTGTTAACTTTCAAAATTGGTAATGTTCATTAATTTGCTTCTTAAAATAACATTAAGACATTATGCTTTTCAAGCAGATTAACATTCTAAAAAGTTCTGAAATTCAAAAAAGCTAACAATTACATAAACTTGGTTTGTTTCAGATTTACAGATTTGTTTTCATAGCTTTCTATGATTTTTTAGTTTCCTGGCTTTCTAGTCTTAGGATAAATTTATATAATTTTCACAAACATCTAACTAGATAAATATATGGCATTTCTTAAAAAGAAATTACTAATAAAACTGAAGGCGAGGAACTAACAATTTTAGTCAAAGTGTAAGAGAACAAGATGCAATATTGACTAGCTATCTTATTTCCAATTCAAATAAATACACATATTTGATGAACATGTTAAACAACTGCATAAAAAATGACTATTTTTTGCTATCTAGTCTTTCAACTCGAAATAGGGATACTTTTTCATCGTAAATTGTAAATACTGGTGGGAATAGCAAAGAAAAATCAAAGATCAACAAGGGAAGATGTGGTATCCTAATTCATGGCTTACCATGGCACTTTTTTATAGCAGAAAATAAACATGTATGAAAAAATTATTTTCTACAAAAAGAAGTGGTCACAATAACGTAGAAAATTCTGAGGTATTTATGTAATAGTAAAGATGTTATATTCTATATCTACTTAATCTCAATTACTGAATTCAAACAAATCAATAATCTGTCGTGTTTATAAATAAATCAAGTAATTTTTAGCTCATGCTTTCTATATAAACTCAATTTACCTTTTCTCCAGTAGTTGCAAATGGTGCATTAAACCACTGTTCAAATGTATTGCAACATTTGAAGATGCTTGGTAATAAGAAATTTAGAAGGGCCCATAATTCAGGTAATTTATTCTATAAAGGAATAAAAGAAAAATAATAAGGATACAAGGATAATAATTATATAATAATAAAAGAAACTGTAATTAATTTTAAGAGAAAATGTACTCCTAACAAATGAAAATTTCAGGAGATGGTACAATATTAAAAATAATTTCCATTTGTGCTCATTTCAGATTTCCTATGATGTAAAAATAATAGGAGCATTTTTACTGATTCAATCAAAAAATCTGACTACTGGTTTGCTTCTTTCCTATATTCCTTTGCTAATTATGTTAAGAATTTTATTTTATTTTCCATTATGGTTTGTACAGCTCTTGTCCACTAATTTTCTAAGGGTCTGATGAAAAACTCCCCTGTTGTGGTCAGTAATGGAAAGATACCATTTCTTTAATTATCTTTACTGTATTACGTTGGATTGTTCAGAAGTAATAGGTTAATACTTTGTTCCATCCTTTACTGTAAGCTGATTGGAGTCTCTATTTAAACTATATCTCTCTAGCTCTCTATCAAACCTTCCTCGAATAACATCATTTCAAAGATGATCTCTCAGATTCATAAATAATAATCTTACATACTGACCATTCATGAGACTGCTTTGGTCATAAAATAAAAAATTAAAAAAAAAAAATCCCTTGTTGAATAGAAATACCATCTTCCTTAAATGAAGCAAGTTCTAGTTCTGGTATCTCTTGCTGTGTTCAAGGTTGGCTTGTTTATGAGGACTAGTATGCATTTTCTCAACACCCTACACACTATAAACTAAAGCCTTTTTTCTCGTCTTTCATGTTTTGTTTTTTAAAAGAACTTCTGTACATAAATAGGCATTCTTTGCTAACTTCTTGAGGGGATATAATGGATGCACATATATAACTGATTAACAGATTATACCCTACTCTCTGTAACACCTTCCTGTGGTTTTTCAAGGAGGACATATAAGAGGAGAAGAGAAAAGAAAAAGGGATTAAGGCAGGAACCTGCTTTCGTATGGAGTGAAGCTGAAACACAAGAAGAGGGGGAAAAGCATGCAATGGAATTATGGCAGCGGAACGTTATGAATAAACTAAAACGCTGGGCCCATACTCCATTTTGGTGAAATGCAGGTAAATAGAGGAGGAAATGTTTCGAGGATAAGGTGGGTTGGGCAATAAGGGTGGGGCGAAATGGAATTGCTGAGCTAATTATTTACAAACAATAGAGTCAAGGAAGAGGTGGGGGGGGGGTCACCACTTGGATAAGGCAGTGACAGAGATACCAAAGCTGGAGGGAAAGGAAGGGCAGATGACAGAACAGAACAGTAGTCATAAGTGAGAAAATAGGGAGAGGCTTGTTTGACTCTCCGCCAAGGAACTACTCCTTCAGTGATCCTGAAGCAAGTTATGCACAATCACTCAGAGTGACATGTTGTGGACATAAAAAGCCTGATCACTAATGGTAATATCAAAAGGTGTGATTTAATGAATAATAAATCAAATTACACACAAATAGACAAAATAAAAAGGTAGTACATTACCTTGGTTTTTCCCATAACACTTAGCCAATTAAGTGAAAACAGAACATATAACAATGGCATTACAAAAAGACTGATCAATGAGGTGACAGTTCAAATGAAGGAGAGTTCAGAGGGAATTCCTGCAATATGAACAGTTTATCTGATTTTAAGTTCGCAATGCTTGGGAGACGTATATCATAGCGCTACGTACATTGCCTCAATCTCGGGCACTTCTCCAAAACACCATAGAAGAAAGGTGGCACTTCCACATGATTCTGCTAGTCTCTGGCTGGTCATAGGCAGATGAACAGGATACATTGTCTCTTGGGCCTTCACCTCTGTAAAAAAAGCACAGGAGATAGAAAGGGACCTACCAATGATACTCCTCAGGCATTGGGTCTTTGGAGCTTACTGGGCTAGGAGACCTGCGAGGCTTTCTTTTGCCATGACTTTTCAAGCACTTTAACAATTATTTAACATTGACAATTTTTTGTCTGCGGTGACGAATATTAACTTCAAACTGTGGAAGTGAAAAGAACGCACATACGTAGATAGTTTCACACTCACAATGAAACAAACCATCTCGTCAAGTAGATCCCCTAGCACTTTCCTATAGGACGGAGCTTCCATTGCTCTCCACTATTTTCAAGTTCTCAAAGAGCAGCAATATCCCACTGCGTATTGTTGTGAACTTACAGTTTCTTCTATCTTTTCCTTTTCTAAAATACTGTCTCCCTTGAAAGTGACAAAGGAAAACAATGGTCACAAGGAACAAGTAATGCCGAACTGTCTGAGCATTTATCTGGGTACACTCTACAGAGCAGTAAAGATGGAGAAAAAGAAAAGGGTATTACTAAGATGCAGGTGATTGGAAAGGGAAGCAGGGGATAATAAAGCTTGAACAAGAGACTAAAGTGGGAATAGAGAGAGAAAATAATGAAAATTGATGCCATCTGGAGGGGCAAGGCCAGAGAAGATTCGGGAACACTTGGATGACATCTGCAGATATAAAGAATATGATCTAACATTTTTTTTCAGAAAAATAAAAAGATTATTAAAGATTATCAAAAGGCTTTATAACAGATAAAGGACTCAGACAGGGATGTTGTATCTCCCCAACACTTTTTAAAATTTATGTTGAAGCAGCATTAAAAGTTTGGAAAGAAAACTGCAGAGGATTGGGACTTAATGTGAAAGGAACGTCAATGTTTACTCTGCAGTTCGCAGATGACCAAGTCATAATTGCAAAGAGTAAAAATGATTTAGAGAGAATGACGATAACAATTAAGGAAGAATATGAGAAATGGGGACTATACATGAACGTTAGCAAGACCAAATATCTATGTATAGGAGGAAATGAGACGGACCTAAATCTAAATAATAACATGAAAATAGAAAGCTGTGAGCATTATAGGTATCTCGGAGTAGACATTAATAGAGAAGGCAGAGACTCACAAGAAATTAAAAACAGAATTTGTCAAGGAAGGAAGGCTATAAAACTATTAAATTCTATTTGGTGGAGTGAAGAGATCTCTAGGAAAAGAAAGTATAATATATACAATTCTATTGTAAAGAGCATCTTGTTATATGGGGCAGAGGGATGGAGAATTACGGAGACAGAAAAAAAGAAATTAGCGGCAGTGGAAATGGATGCCTTAAGAAGATCATGCAGGGTATCAAGAATAGAAAGAACAAGAAATGAAAGAATCAAAGAAATGATGAAAATAAAAGGAAACATTTTGGACGATCTTCAAAGAAAACAATTAATTTGGTTTGGTCATGTTAAAAGAATGAATGACGAAAGACTGCCCAAAATCGCTTTTGATTACAAAACTAATCAAAAAAGGAAACGAGGAAGACCACGAAAGGCTTGGATGGACGATATTAAAAAAGCAATGAGGATTAGAAGTCTGGAAGAGGAATGGACCCTTGACCGGAAGACCTGGAATGGAGTTCTTGCAGATTCTTTCGGAAGGCGGCACCTGACACCATGAACCGAGTTTATATATATAAAATAAAAAGATAAAAGGAAAAAATGAAGGTGGATGTAGTGAGCACTTGGGATTGTAACACCTCATTTCTTTGTCCTCCTTATACGATTTAGAGAGAAATATTTACAGTGAAACTTTAAAATTCTTCCAAAAATATGTAGCTTCCATAAAAAAATGATATAAAGGTAACAGCCTAATAATCAGTAAGACTGGAAAAGTAACAGGGGTTGAGACACTTAATGGTAACTGATTTACATAAAAAATATATGACTTCTGGAAAACCTGGTTTGAGACTTTATAGGGTTGAAAAAGCTCTCTCTTAAGAGCGATTAGCTAGAACAAGAGAAGTCAAGACTGAAACAAGTATAAATTCAAAATGTCAAATTAAGGTTCAATATATAAGAATATTTCAATAATTTATTCTTGGGCCTTTGTTTTTTTTTAAATTAATTTTTTTCTTCTATGTCACAGGCAATCTAAATTTACACTTGTGACAAAAATGACTATTTTGTACTTCCATAGCTTTTACACTTCTTAAAAAAAAGAAGAAAAATCACATTTAAATTATATTACTACATTAAACTAATATATTATTATTAAGGCTCGGATTATATGCAAAATGTATATGTGTTATTAAGAGGTATATCAACAAAATTGTAAGTTTTCTATGGATATCTAATGTTTTTTGATTAAAATAGGCCATTCTATCAAAAAACATTAGATATACATAGAAAACTTACAATTCTGTTGATTTACCTCTTAATAACAAATATGCATTTTGCATATAATCCGAGCCCTAATTATTATAAAAAAGGTAATGATGTACCACTAAGGATCATGCAGGCCCTTGGGAGGTTAAGACTCCCAGTGATTCTTGTTGGGACTAGTTGAGGTTGGATAGTCAGTCCGATGCTCTCCTGCCATTAACCCTCAAGTAAGAAACCCGGTACCTATTTGACAGTGGGCTGGACTAACCCTAGGGTCCATCTGGAGGAGAAAGAACTGTGAAAAATTCCCCAACCACTGCCAGCAATTTGAAATATATTATCATAATAGAAACTACTTGCTTACAAGTTTCCTCTTTTTTTCTGATATAAACACACACTTTTGGGCCTTCATCACACTCTTGCCAGTAATGAGAACTACTTACTGGGCACAATAACTCAGGCATTCTAATACCCGAAGTATAAGTCATTCACTCACATCCTGCACACCTTTTATTCAAAACAAGTTTCAGATCTACGCCAGGCTTAGAAGTCAAGAAATACAGAAGCTAATGAGGTGAAATATAATATGCACTGACAGAAAGATATATTCAAGTTACTGGAAGACGTTCAATGTATAATTCAGCCATTTAGTTCACACTGAGCAAAAACTGTGGGAAGTAGTCATATCGCACAAATGTACAACATTTCCCAATTACAAGAAATTAAATTTTCAGACAATTTACCTGTAAAGGAGTACCGGTCAAGAGTAAACGATGAGGAGCAGTATAATGGCTATTCAGTACTTGTGTGAGCTTGCAGTGATGGTTTTTCATACGATGGCCTTCATCAATAATCATGTATTTCCAACGTATCTGTAAGAAAAATAAATAAATAAATAAATAAATTATCAGTATTTTTTTCTTTGAAAATTTGATCCTACTCAAAACATCATTATCTAAGAGTTGGGATGTAGTCGGACAATACAAGAAAGAAAGATTTATATTAATAACAATCCATTTTATCAAAGTTGTGTATTTGAAGCCAAAGGATAATCTAAAGTATTAATGGAAGATGGTGATAAAGTTTAATGGTGGAAGAGATACTAATCTCTGTTTAATTCTTTTCTTTACAGAAGAATTTCCACTCGAAGCATGTATTAATTTTTCTACTTTTGATGATTGGGATGATATCTACCGAAAAAGTTAAATTTGAAAATTCTAAGATGGATAAAAATAGTAGTAGTTAATAGTTTCTATAATAATTGTAGTAGGAGTTACTTATTCTACTAAAGTAATAGTCACATTACAGCACACAATCCATTGCACTTTCTTAATTTCATCCTTCAAACTTAATACAGGAAGAAAAAAAAAATACAAAGAATTTTGGCATGTTGTTGTTGAAATTACGAAACGTCAATATGTGCTTAACTATTTTTAAAACTTTAGTTGCAGACTATCAGGCTTCATTTACTGGAAATTTGATTTGAATTTTATTAGTTGGTTTTTGACTTTAACATAATTCTAAGATTACAAGTTTATCCAGAAATTTAGCCTTATCTTTTATGATATATTTAAAAGTATATTTTACTTCTTGAAGCACGAATCTTACCTTGGCCAAAATTGATTTATCTTTTATCACATATTCATACGTTGTAAGCAGTACATTGAATTTGCCATTACGTAGCTGCGGAGTAATGGTCCTCCTCATGTTTGGTGAACCTTTATAAGGTACTACTACTACTGCTGGTGCCCATTTTTCAAATTCCAACAACCAGTTAGATAATGTCCTAAAAATTAAATTAGAGAAAAGATTAATGGGATAATCTTTAAATGTTACAGTTTTTGGAAAATATCAAAAATGATTGATTATAATTATTTAAGATTAAACTATTCTCAATATATATGCTTGAAAATGCAATGTTAATCTCTTAACCTCTTGCCACATAAATCCTTGATGCCACTAAAACCCTTTTAGTATATTTGGCTTATGTAAATTTTCTTATGTGCTTTACAATCTTAAATCAGAAATAAGATTTAGTCAAGTAAATACCTAACTTTTAGGTATTCTTCTACCTATGAATAGGCAAATAAATGAAAAGAATGTCCATGTTTCAGGCAAGGTTTGAACACATACCTTAACATCTGCAGAACAGTGGGCAATATACTATCAGTAATTATATTTTCAAAATTAATATCAAATTAAAAAAATGACACAAAAAAGAAAATTACTTACGATAAGGGCACTATAATTAAATAAGGTCCATTGACCCTTTTCTTCTCCATCAAATAAGTAATTAAGGCAATGGTCTGAATTGTTTTTCCTAAACCCATTTCATCTGCTAAGATTCCATTCAAGTTATTGTTGTATAATGAAACAAGCCACTCCAATCCTTTGATCTGCAAATAAAAATTACAAGAAATTTTCAAAACCAAATTTTTTTTATTATTATTTATGTTTCAAACAAAAGAAATCATTTGTAAAGCTGGGGTACCGTAGTTGTGTCTCAATGGCAAAGGTATTAAGGTCGGACGCATAGCCCCAGGCCATCAACAGAGCAGTACGTTCCTTGAAGGAATGGGTCCTGCCATAAGAGACCATTTCAGATGTATCCTCGCACAACTCCATTCGCTTTGTCAATGCATTCCTTTTCTGTGGCCATAATAGCTCTTTTACGAGATCAAGGCAGAACGGGAAACATTAATTGGCCTAACATATGATCATCCATATAGAAGAACTATTTTTTTTTTTTTTTTCTTTAAGTAAAAGGGAAGGTTACTTTAATAATTTGATTGCACGTCATCTCCTAGTTAAATTGTCGTGAATGTGACCCAATTCAAAGATATCAAAATGCATGTATTAATACGATTCCAAAAAAAAATATTAATAAAAATATATTCAACTCTCAGCTGGCTTGAAAAATCTATTGAATTCCCTTTCTTTCCATTTCTGTATTGTTTAATACTTAAATTACTGGTCATTTACAGATATAATCTTTTAATAACTTAATGGCTATAATCCATTACTGGGGACATCAGAAGGAAAAGCAAAAAAAAAGCAAACAAACCAGATTTTCTTGGAAATTCAGACATAACGTGATATCTGGAAAATTACAATTTCGGGAAATACTTCGAAAAAGATTTATGAATATAGCTTTTATTCATTAAAACATTAAAAATATCCATTTCTGAGTCAAATGTTACTATGCTCATTAAATTGTCTTATTAAACACAAGTTTTGATTCTACAAAAAAAAAAGAACCAAAAATACGCCGTAAAATTATTTGATGTTAATAATTTTGTGTCTTTATGAAAATTGAATTTATCTTTATTAAATTGAACTCTCTTATTTGACATATAACAAATGCAATTTATTTTTGTATCTATTTGTTTCCACATAGTTCAGAACACTATTTATTTTGATATTTTTGCTACAGAAAGCAAGTGAAACTAGTTTGGACGTAATGATGACTGGTGTCCTTTGCGTCCAATGCTTCCCCGTCCCTAGAAGCAAAGGGATGCAGCGCGACTTTTATACTAAAGGCAGTTGTGAGATGCATCTGTTCCCATTGAAAAACAAGGCCGCATGGATCTACGGAGTGGAGGGGACATTCCTAGACGCAAGGTCATACATGGCAAGACGCATCTACGGCACTTCACCTTAACAGTTAAATAAGAAAATATATCAATAGTGATTTACCAAAAAAAGCAGCAAATAAAAATAACTATATACCTGATATTCTTTAAGATGACCATTTATCATAAGAGATGACTGTTCACTAACCACTTCAGGAATAGCATGTGCAATGCCGTAGTAATTCTGATTGTCTATCTGTGAGCTTTTATATTCATCATCTTCTGTTTGAACTTTCCTAAAAATTTGCAAGAAACAATATTACAAAGATATTACTCAAAATCAAGAGGATCAATGCATAAGTGATGATGTTTTTAATAGTTTGAAGAATATGGACGGACAAAGTAAAATTCTTGTAAGATAAGGTTGGGGCTCAATTTCATTCTAAAAAGCTAGATAAATTAAAATTTTCATTACACTGTATTTGTTTGTACATTTTCAGGTCGTAGCACGTAGGTTCTATAGGCGGCCATTTTTTCTCCAAAATTACATTCCTCGGCAATTCTCTGAGTGGCGACCAAGCAAGAATGTATGGGTATCTTCAAAAAGTGAGCGTACCATGCTAGATTGCTCAAAAGACATGTGCACATGAGTGAAACTGGAAATTGGCAACAAAGCAACGCAAATGACTGCGATTCACTGTTTAAACTGCAATGATATAAATAAAAAGCAAAACAAACTTCCATATTTCAGAAAAATAGCCGGACGGATCATTTGTTTCAGCTGATAAAGCTTTCGCACCTTGACACCTCTCTATCCTTTTGTGCCATCTACTTATCTATGAATATCAGTTTATTTGCAATCTGTGACTGCCATTTTTCTTGCTGCTTGCTAGCATCGGGAGCGGTGAAATTTTTCGCTCAGCTGGCTAGCATGGCACTGCAAGCGGTGGTTCATTTCTGCTCCAATACGGATTCCTTGAGAGAGGGAGCAATGGGAGCGATGATGTCATTGCCCACTTTTTGAAGATGCGGAATGTGTACTACGTAGTTCATAAATCCACCGCTAGATGGAGGTTGCTGACAAACCAGGAAAGAGGATTAGTTAGGAAACTCGGAGTGGTTTGGGGAATGTTATGTAGCACTTTGCCTGCCAGATTGCTTTAGACAGTATCCACACAACATTTAATTATGTTGGTTAATGAGAAGTAATTCTATTTTATGTTGCTATAGGATATTTATTATTATTTTTTCTGTTTTGTAACATTCTATCATTTTTTTTTTCCTTGCAGATAATCTTTGTTAATCTTTTTTTTTTTTTTGCCTCAAGTTTTACCCTTCTTTGTAAATAAACATCTTGTTTATTATATATTATAATATTCTTGTTTATTATATATTATAATACTAATAATAAAATCTAATATATCATTTTGAAGGCAAAGATTAGTTCTTTATCACTAATCCAAAGTCCACTTCCATTTATACTTGAGTTCGTGATACATGTACTTTGAAAAATGTCTGAAAGTAGCTCAACCTGTGGGCAACCTGAAAATGTTAAATTTCTATCTAACATTAATCAGACCAGAGCAAGCTATTTTGAATTTTTCAATTTAATTAAGATGGTAACTTTCTGAGTTGAAGATACTCACTGTATTGCCTCCTTTACATTTATGGGAGTTTCATCAATAACTGTTTCTTGATGAGGTTCTTTGGGTTGATCAATTTTTTGTTCTTCTTCTTCACTCTATAAAAGTAAAATGAAATTAAACCCTTTTTTTATTTAAGAAGTGCTAAAGATACCTATTAATAGTAATTTCATGCAAAGTTCAAAAATGTCCAAAATCTACTTCTAAACAGAAAATAATAAAAACTTTTGGTTTTTATTTTTGGCTCAAGTTAATTCACATCTTTTTGCTTCAAACTCAAATTATTTTAAGAAGCTGCAGAAGGGGAA
>JAFIDM010000179.1:25184700-25202610 GCA_023159025.1 Thereuonema tuberculata | reverse complement strand
TGCAGAAAAAAACCCTTCCAAAAATTTGCAAATAATGTTTTTTAATGGAGTATATAAAATTATAAATAACAAAAGAAGAAGAATAAAAAAAGAATATGGAAGGTTCGCCTATAAATTTTCCATTTTATGAAAAATTAAATCTGTATTACTTAAGTTGTCTAAATTGGAATAATATCAATCGCATCAAACTACACACAATGGATTAACGAAAAGAATTAAGTCCTATTGTTCAGAACAATAAAATATTAATTGAAATCTACTGTTTAGAATCCACATGTAAAAGTTAAGATTGTTTCTAGGCAACAAATATGCAAACCAAATTTCAAGAAGTTCAAACGTTATTAGGAGGGGAAAACACACACACATACACACAGACCAAGTGACCTGACGAGCTTCAATTTCGAACATAAGACGACTAAAAAAAGGACTCTGAACTTGGTTGAAAAAAATTTAATAATAGTTTTTGAAATATGCAGTGAATCAGTTTGAAGGCAAAAACTCAGTGAGAAAAAAAAAAAAAAAAAACTTTGAGAGGCATATTTATACAATCTTCAATTTTATGATTTACATAAAACATTGAAATCTTCAATGAGTGCAAATATCTGTAAATGTGATTGTAATAAATAGTTGATGATGTTGAGCAAGATTGAAGAACTAAATGCATTGATAAGAGAACTCGAAAACCTTCTGGTGCATAGTGAAAGTGTCTGCCTGGGATAAGCATAAATAAGACAATTTTATTGTGTAAGAGATTAAGATAATAGTGATATTGGAAAGTATGGAAGAATTAGGAATGAATATGCTGTGATGGCTAATTGCAATGGCAGTTCCGTATTGGTTGAGTATATGCATGGACTGTTGGGGAGATATATCACCAAAGAAATACAAGAAAGTTATCCATGTATGGTTGCGCTGCAATATTAGAATATCATGAACTAGAAAAACAGAATGATCACTTCAGATGCTCAAAGCCGCAGGAATAAGAGTTGGATATAACAATAATCATACACAAGCATAGTTGCAATTCGGAGAAATCATGCAGCAGCATGGTCTAATTAGCTTTTAATTAATAAATACAATTAATTATTTACTGTTTATACATAATTTATTAATGAAAAGTTGTGGAAAATAACATTTTAATACCTCATATTCACTTCCTTCATCATCTGACTCCTCTTCACTTTCTTCTCTAGGAGCTACTTCATACCTATTACATAAAATACACACATCCATTAAGAAATTTTAGACTTACTTAATGATTGATTAATTAATTAATTAAATTAATTAAAAGTTTTTTTAAGTTAATATTCTTGTTTTGTAATATTAGAATACATTTGTTCAGATTGGATCTTCTGAGCATATGATTCAATCTAAAAATGTTTTCCAAAAACTCTTCTGAATTAACTACTTTAGACTACAATGATCAATTTTTGTACTATCAATTACAATCCGACAATGCTGACCAAGCAGATAACAAAAAATAGGTGCAACTAAAATTCTAAATGGAGTATATTATGTTTCAGAGCTTTAATGTTATTAAAAAAAGTATCATTAGTAAATTCAGTATCATTTATTGCATTAATTTGCTCACTTATTGTTTTGCATGTGGTAAGCCAGAACCACCACCTTCAAGCAAGCTAGTGCAGATGGAGGCAATGGTTTATGTCCAAATCACAAGGTCCTAGTTTTCATCATAGTTCTGATTACTGACCCTATCATTGAAGCTCTTTGATTGTATGAATTGCACCCGACACCTTTTCCATCAGCAGTTTTATCATTGAAATGGCTTTGGAACTTGCTGTAAAGTTCAGTGAGTTTCAGTCAAAGGTCATTAGTGAGTTTCAATCATGCCAATAGAAACTGTAATATATCAGTAAACAAAGGAGTTCTCTACATTCATCTCAACTACACAGTAATCGACGCCATTTTTTTTGGCCACTGCTTCGGATTGAATCCAAAGTTATGGGGTTCTGGTGACACAAAAACCAACGTCGCTACATGACATATGCCTACTCCCGTTCGTCAATGATCTTCGTTCCTTCTGCAAAGGAAGGGATATTCGCTTTGCAGATCAATGGTTCCAACAGGACGGCGCAACATGCCACATAACACAAATGAGCAGAGAGTTTCTCATCAACACGTTCGTGTTTCAGTAATGTTTGTTTTGGGCCATCCTGTACCACATGCCAACCCTAAAACCATCACTCTAAGTCACTGTACCCTATCATATGACAACATTTGTCATTCCTTTATCACACGATGATCAACTCTAAGATGTCTTTTTACCATTTGCGATCTTGGTACATACAACCAACTGTTATCTCTCGGTCTCTTTTTATTTTTATTTATTTCGTTAGATCTTCTCAAAATTTCATCTCCAATTCTGCTTGTCTGCATTACTGAATCCATAAACATATTTTTATCACTATCAGTAATACATTTCTGTCATTCACTACAAATTTATCAGGTAGAATTGAAATCTTCTATCTTTTATGTTTCTCAAGATGATATCTCCGTCTACAGTGTTTAACATCATTATCTCTCCACATTCCAACTGTACCTATATTTGACCTCTATATTCTAAAATTATATACTTTATTTTTATATATGTAAAAAAATCCTCACTTCCATTTTTCTTGTTGATTGCTTTAGCTTGAGATATTTGTCTTTTTTAACTTAGGAAGTTATCCCTTGTTTCTCCTGAATACTTTGTTGTTTATAATTTCTCCAACTCTTTATTCTTTTATATAAACAAAAAATATTCACGCAATATTGTCCCTTAATTCTTTTTCTCCAAGTTTTGAACTTCTCTCTTAAGTTAACTCTTCAATCCTTATATGTTGTTATCTTACAACACTGCAGTCAATTTTTTTCCAAATACTGCAATGACTTCTGGCTATCCAACTGTTTAGTGTGAACCTGACACTAAGATTTCTTTAGGTTATAAATGTTTAAGATCATTCTCATGAATCCTAATAATTAACTATTAATCGATTGTCATAATTCTTCCATTTAACCTTCAGTATAAATGGTGAACATACAAACAACAACACAATTAAAATGATTTGGATAAAAAGATGAACCGAAACATGTTTCGAACTTCAATAGCTATCATGAACTTCAGTATAAATGTTTTTTTTTTTAATTTCACTTCTCCTTCTTAAATATTTTCAACCGGAATATAATTTCTTAAATTTCTGCTGAATAAATTTCTATTCTCATTTCCAATTTAAAACATTTTCAGAGATCTTTAATCAGTATGAAGTTTCATCATTCCTTACATTCTCTTTTTTGCTTTTTATTAATTTCTGGCAACCATTAAAGTTTAATTTCATTTATGCATTAATCATTTTCACAAAGTTAAGTGTAAGAAATTAATTTGTTTCACTTAAAAGAGTTGTTCAACATGATTTTAATTATTATTACTATTATTATTTTTTAATTTAAGGTTTAAAATCTTCAGTGGTTATTTTGTTTAGTGTATCACATTATATGCTCGGTTTTTCTATCAAATGACTAATTAATTCATTTGCCTGTACTGTTTTAAGATCTTACCCAGGATGCATCTCAAGCCACGCTTCTAACTGGGTTGCCAACGGAGCCTCTTTGCCTGACAGCATTTTACCAGAGGCTGTTTCAATTACGTTAACGTGCAGATCACTCTGCTGAGAGGATTCGTCAAGCATCTGAAATTGTTAATTCATAAACATAAAAGATTATGTCACATATAAGTTTTTCAAGTAATAAATAATTAAAATTTAAAAGCTTTAAAATGCTAACAAATCTCCAACAGTATTTATAGGAAAGTCTTACTCCTTCAGGTAAAGGCTCTCCATTTTCTCCAGTCTCTCCCTCTGGTTTCTTCTTCTTCTGTAATAAAGAAAAACATTAACAAAATAATACATCAAATAATAAATGAAAGTAATGATGCCAAATATTTGGAGTGGGGGTGGAGAAGAAATACAGAAAGAAAGAAAATATTACCTTCTTCTTTTTCTTTTGTTCTTTCATTTTTTTCCGTTGTTCTAATTTATGCTGTTTCACCATTTCGGTCAAATTGTAAATATATTCATCAGTCTGTTGCAACAAGAAAGCTAAACGTTTATCTTTCTTTTGATCAATCAGTTTGCGATAACCTTCTTCATCTTCAGCCTAAAAGAAAACAATATACTATCATGGTACTTCATTTTCATTTATCATCATTATTTAATGATTTAATACATAACGAGCTAAGAATTATTAGAAATCAAAGAAATATTACAAAAACTAATAGCTCTTACCATCAAGCGCCGCATACGTTCTTTTTCGATTCTCTCCTGTTCTTTCTTTTGCTCTCGTTCTGTATTTGCATGATAAGTAAGCATCGCCTTATTAATCTTCCCAATTTTGGCCGTGACATTTCTATGATATTCCTTGAAATCTTTGCCATGCTGAAGTATAGCATTCAGATATTCCTAAATCAAATAGAATTAAAAAAAGTAATTAAGTCCAAAAAGGCGTAGTATTCTTTTCCGGAAATAATAAATATTTAAAAAAAAATCATCAACCTTGAACTATTAGATTAGGCCCACAATGATAGCCGGTTCATGCTCTTCGTATGGAGAAATGCAATGGCTTGAAGAATAACAATTGAAGATGATAAGTTTAAAGATGATAAAGACAATTCCTTCCTAAAGATAAACATTTCAAGAATAAAAATAGGATAAACAAGGAAAAACTAAATCTTTGGCTAATAACTTGCTAAAGCTCAAAAGCAAACAGCAAAAACTTCAGCAAATATAAAATGACATTTCTGAATGTAAAATTGATTTCTATTATGTAGCTGCAATTTGCTTTGACTGTTATTCTTAATGATTTTTCACAGTTATGAAAGACAAGAAAAATGGTTCTGCCTATATCTATCTACTTTTTTGAACCATTCTTCTTCACTGAGATATAAAGAGATGTATCATGTGTCTCAGGAATGGATAGATAGGTAACTGATATCAATTAGAGATACATAACAGAAGCTTTTTCTTTTCTTTTTTTTTTTTTACAGTCAAAAACATCTTTTGATTCAATTGTCAACAGTCAAGTAATAATGAATATATAATATCCACACTAGAATACAGTTGTAGCGTTTCTCTCTTAATCTGTTAATTTCTCATTAAGGTCAGAGAGAAGATCTACAGCTATCTAAAAGCAGAACCGTATAAGACACAGTACTAATAAAAAGAATTAAAGATTCTTCAGATATAGTAGGTATTTAAATTTTTCTGAAATTCTTCTGTTCAATGTGAGAAGTAAGGATAATCCCTAGTATTTAATATATTTTAATTGAGAATCAAGTCATTTCTTTATATATCAGAATTAACTAAGCAATCTAAATTACTTTATAACTTATGACCTTCTATTTATAATATAACATTACACCATTTTAAATCTTCTTTCTTCAATATTCTGGTAATACTCTGGAGATATTTCGCGAAATTACCATATTGTCCGGCGTATAAGATGACCCCCAATTTTTCCAATTAAAATATAGAGTTTGGGATATACTCGCCGTATAAGTTTCAGCACCCGGCGTATAAGACGACCCCCGACTTTTGAGAAGATTTTCCTGGTTTTAAAAATCGTCTTCAACGCCAGACAATACGGTATATCATTTCACTTTTTCAAGGCTTTTTCTTCAAAATAATTTTGAGTCTATCTCAACATTATTGAGTTTCCTTTTAAATACTAATACACTACCACTATTGAGTTTCTTTTTCAACAAAGTAACTTAATACTAATTGGCTATAACATTATAATCACGTTATTGAGTTATTATTGACATATTCAATTATTATTGAGTCTCCTTTCCAATAAAGTGACTTAATACACTATAATCACTTTGTTGAGTCATTATTGACATATTCAATTATTGTAAGGATTTTATTGAAATTTTTCTTCTTGGCCCCCTAATGATGTCTTGAAAAAATGATAGCGTGTTGGGGTTGACCATATACCCCTTGTCTTTATTCATGCACTTGAAAGATTTTATAACGCAGGCTTCAATGACATATCTTCTGTGTATATCCTTGATTTTGAATAATATGCTGACTTCTGGGTCTGGGTTATGTCATTTTGAAATACAATGTTCTGCCCAGTTTGATGTTTTTGGTTTGTTATTCCGGTATGCTGATTTATATATATTAATTTGTTCTTGTAATGTCCTTCCTGTGTTTTCAATAGTGTTAGTCTATTAGTATTGAAAAGGAAACTCAATAATGTTGAGACTGACTCGAAGTTATTTTGAAGAAAAAGGCTTGAAAAAGCGAAATGATATAATTTCGCGAAATATTGCCAGAATATTACCAAATATTGAAGAAAGAAGATTTAAAATGGTGCAATTTAAATTACATTAGACTGCTTATTTTGAAATTTAAGTACATTAAATCAAATAGCATTTAAAAAATATTTATAAGAAATAAGTTAATATTATAAATAGGTTTTTGTATAAATAGGTTTATAGAGAATGGAGAAATGAATGGAAAGTTAACACAGTTCCTGAAAAACTTAAATCTTTCTGTCAAAAGATGCTGGATGATAAAATTCTAAGCATGAACATTCAAACTAGTCTACAATGTTGCTTGAGTAACACAATGTGATTTTATGAATTGGAGAAAATTTAAACATTCTAAAATATGTGTAATTATTTTACATATTTACATATAGAAATGTAGAAAAAAAAAGGATTATACTTAGAATCCAAAGACTGAATGCAGTTTCATGGAGTAGGTCCATCATTAAATGAAAGATGTATTCAATGACTGAAAAACATAATACATAAAGAACACCTCAAATTCTAAAAACTGCCAATAGCAACTCTGAAGACTAGGTTCCCGGATTCAAACATCTAAATTACCCTGCAGACTGATGATATCCAATTTCATCTTCAGGGTATGTAAAATACGTTGCATCTGGAAAACCCATCCTATTAACTTATTCAAGAAGAGTCAATTTAATTAGTCAATTTTATATGGTGTAGACGTCCGCCAGTGAAAATTTTATTTTCTTATCAGTTTATTTGCTCATTGCTCAGCAATTTCTCTTTTATCTATAGTTTTCCATTTCACTTACTTTCAAATTGCCAGCTTTTTCAGGCGTCTTCATCCAGATATCCCATTTTGCTTAGCAGTTCCATAGCTGTCTTTACCTCCAAGTTGCCATTTTTGCTTTGTTCTTGCATAGTTGACTGCTCTTCCACACTTGCAAGCTGACTTTTTTTTTAGATATATCAACAAATTTAATGGCCAACATTGACTAAAATTAACATGGTATTTGACAAACAGCATATCTGTTCGCTCCATTCATCTTCTAATTAGTCTATCTCTTATGTCTTTACAAGTGAAGTGTTTCCAGCATGGATTACTAGTCATTTTTCCTTTGTTTTGGAGCTTGCAAATTTGAGAATTCAATCAATGCCTCTTTCCTGCTCTCTTCAATTGGAAATGTCCAATCACCCAAGACTGAATCCCTAAGGTAAACTATTCCTTGATCTTCCTTCACTTATCATTTACGTACTAATTCTGAGAACCAAACAAACTGCAGACCATTAAAAGTGCAACACTACAAAAGATAAGAGCTATCAAAGCCACATTTATTTTACAGATAACTAATGGTACAAGGGTGAACTGATTACAGTTACATCTTGGTGCAACTTGCAGAACACAAAGAAATCAGTATCAGCCACCATGGGTGGCAATAATTTCTGCTACTCAGCCCGGCATAGAGAGGAAGAGATGTCGGATGTGCATTTGGGGTATGTAGGTCCATGTGGTTTCGACATGGTGCCAAAGTTTAGGTGCTGTAGCCATGAATGGTCTGTGGTGTTCCAGGCATTGTGCGATCATGAAGCAGACACGTTAAATAGGTGAGAGATCAGGTGAACGTGTTAGCTATGGAAGAACTTGAATATGGTGGCCATACACGAATTGTTGGACGCTGTGTGCCACATGCGCACATTGTCCTGTTGGTAAGTGGCCCAAGGCAGGCCCTGAAGATAAGGGACAACAACAGGCTCCAACATCTTAGATTAACGAGTTGCTATTCAACATACCTGGAATGCATACTAAACGCAAGTGGGACAGGAATCCAATGGCACCCATACCATAATGCCAGGTGCTGGATCGGTATGGTGATGCATAATGCAGGACTCACTCAATCTTTAGCTGCGATGCTGCCAGACATGGATGCAGCCAACATGGTGCTGAAGAAAGCGGGATTTGTCGGAAATAACGATGTCATGCCATTTGTCCCTCCATGCGCAATGTTCTAGGCATCATTGCAGCCACAGATGCCTGTGGTATACAGTAAAGGTAGCCGAAGCAATGGGCTCATTGCAAAACTTCCCTGATGCTGCAGACAAGATCAAACTGGATGTACAGAGACTGGTTGCTGTCTATCACACCCTAATTCTTGAGCTAGGCTTTGTGATGTGGATGAATGATCCATAATAGCCATGTGCACAAGATGTTCAGTGGTATGACAGGGCCATTGGGTTCCTTCAAGTCAGAGAGTTCGTCCCTCCTCGACCCACCGATTCCATATTCACATCATAGTGGCTGCGTTTCATCCAACATGAGCACCAAGTTCTCAGAAGGATGATCCACAATCTCGATATAACACAATTCTCCCGCGAAACCTACTGGTAAGGCTGCCATAATCTTCGATGAGGCATACTGAAGCCATGGCGACAAGAATGGCGAGAAAACACAATTCCAATACTGTACAGCAGCTAACTGCACTCCTCTCATACTGCTTTCAGGGGGTGTTAGTAGCTCACATTATTTGCGTATCTGCTTGCGCTGTTAATCATTACATGTGCTCCCATGCTCTACTCCTCATGCAAATTTCAGGTTGATCAGCTGCGTCCTTCCTGGTGTTGCACTTTTAATGGTCAGCAGTGTATATCTGCTGTTCCATTAAGGTTACATCGTTCTATATTACTCTTTTGAGTTGAATTCTTCCCATTTTCATTCCTCTAGAATTCTGGGAACCTTCTCAGGCAACTTAAATATATTTTCTTCCTGTAATCCCTATTCTAATATTTGCTGCCAGTATTGTTCCTGTAGCATCCAAGTTATTACCTGAATTTACCACTTATACTCACTGATCAGGCTCACCAGAGTTACTCAAATCTTCATTTGATCGTTCATTGGAGTGATCATTCAAGGTCATACCTGGAAATGCTTTTTACTGTATCTCAGATTCTGTCCCTGTACTCCATTCTCAGTAATTCAGTTTCTGTCTAATCTTAGTTCTGAAGATCTTTATTCATATTCTTCACCAGTATCTACTGGATATTTTTCTCTTTTTCTCATCCACTCCATGCTGGCAGGTCTTCATATGCCTAGTTGTTGTTGCTGTTGTTTTTAAGAGCTTAATTCGTAATTCTGAAATTCCAGTATTTAATAATTCTTTGTAATTCATTTAGTCTTACATTAATGTTAATCGGTTGTTAGACAAAAATGATAGTTATTTGTAGTAACAGCAGTTTCATAAACGAAAATCTGAGTTCTATTATCTTCCTCTCATTTTTCTTCATTATTAGACAGGTACTGAGGATAAGATTTTCTTTCTTTTCATGACACATCTTTCAACCTTTTAGCTCCTAAACATTTCCCTTCTTCTCTGGTAATCTTAATTTACACAGCAAGATTCAAATCCAGAAAAATATTTTTTTAAAGACCCAGCAGAGGGTATTTCCGAAAAGTCAAATCTTGCAATGCGTGAAGATCCAATTTTTTATTGGTGTAAAGAGATTAGAAAATCATGAATGGAAATTTCTTCATGTCAAACAGCTGCTACTGTTCACCAACAGGAAAGGAAAAATATTATTGCAAGAGTTATGAAATGTTCGAAATAAATGAAAACAGTTTGTCTGTTGATGGATATTGAGATAAAGCTGATCCTTTTAAAGGCTGGGCTGGAAACTGAGCTAATTGTATCGTGATGATAAGATGGTTCTAATGCTTAATACACTGAAAATGAATACTTAAATTATATTGTGTCTTGTTACTTTGTTTTAGAAGCAGTAAAAAACAATGTGTAGGAATATAAATAAATAAATACAATGGATCAAAGCAAGACAAAGGTATTCTATGTGAGAATATTCCCTTCAGCTGCTGTATATTAAAGCTATCAAAAATATGATAACAGCTATTAGTAAATGAATTAAATACAGACAGCAAATCATTTGATATTACATATTTTATCTGTGTCATATGAATTTTATATAAGTAGTTTCTTTTTTAAGAATTTTAAATTTTCTGTAGCTAAGCAGGTTACTACCAAATTTTTACTGTTCTCCATTGTTCTTATTGTATTTCTATTACTGATGTTTATCATTGGGAAGAGACTGTCTTTACTAAAAAAATTAATTAAAAAGAAAACCTGGATTTTTAACAAACCTGATGTTTCTGTCTTCTTTTTCGTTCGGCTTCCAATTTCTGTTGCTTTTCTAATTTCTCAGTAATTCTTGCTTCTCTTAATGACTGACGTTTGCTTCGCTTATATGCTTTAGTATTTAGAGCTGTTTCTAAAGTTGTATCCCTTCGAGTGCATGCAACAACTTCAGCTCGAAGCTGTAATAAATTAAATACATGAATTAATATATATACATAACAAAAATTTCAGTTGACTGAATGGTAACTATAATAATTGAAGTTAAAAATCCATGCATTGCACTCCAACTCACTTCAATCAGACTCGATATTGTAAAAGGTAAAAAGAAATGTAATACAGAGATGTAAAATATCCAAAACTCACTAAAAAAAGTGGCCCTGGCCCTTTTAGTACCAAAGCTCCCCACTCACCCATTCACACACATACACTCTTGTATCAATCAAATAAATGATATATAAGAGGAATGTAAGTGACATTAAAAAAAATTTGAAGACAATTAAAAAAAAAACAAAGTATGAAATTGTTTTTGATAAAATGAAGTAAACGAATGACTGTTGCTGGTCCTTAATTACTTTCTGTGAACATAATTTAGCTAGAGTCATATTTTATTCAACCCAGAAGCTATGCTTACTGCATTTTATGAGAGAAAAGTAATAATCATTACCTGTCTCTGAAAATTGAGTAATCTGAGAGCACGTAATTCAATCATGGCCTTTGTTTTCAAATCATCTGGCAAATTCCCAGGTAAATTTGACAACTCTTCAATACGATGTGCAATTCTTGCAGTTAACCTAATTAGAGGGAAGACATTAGAAACATCAGGAAGAAGGCTGGAGACAGAAGCAGACACAGATAAAGTTCATGGCTCTTTATTGCGATGGAAATGACACAGAGTGTAAACATGTAAGGAACTGACCTAATAATGATCGCAGGCTGGACTGTGAAACCGATGAATTTCCATACAAATACCAGAAATATAACTGAATCAAAAACGCTATCACAATAAGACAGAGGAAGAAGCAAATACCATAAACGACAATATGCGACACTAAGGGATTAACCTTTGTTCACTTGAGAGACAATTCGGCAGCAGTGCACCTAGCGGCTTGGCCTTCAGAAATCAAATTTCAATGCAAACGCACGCTGCTAGATAGTACCTAAAGAAGTTCATATTTATAAATATTGACCTAGACAGAACAAGAATAGGAATTTAATAAATGAATAAAAATACGAAATATAAATATTTCGGCGTATAATATAAATATTTTAGAAAAATAATAAAAAAAAAATTATCTACACTATCTTGTGTAAGCAGTCTCGTTAAAAGATAATTAAATCAAAAATTACTTTTAATATCGGTCCACAATAAGGATAAGGTCGAAATATACATTTTTTTTTCATAATTCTTTTATTTTTTTAAATGTTAACCAGTCCTATTAGGTGTAATTTCAAAATTACTCTTGAATTATAGGTGCTGGAAATTTAATATGTCCATAAATATTAATTTAATTAATTTAGATGAAATTAGAAATTTCTTATAATGTTATTATGTATAACATCAGAAATTAATTGATTTTATATTACTTTAATACTATTGCTATCATAGTTTTCCCAATTCAATTGACGAAAAAGTTTTGTTGTTAAACCAAAATTATTTTTAATTATTGAAAAATCAAATGCTTGTCACCAACCAATGCTTGTTAAACTATTGGAATTATAAAAAAAATAAAGAAAATTATATTTATAAAAATTGCTTAAAGGAGTCTTATAGGTAAACTTTTCTTCAATATTTAAAATTTTATATTTAATTCTTATTTTTAATTTATTTTCTATTGTTTGATGTTTATAATTAATATAAATATTATCAAAAATTTTATACATTAACTTATTTATATTATATAATTGTTGTTTTGTGAAAAAACGCTAACATTGTAATCCATAATTTAAAACAGAATCTACCAGAGATCTGAGTGTAATAAGTTTTAGTTTAAAGTGATACATATTTCTTACTTTTGCATATATGTTTTATTATTTATGATATTACAAAAATATTACATGATAATTATAAATATCTAGGTATTTATATTGATGATAATTATAATCAAAATAAAATTGTAATTATCATCAATATAAATACCTAGATATTTATAATTATTTACAAAGTCAATGGATGTACAATCACAATATATCACAAATGAATAAAAATAAGACATAATTTAAACAAGAAATTGCCTGTATAATGACGTATAAGATTATACCTTACAAATGCATAATTTTTTTGGCTTTGCCATTCTGGCTCACACATCTCTTTTTCTTCTTTTCATTTTCTTCACGCAGAAAACATTGTATCAATACATTAATACATTTTTCAATAAAAACACTGCTACAGTCTTTCCACATGAAGGATATTGTATCTATATTTTGCTTTAATTTAGTTTTAACTTGAAGTCTACTTTCTCTAAGAAAGTACAAAAATTTGTCTTTGAAAACATGAGCTATTTCCTCGTACAACATATCTGCTAATGTATTCGGAAATAACAGTTTTGCATTGTCATATTGCTTCAGCAGAATATGTGTATTTTTTAAGTCACACACATTTTCATTGTAATTTGATAATGAACTGCGGCATGTTTCATGTAATAAGTCACTACACAACCAACCACACACACACACATACTGATAAGCACATTCTTGAACCATGTTTTGTGGAATCTCTCTAGATATTCCTTCAATATTCTGTGATATGATAGGCCTATTTTCAATTTTAAATGATATTTGAACATTCTCTATTTCAGATTTTAATAATAAAAACTGACTTGCATCTAAAGCACAGTTACTGGCCTCTGAGGGAAGCAATAACTGATTTGCCATTGCTAGCCTCAGTGAATATCTGAACTTTGATGCATCAGGTGTAACATTATTTTTGCCTTTGCCTCTAATCACAGAAAAAAAATTTTCTATGCAATCTTGTGCAAGCTGTCTCATCATCAGATAATTAAATCCAAAATTGCTTTTAAGATCGGTCCACAATAACGATAAGGCGGAAATATTTTCTATCCACCCTTTAATACAAGGTGGAGCTTTACACCTATTATTATTAACAAAAACCAACTTTCTCAAATAACTGGACATCTCATTCCAGTAAAGCAAATGTTTTCTTTCATCATTTAATGCACACTGAAACTCTTTCGCAGAATGATTTTGACTAGAATTGAGTAAGTCAAAAAGAGTATCCATTTTTTCTATGAAGTTTGCAGCAGATAATGCATCACTGGACATTGATTTAAAAGTTATGTGTGTCTTTATACCACAACTAACTGAATGGCTGAAAACATGTGCAGCAAGGCAAACTCTCATCTTGCTGAAGGGAGGTAATTCCATGCACATTTTACTTAACTTAGGGGCTAATCGTGGTTTCATATCTTTATCTTTAGTATAAAACTCAACAACATGACTCCAAGAGCACCTACCATCATCACAAATTACATCGTATTTTTTAAAATTATTTCTGATAGACTTGAGTAAGTGTGGTCCATCATAAAAGAAATAAACTTTGTTATTACTAACTTCAATAAATGGTTTACCTTCGGTAATGCCTAATGATCTCATTTTCAGGTTGTTACTGCCTTGGTCGCAGACCACAACCTTCGGGGTAAAACCAGTTGCCATGACCTTATTAATTACATGTATAATGATATTTTTTAAGTAATCACCCCTTATTGCATCTGCAGTGAGATAATATCCAATCACCTGTTTAAATTTTAACTTCAGGCCCCTTACTAAAATTACTAGTGCCTGATTGGCATGCTTAAGGGAATCTGATGGTTGTCCGTGATTTACAAAACCATCAAATTCATCAGCTACAGCATTGTAGGTGACATTTTCTTTCAAAGACATTTCATCAATAACTATTGACACAACATGTTCTGGAACAGTTAATTTTTCTGCTTTCAGCTTCATTAATGACAAAACATTTTCATTCAAGCCAGGGCAGACATCTAGACATCTAGGTCTCCATCTCTGAAGAGACCTAATGGTGGGAAGGCAGAATATCTTGCGTAACACCATATAAGATTTGGGTGAACAATAATAAATACTTTAAGCAACAGTTTTAAATTCATCAGAGTAACGCCTGCCTTTATTCTTACGCCTTGAATTTATCATTTGGCTTTTGAAAAATTTCTCTGCATCCGTGTTATCATTACCAACAAATTGCATGAGTTCCGCTCTATTTTTCAATTGACTGTTCTGTAATCTGCTGATCTGTCCTTTTAGTTTACAAACCAAAGCATTCTGTCTTGATATAATTTTCTGAGCCCTACGTAGCCTTTGCTTGAGAAGATTAATTCTTACTTCACTATTTCTTGCCATTTGTTCTTGTCGTGCATCAGGAAGAGATTCTGGCTCGTTTACATCATTTCGAGGTGCAACCTCATCACAATCTTGCCTTTTTCTCTTATGAGGACTGCTTCTTGTAGAAGGATTTGAAGCTAGTACTGAACTACTTGGCAGGTTCTGCGTTGGAATAGAACCAGGCTTCAACCTAAGAAAAGTAAGTAATAGATCTGTTATGCTTCCGAATCATATAAAAATATTACAAAATTATAAAATTTGCAACACGAATTTGAAAAACTGAAATTTTAAAACATATTTAAGAAATTCTATATTAAATGAACGACACTCAAATATTTTCCATTACTCATAAAATAAGTCAACTTAAGACGTTTCTTAGATGATGAGAGTTCATATCGAGAGCCATCTATGTATTTGCTGCATAGGAATCAAGTTAGTACATAAGAGAGTTTGCAGTTAGTGTACGTAATTTTCACCTTTCTAGGCTTAGATATTAAAAGTTAATTACAAGGGAAGTATTTATACCTTACACAAACAAATTATTTCGATCCCACGTCTGCTAGTCCTATTGTGAACCCCAATTTCGCCTAACAAGATGTAATTGTTATTTTTAAATCTTAATGTAATTAAAATTATACAAACCAATGGAAGACGAAATCAAACTAACAATACTATTTGGTTCAAACATTTTAAAGAAGGAATATTAGTTAAAAAAAAAAATAAGTTAAGAGACCGTGACTTATTTCGGAACACTCATGGGCTCAGGGCTCTTAATTGGAGCATGAAAATAAGATGAACAAATCTATTTCAACGTAATATAAAACAATTTAATAAATTTAAATACTGAAATATTTACAAATTGGCTTAAACGAAGAAAAATATTTACCAATAGTTAAAAATATACTTTTGAAATTAAAAAAAGGTTTCTTTTATTTAAAAAAATTTCCTTCTTTAATTATCGTCAAAAAATATTAAGGCATGTATCCTAAGCAATAAAAATAAAGAATTTATAAATAAGATTTAAAATACTTTAGTTACCTTAAAAATCAGTTAATTTGTTCTCTTTCCTCTCTACAGAAACAGTTTTTTTCAAATATAAATACTCGTAAAAAAATAACCCAAAATTTTTCCTTAACGTCACAAAATTAAACTCGGACTCTTATCGTCAATCCTCTTAACCTCTTATCGTTCGCCAGACGGATTGGAATTCCCCACATTCTTTGTTATTTTAGTCTCAACATATAATTGTTTTTAAAACAAACCAAAAAAATAATATTATTAAAATAACATATTACATTTAAATTCTAATTACACCAAAATTATTTTATGATTCTTTTCCAAAAAACCTGATCATTGTTAATAATTACACCAGGTACATTTCCATCTAAATATTTATATTATTCCAATAATCCTTATGAAATTGTCACACAATAGTTACTGTCTATAAGCCTATGTATAAAAGTATATTTTAAGCATTTATATGTGGCCTATAAATAAATATAATAAAATAATGTTATATACATTAGTAAGATACTTTTACATACCCTTGACTATAAAGCCGTGGATTTCGAAAATCTGAGGATAGAAAATGATCTGCACATATTCTATAATGTGGGTTCAGTTTTGCTGGCCCTTCTTTCTTGTAAACATTGTCCAAGTCACTTCTTTTACATTTTAACACCCATTGATCACACCTACAACATAATTTTATTAAGTTACAACATAACCTCAAAAAACAACTGCAATTTTTACATAAACCGTTCAAAATTACGACCTATGAAAATAGAAAGGAATACTTACAATTTCTTGTCACTAGGAAATCGACAAAAAGTCCCGGAGTTCTTCTGAATCTCGTAATTATTGCAGCCAAAAACAGCATACACTTTTCCAACCATACTGACTTGTGAGATAAGCAGATATGAAATTTCGTTCGTGAAGGCCGCGCCGCTAGGAGCGCTGTAGGTTTTTGTCCCGCTGCTAATCCCTTAGTGTCGCATATTGTCGTTTATGGTATTTGGAAGAAGTCCAAAATCACAAACATACAAGGTTTTTCCCTTACTTTAGATTTAACTTGTTTTGAAAATTATTTGACGAATCACATTTCTGTCAGAATTTTGGTACTATAAATTTATGATTCTAAGCAGACAAAACCAAAACTATGAGAGATTTTCAACAATTTTTTAGGATAAGTCCATTTATATTTATTTTCCTAGCTGTTGCAACCATTTGAGGATACTGTTCTTATTTGAGTAAAAAGCAACACTTTTAACTGAGTTTTTCATCTTGGTCCCAAATATCATTACTCTCTTCTGAAATTCTCTAAATTTGACATTAAATATTTCTGAAAATATCTTGGCAAACAGGATTATTTTCTTAACACAAAATGCATCCAGGTCTCTCTTCTAATAATATTCTCATAAAACCAGCTATCCACAATGAGTAAGGAAAAACTGCATCTGCTGAAGTTCTTCCATAAAGCAGTATTCTTAAAATTTAAATTAAGTAAGAAAAGTTATCTTTTCTAAAATACAAGGATAGCAACAAGGGGATTATTTTTCAACTGTTGCACAGTGTTAAACTATTGCGAGAGCAACTACAATAAGATATCAGCATGGGATACTAATGAATAACAAATATTTACCTGTTTTCTCTTTCTTGCAAAACGTCAACAGGATCAATCCCAGCAGGCTTTGCAACAGGAGTGATTCTATTCTGCTTCTGATGTTGCATATGCATTACTGGCATTGGCATGTTTTGATTCGGCATCCGAGGTTGAGAATCTGAATTTAAATTAAAAATCTATTAAAAATTAATATATAATAATTAATTAATTTATATATAAAATGGCACTATCAACTGTATGTATTTCTCTCAAATAATAGATAAACACACACACTACATACATATCAATGTATTATATAAAAGCAAAACCCAATTATCTACAATAATCTTAAGATTAAACCCATTCACATTTTGTACAATAAATGTGTGCATCCATATTAGTAAATAAAGCTGTTCTGTGGATAGGAATTAGCTAACCATGATTACTCCCTAACAATTCGTCTATCGACAGCAGATAATCTTGTAGATTTGTATTCGGGAAATAACTTACCTCATGAACTTTCTGAT
>JAFIDM010000179.1:25146698-25164145 GCA_023159025.1 Thereuonema tuberculata | reverse complement strand
ATTACAAATACCCTTTATAATTTTATACAAAAAAATCATCTTATTAGGGAAAATCAATATGCCTATCAAAACAAGAAGAGTACAACGCAACTTTTAATAAATTTAAATGAAAATATTGCAGATAATTTAAATAAAGGAAATATTATTTACATTGCTTTTATTGATTTTAAAAAAGCTTTTGATTCTGTTGATCATGATTTGTTACTTGATAAACTTTATTTAATGGATATAAGAGGCGATACTTATGAATTGATTAAAAGTTACTTAAAAAAAAGAAAATTGCGAATTAAAATAAAAAATTATAAAAGCAACTTATTCAATATAAAATGTGGTGTTCCTCAGGGATCAAATTTGGGTCCTTTGCTCTTCAATATCTTTATAAATTCAATTAACAATTGCATCCAATATTCAAAGATATATATCTATGCAGATGATGTACTCTTGATGGCTTATGATAGGAACCAGGAAGATGCTTTTAATTTTTTGCAAAATGATATAAATAATAATCAAAAATGGACAAGGAATAATAAAATGACAATAAATAAAGATTAAATCATGTAATTGTACTACAATTGAAAGTGTTCATAAACAAAAATATCCTGGTATTTATATAGATGACAAATTTTCTTGGAACTAAAATATGTTTCCTTTTAAACAGAAATTGGTTGTTTATAAGGCATATGTTGATTCGATACTAAATTATGGTTTGGACTGTTGGATATTTATAAACAGACAACAAATTAAAAATATAAATAAAATTATTCTCAAGATCTTTAATTACGTAATGATTAACTTTAAAAACAAAAAACCTTAGGAACAACAAAGCATAAGAAAGAAATATAAAATACTTTTATAAAATGAAAAATTTATTTATAACAATATGATAAAGAATTTTTTTGATATAAAAAATAAAAATGAAAAGAAATTTAACGTGCCGAATGATTCAAAGAATTAAGAAAGCAAACGAAGGCACAACGCTATTTGATATAAAAAATAAAAAAGATAACTTACAAAATAATTCCAACACCAGAAAAGGTTGGATAAAAATATTTAATGTTACAAAAATAAATAATAATATGGGACATAGACAAAAAAATCAAATCCTTTATAGTCTTTTCAATCAATTAAATTGGAAAAATTATAATTTTGAAAGAATTAGTCAGGTTAAAAATCAGTTAATAATAGATATTATTGATGGTAGTTTTAAATTTTAATATTATTAATCTTAATTTTTTTTTCTTTCACTTATCTGTATTTAGATTAAATTTTCAGTACCTATACCACAGGTATTTCTCTTTTAGAAATACCTATTAGGACTGATTCACATTAAAAAAAAAATTGAGTTAATGTGACTTTGAATAATTTGATACTATATGGAATTATTTGATGTTTTTATTTGTTGTAATAGCTGCTTGAAATGTCATAGAGGCAAGACAGATTTCATGTTAACTACAAGAAATTCATAAGCTTCTAGTAAATTATCTTGAATTAATGTTTGTGCATTGCATTGTGTGAAATCAACACTGCAAAATTTATTAATGAGAAAGAAGTGAAATATTTTGTTTATGCATTGATGCAAGGAAGAGAGAATTAATAAAGGGAGGAAAACATTATGATGTGTCATAAATATCTTGGTATATAAATCAAAGTGGCTTTCTGTAAAAGTGCTAAAACTTCTCTGAAATGGATTTATAAAAACTTATGGAGAAATTGAGCAGATATGGTATCACATAAAATTAATGGACATCTAAAGAAATCTTTGTGTATTTTATATTTATCTTAATGAAATACTTAGTCCCATTGGCAGTAAACACAAAGATCCTTACATCAAGCGCCATATCGGCCTATGATAGGATACCTTTAACTATTATATATACACTCATGTTTGTGGAAAATTCAACACCATGAAGGAAGCATGCAAATGAAGTGACACTTACAGGAAGTGTAAAGCATGTTATGATATGCAAATGATTAAAATTTGGGAATGATTGCATATACCTAGACTACCCTCTAAATTGTTGTGTAAGAGCGTATAAGTAGAGGACTGTTGCAGATCCAGACAAGTATTATTACTATTCAGCTTCTTCTCGAGTGTTAGCATAATATTGGAACATGTCGGATATTGTCTGGTTCCATAGTTCGGTGGCATCTGCTGCACAGAAGACTGTGTGCATGCATTCCTTTGCAAAGAATTCCCTTGGGCATGAACCATCTATGCCTCAGGCTACAATGGGCTCATGAACACACCCATTGGCGTGCAGATTGGCACCATGTCATGTTTTCGGATGAGTCCCACTTCAACTTGGATTACAGTGATGGCCACATATGCATTAAACGATATCAAATCTTCCAGACTGCATTGTCCTGCGTCACACTGCACGAATGATAGGCTTGATGGTTTGGGGAGCAATTGGGTATCAGGGGCGATCTCGGCTGCTACGAGACAAAGCCCGACCACATGTTCCAGAAATGTCCCAGACGTCTTCGAAGCAAGGCAGATACTCCTTCTTCCCTGGCCTGCATGTTCGCCCGATATGGCACCTACAGAACATGTCTGGGATATGTTCACTCAGCAGCTAGCCTGTTGTCATCCAGCAGCCAATACCTATGAACTGTGGATTAGGATAGAAGCAGCCTGGCAGGCGATACGCCAGGAACACATCCAAGAGCTGTTTGATTCAATATAACACTATTACTGCAGCTTGTGGAGGCTTTACACCATACTGATTTTTTTCAAATACTGTTGTTGTATTGCTCTGAAACTTTTAATTGTTTGTTTGTATCACTATTAGTAAAGTGTGTAATAAATTTCCTTCATGGTGTTGCAATTTTCACAAACACGAGTGTATGTTGTAATGGTAGGTTTTTAATTGAATTTCGTTTATATTTTATGATTAAACGTCAAGATAATTTTTAAATTTTAAATGAAATATTAAAAATGAATTTTATTTTTGTTTAATTTTATGCTAAAGAAGTGCAGAGCTCCAGCAAATGATAAGTAGTAAAACCACAAAAGTATGAGGTAATGTTGACTGTAAGAAGTAATACAACAGACTAAATAGAGATTTCCTCAATCTGCATCAATGGTGCTGAGTGTGTTAGAAGTTGTGGGAAATGCAAATAGAAGGTCAATTTTAGATATGAAATTAGAATAAACCAAAACGTGCTGTTGCTTTGTTACTGAGTACAAGGGCATTCTTGTACCATAAATTTCATTGTTGGAATAGGGGAAAAAAAACTTGCTTCATAAAGTAATTTTATGATGGAAATTATTAGATGTGATAATAAATGTTGCTGTAAGGATTGTTAAGGCATATGTTGTTTATCATTCATAAGTAATATTCAAATCACATAGTCATTTTTAATTAATTTTTTTTTTATTGCAAATAGTTAATGAAACCATCACAAGAACTATTGATGTCTGTCTGCCATAACTGTAATCAGCATAATCAGCAAGATATAGAAGTCATCAGTCATTTGATTAAAATTAGATTAAAAACAAAACCTTTAATTAACTACTATCTCATATGCATTAAGTAAGTTACTCCTTTCATTTTCATCAGAATTTACCAGAGAGATTTTTAAGAAGCACTAAGAATAACAATGTATTAATTTAATATATTATTACTGTTTGTTTGTTTTTAATTTAGAGAGCTTTTAAATCAACATTCAGACAATCTTGGCACTTTACTGAAACATACTATTTACAATGAGCTTTCAAATTCTCGAAATCCTAATAATATGGCATTACTAGGAGTAATGTTCCAACATAGCCCAGAACCTTCTGCAAAGGTTTGTTGTATTTTTACATTTGTATAAATATTCTTCTTTTTTTTTTTTTTACAGTTTTGTTTAATTTATTTATTTAGAAATATCAAGAATGGAAGTTAATATGAACTTAAGTGAAATTATAACTTTGTAAATTTAAGATTGATAAAATAATAATGATTTTTTATTTTGCTTGTTTTTTGAATTTAGTATGTCTTAATAAAACTTATTAAGATATAGCTGTTTCATTACTCAATGCAAACATTGGACATTCCTTTGAAGATGAGTAGACTTAATCACCTTTTTTATTAAGATGGGAAGAAAAGGTTCTTCTTGCTACTCCTTCCAGAGAATAATGCTCTTTCCAGTACGGAAGTCATCAATTTTTCAAGATAATTCTATTTTTATTAAGATTTTTGAACTACTTTCTTAAATAGATCAAATTTTCCTGCACTTGATTATTTGCATCTTAATCCTTACTAGCAAAATCCCCATTCTTGTACGTGTTACAATGATGTGGATGAGAAAGAAATTAAAATCATAAGATCACTTCGAAATGGCAGGGGAAAGCATTGCAGACCGCTTAACTTAGGTGTATTGTGGGTTCATGGTCATTCCTCCCCCCCTCCCCAATAAAAAAGTTTATTTTTATACTTTTTACATTGTCAACAGTATGGAACCTACCCACATGCCAAATTTCAAGTTTGAAGCATATTAGGAAGTATGCTAAACATTTCGAACAGACACACACACACACATATCCACAAATTTCCTTTTTATATTATAATTTCTCTTAGTTTCTTCTAAATCCTATAAATTGACTCCAGATCTTTCTGAATATATGGACTTGTAGGGTGCTTAATGACATAGAAATAGTCTGCTAATCTTCAAGAGTATGTTCCAAAATTTGTTTATTATGGAAAATTATTGTTTTCTTCAGAGAACCTTAATTAAATTGAAAATATTTGAATGTTTTTTTCCCCCATTTATTTGTAGATATTAGCTGAAGTTTTCCAAGACTTATTAGCAAATCGAGATGATTATTTAAGAGCTCTCCGAGCTTTATTCCGAGAAATTGTTCGATCTCTAAGATATGATCTAAACTTCGTGGCATTTTGTTTAGGGATGATGCAGGAGAGGAAAGATGCGTTATTCAGAGATCTAGATACCCAGATTAAAGTAAGTGTATTTATATGATATTTTGCATGTCTCCTTACCTTTTAGAATTAAAAAAGCAAAAATTTAATCAAGAAATGATTTGAACACACAATGATGTTGTTGGGGTTTTTTTCTGTTTTAGGAGAGAATGTTTTTAAGTATAGCAGACTTAATAACACTCAGCATTTTTATGAGCATTACACCATCTGTTAGAGAATCAGCATCTGCTTATGCTAGAGGAGATAAGAAAGGTAAATATTTGGTTTTGATTTGATTGTTTTAATAAAAATCACATTACTTTATCACAATTCTGTTCTTGTGGAGAATCGAAGCTGATATATATTTTCTCGGTTCAGTATTGAATACAGGGTAGAAGGAAACAAAGTTTAAGATTTTATGATTAGTGTGATTAAGAGATACAAGTTATTACAAAAGATGATGCAGTTATCATCTAGAACTGTACTGTTAAGATACATCGGTTACAGTTGAACATCTGATATGATACTTGCAGAACTTCAATATCTTTTGTAACTTCATGATTTTTATAAACTCTTTTAAACTTTTCATTTTTTTAGTGCTTTATATCTTATTTATAATTATCTTTACATAATTTATAGTAATCTACCATCACAACAGTTTTTTTTAATCAGAAAACCATACTTTATGAAAATCATAAATATCATTAAAATTAAGATTTTCCTAATTGGTTTGTTTTTTCCTTAAAAATTAGATATAAGTACTTTGAGAGCCTTTCAACAGCAAGTAGCTATAATACAGAGAGATGCAGTTTGGTGGTTACATGTAGTATCTCCAAAAATGTATAAACCTGGAAGAAATGAATTTGTTCATTGGTAAGTAGTTGGTTATTTATGTTAAATAAATATATTATAATAGAGCATTCCTTGTGTTAAGTTGTGACAGAATATTTTTATGCATAGGTAAATCTAGATTTATTCATCAAGTGTTATGAATTGACAATTTCATTATTGTGATAAGAGGAAAAAATTATTTCCTCTTATTGCTATAGTGTTGAAATTGACAATTCATATTACTTGATGAATATATATATATATATATATATAAATATATATATATATAAGGGACAAACATTTAAAAACCGAACATATGTGATTGTAGAAATGTTTCTATGATCCTCGCAAGTTATGTCTCATTTAAAGGAAGCGAGTACATAAGGAGTACCTAATTTACCTTCACCCATGAAGTGATCACAGTGAATGCGCCGAACAACACTGGTGGCAGTGTAGTCATCGTCCAATCGTAAAAATGGAAGCAGCAAAGAGGAGCAGCGCAGTGCTGTGCGTTTTTTAATAAAGGAAGGTGTGGGAAGCAGACAGCTGCACATGCGAATGAAAGCAGTGTACAATGATTATTGCATGAGCCTCACACAAGTGCACATTTGGCGAAAACGGTTCCTAGAGGGCCGCACCACCCTCCATGATAACGAACGGCCGGGACAACCTCACAAAGTGCCTGACAGTGTTATGGCGCATGTGGATGAGTTAATTGGAGGTAACCGGCGTCTGACTGACGACGACATCGTGGCACTGTTGGGTCTGAGTCACGGTAGCACCCATCAAATCATCACCGATAGGCTCCGGTACCGAAAAATCTGTGCTCATTGGGTTCCCCATAACCTTAATGAAGGTCAAAAGGGGTACCACATGACGCGATATCAGCTACAGAAGTCCAAGGTGACACAGAACAGTACGGATAAGGCAATGATGACATTGTTCTTTAATCAACCTGGCACACTCCTCATCGAGTTTCTGGAGAAAGAGGCAACTGTGAATGCTATGCGCTATGTCGACACGCTCACGAAGTTGTGGCGAGGGATAAACGCAACATGCCCTGGCCAGATCTCAGAGGATGTCATTTTGCTCCACGATAATGCCTGTCCGCATACTGCCGATGTTGTCTGCGCCACAATGCAGAAATTCACTTGGGAAATGTTAATGCACCCCCCCCCCCCCCCACACACACACAGTCCTGACATGTCCCGTGTGATTTTTAAGTGTTAGGAGAATTGAAATGTGCCCTCAAAGGCAAACGATTCACATCGGACGATGATGTGCAGGACGCAGCTCAACAATAGTTCCAGTAGCAACCCAAAGACTTCTTCCACAGAGGCATTCAACATCTTGTTTCACAGTGGGATAAGTGTCTCATCAGGTGTGGCAACTACTTGTAGCTGACTCAAAGTTAATGTGCTTTTCCGCCAGGTGTTCGGTTTTTAAATGACTGACCCTTATACATACACATACACAGGGTGATTCAAAATTCCCTGTACAAACTTTAAAGGTAGGTCAAGAATACAAAAACAAACCGTATTCTTGTTGGAACATTTGTCCTGAAATGCCACTGGAATGTGCTAGAAGGTACACTAAGGTTCAGAAATAAAAGACATTAATAAGGTAGACAACATGTTTATGGTTATTAGCCCTGTATTTACGAAATGACAGTAAGGTGTAACATATGTTCATAGAAGGTATAGGTTCACTATTTCCGCTGAATTATCCAGCTTCACACAATCTCTGGTGCTAAATTTGATGATTGGGCACACATCTGTTGGGAAACCGTTCATGATACAATTGTACAGTGGCTCGTCCGTTTCCGTTTGCTGCCCCATAGGCTAGGTGCATATCTGCCCTCTCAGCATTAGTGAAGTGATACATCCTACTCGTACAAAGTCAACGTCTCAAATGACAATGGCTCACACTGCCCAACTAATGTGCTGCCAAACAGCTCTTTTAGCACATTTTGCAGACATATGTTCCACTATGAATACGATTTGCTTTTCTATTCCTGAACTACCTTTAAAGTTTGTACAGGGAATTTTGAATCACACTGTGTATAAAGAAAAAATTGTGACAACCTCAACAAAAAGCAAAGGATGGAATTCTCCTTATATCAAATTCTTTCTGCTGCATATAATGTAGATCAGCGTTTCCCAACCGGTGGGTCGCGACTTCATCCTAAAACTATCAGAAACCATCGAATAAACCATCAGAAAAGATCAGAAAAATCGAAAATCGATCATATATAAGGAAGGGATACAATACAAATATGGTTTCCTATATATATGGAGGTATTCCAATAAGGAAAGGTGGGTCACCAGCTGAAAAAAGTTGGGAACCGCTGATGTAGATGTTGTCTCCAGAGAAAATATTGTGATGATGCTCTTATGCCTTTCACAGAGAAAAAGACAGGATATTGAATATGGTAACATGTAATGCTCTGCTTTGAGTAACAACAAGAAATAATCCTTTCAGTGTGAAATTTACTATGTAGTTAACAGTCATATGTGACTATAAGTAAATCAGTAAATTTGCATGTCAGTTTGAGTAAGAATTGCTTCAAGAGGTCATTGCACCATGAAAAGGATAAATGGTTAATATATATATATATATACATACTATGGAAGTTTTAAAGATTTGTTTGGCTGATAACAAAGTTGGGATGTCTTTTTAGTCTACTGATAAGATCAGCAGACTTATAATCCTGTTTTGTCTGTCACATAGGTTAGAATCGTTAAAATCTCATTAAATTATCTTTAAGCACAACAATCGCAACAATTGCGTCTTTTACATTCGCAACAATCACATTTATAATGCAGCTCTACAACAATCACAATAATTGTGCATTTTGCATTCGCAACAATCACATTTATAATAATAAGGAATTTAAAGCAATATCAAGGTCATTTTCTTATCAGTAGATGTTGCGAAGCATTGTGATTGGTTTTCTAATAGCTTTCATTCCCTTGTTCTGTTGTGCAATCAGCTGAGTTTCTTTGGTAGGTGTCACATAGTGCCATGGGGCTGGTTAATAATACCAATGTATCATAGCACATTGATTGTAAAGATGTGACAGTTGAACAGTCTTGATGCCATTGATTGGATATGAATATATGCACATGTACGGAGGAATCTGTTAGGTACAGACCAACAATCACAAAAGGATCATTCCTTCAACAACCCAGACAGTTCCAATGTCATTGCTTTCTATCAACAGAGATGGGAATGTTATATGGATCGCCTTGCAATAGTGTGTATCATTGCCTAGGATTGTTCTCAGAACGATGTGTGAATTTTGTTCTCTGAACAGTGTGGAACTGGTGGCCATGATATTGTCATACTGAGAAAGTGCAGAATGGACACATGATCAGTGCACTGCAGGAACAATTGTTAGTATTGAAAATAACTAATGAATCATTGAGATTGTATTGGAGTTTGAATATCACCATAATATATGTGTAATTTAAGCTTTTTTTATGGATCATTCTCTAGAAATTTAGTATTCCTAACTTTTTCACCTATTGCAGATCAAATTTCAAAATAAGTTACATGAGTTGCATAAAAGAAGTTGAAAGCTCATATTCTTTAAAACTGAAATTTTACAAATTATTTTATAAAAGTAAATAAGTGCAATTAATTAACTAGTGAAATTATGAAGAAACGGTGATTTTTAATTTATTTCTAGTTTACAAGTTACATTTAGTAAACACTAACACTTGAAACTCTTGTCATAAGCTTTCTTATATCAAAAGTTTCTTATATCATAATTTCTTTTATCAAAAGTTTTTTTTAGAAGTTCCTTATTTATTTGTATAGCCATATTTATAACTAAATTTTATTATTTTTAATATATTTAATTATAATTTTATTATAGTTTGTATGTACTGATTTTTTCTTATTATTATTGTTAGTTTGCATAAGGTGTTGCTGATGGAACAAGGTGAACATTATTATAATAAAGATAATTGGCCACCAGAAAATGATAGGCTGTAAGTATAACTTAAAAATTAATGTTGTTGTATAAGTATTTGTTTTAAATGGAACTCATTAATAATAGAAAAATTCTGCACATACATGTTAACACTGCATTGTCAGTGACTACTGATCTAGTTTTGTTTCTATTAATCCTGCACCATCAAATATATATCATTCATTATCTGTTGTAATGAATCATGTCAATTATTGTCATTGATTCACTCAATACATTGCAATAACAAGTTATGTTTTGTCATTGCAGTGTACAGCAGTAAGGATAAATTGGAAAAGTTCCTATTCTGTACGATTCTGTATAATAAGTTATAATATTATTCATTTTCATGTCCTAAGACCTTTAATTAATAAGGTACCTTAAATATAATGTGTTTCTCAGACTGATTGTGTGTCACTCTATAACTGTGAACCTATTATTTTAAACGTTTGTTAGACATATGTATGATTTATTTCATTAATGAGCACTGTCCAGTCGTCCTTCATATGTGAATGAGGTAGATTTCTGCTCTAAGGTGGAAGTTTGAGTCGTTCCTAAAAATGATGCAAAACTTGAATCATTACTAAATGTGATGGTTGGCCATTCGTCTTGATCTTGATATCAGTCTCCAGATGGAGTCTCCTTGCGGTTAATGGTATATATCTTTAAGGATGACAAGTTCGGAGTCCTGCCTCTGCAAGCCATCTCAGTGGTTTGCAATTACATACGATGATGCATGGAAGATGCTACATCTCACTGGATGGTGGACAATTCAAAATGCTTTACTTTCATTTTCTGCTATTTATGTTAATTTGAATTTAGATTTAATAGACGACTTTCCTTCTTACTTTGATTTGTATCCCTGCTTCTGAAATTGATCATTTACTATATCTGGAGTAAGCAAATCCCCCATTGTTACTGAATAAACTTCAGTAAGCAGTGATGTTTCAAAATTGAATGAGGGATGGCTCTATATCAGTAGAGCTTGAAACCAGCATACTTTTTTTTATTTTTATCTTAAAATCAATTCTGTTTACAAGACTGAAAAGCATTTTCTAGCTGCAGTGATTAAATAAAAAATATTATAGATAAAGCAAATATTCAAATGTTATATTTTTAAACTCAATTTTTAACTGATAAGGATTTGCCTTTTTAACTAAGCACTGTAATTCTTGTAATATACAGTCGGACCTCTATTTAACGAAGTCGCTAAATCCCGAAAAAAAGATTTTTATTTGGAAAATTCGTTAAATAGAGATTCACCTTTTAAAATTACTTTAAACTACATAAAACAGATTTAAAATACATAAACAATAAATATTATTAAAAAAAGTAATAATTTTAATGACATACATTTCCATATGCGTACTTAAATTTTACTAATAAAGTCTGTTAATTTTGTCTTGAGTTTTTTTTTTTTTTTTTGAAAAAGTGTTTTCGCTCATAGTACGTCTTGCATCTTTGCAATGCACTAAAAACACCTTCAGTATTTTCTTCAAATTTTAATCCGCGTCGGATTGTTTCAAATGATTTTAGCATTTCATCATACGAAGGTTTTTTTTTTTTATTTCTGCATCATGATCATCTTCATCGCAATTCATAGCTGCATTGTTTTTATTTTTCACACTGTCCAAAATATCCGATTCAGTTAGTGTTTCCGAGGTTTCAACTTCAAATTGAAGTGAAAGATAATCATCAATCAGTACATCATCGTTAATTTCTTCTTTTTCCCTCAGCTGTATCCACATTTCTTTCATTTCCTCTAAGGGAATATTAATAATAAAACATTTCAAGGAAAAAAAAAAAACACGAAAAACTTCGTTAAATAGAAAATGCACTTCGTTATTTGGAGGTTATTTTACGAAGAAATTAGCAAAATGTTCTTGGTTCCAAAGAAAAGTTCGCAAAATAGGGAAATTTGCAAAATAGAGGTCCGACTGTATATATTTATCAGTAGTAATGTCAGTGACCTAGGTTTCACCTTTCTACACTTAATCATTCCAAAAGAAAGCTAATTATTAGTATATTATATTTAAATATTTTTGGTTTAACAGGCAGGTAATTAAATGTTAAGCAAGAGTCACTTTTTTTGTAACAAATCTATTACTATTTGAGTGCACGAGAATATTGCACCAATTCAGGTGGTGATTATGAAAGCTAGTTTGATTGCTTCTTTTTTCTCCCCTTTTCTTTTATAGACTTTTTTTTTTTTATTTGTAAACTTATTTAATATCTCTCTTTTTTTTTTAAGGACGATGTTAAGATTATCATCAGAAATTCCAGTTTTAGAAGACACTTTGATGAGAATTCTGATCATTGGCTTGTCAAAAGAGCATCCACTTAATGCTCCAGATGCCCATGAACTTGCAGATCAGTTGGTAAAACGAGCAGCAGCCTTATATGCGGAAGGTATTTTGCTGTTTGACAATTTTCTTAAAAATAGTAAAGATTCATAATCATTATCAAAGTTGTTATACTTAATCTTGAATAATTATAATCATATCAAATATTTGTTAAAAAATAAAAGATTTTAAGCTGTTCCAAGTGATAAGTGATCCCACTGAGCTGTAATATCTCCATCACTATTATAGATGTATTCAAGTGAAATCCTTATTTTTGATAGGTGGTCCTAATACAGTTGTAATGCTTTAACTTCAACTTTGTTTACTAAAGTTACAGTATGAAACTAGAGGGCTGTGCAAGCCCTCGCGGTTGCGGGAGATAAGGCTCCCAGCATTTCGCTACCCAGTGGACTAAGTTGAGGTTGAGTGGTTAGCCTGATATCCATCTGCCTTGAACCCTCCGGAAAGAAACCCAGTACCCATTTTATAGAGGACTGGGTGGACGTAGGTCCCATCTGGAGAAGAATTCAGCGAGGAAAAATTTCCGACCTCCATCAGGGTCGGCACTGAACCCTGCTCCTTCAGGCCACAATCAAATGCCACTTGGCTACTGAACCTACTTGATTTGCATATATTTCAGTAAAATCTTGAGAAGAGAAAGTAAAAATTTTAGTGTTGTATCATTAAGTCAGCAGTATTTATTTGCATATAAATCCTTTTCTTTTTTTTTTTTTTTTGCTTACAGTTTATACTGCATAGGAATTATTGTTTTTGATATTACTCTACTGTGACCGAATAAGAATGGGCCTTGGTATTAGCTAAGGATTTCCTTAATAATAGACAAAATTTGCTTTAGGGCCAATTAACTATTTATTTCATGTTTTTAACTGTTAGCTTTCTGAGTTTTTTTATGAAGTATTGTAAATTTTTTTATGTAAATCTTAGTAAGGATTGGCAATATATGTAATGATTTTGATATTTATTTCTTTATAGATTTTCAAGTAATAAATGTTGACAGAATGGAACTAATTGATGCATTATTTAATCTGTGTGCCTATCATCATCCTGAAAATATTACTTTACCACCAGGGTTAGTTACTTTTACTTTTATACAAAGTCATGAACAATGTTTCATCTGGTCTGGTTTAATGCTGGCTATGAAAATTAAAAATTGTTTATTTAAACACCTTTTAAGGGTGTCAGAATGATCTTCTGTGCATACACTCATATATTCTATTATGTATAACTTTTTCACTATGATTTCAAAAGTTAACAGTGGGAAATTGGACTCATAACAATTTTACAGAGTTAGAGCTTTTTGAAGATTCTTATGTTTCTTATTCTTTAAAATTTTGTGAATCATTACAGTTCTGTTCTTCATTTAATGAATAGTTTTCTGTTTGTTATAATCTGAGATTTTAAAAATAATATTTAAAGATTTATAAAAGCTTATGCATAATTTAGTATTCCTATACTGAGCTTACGGTTAAAAAAATGCTTTAATGATTGAAAATTCCTATCAATTAATAAAACTTTATATTTCATTTAATGCTATATTTAACTTTGTCTTATTTAATAGTTTTGAATTAATCTTGTTTGGCATTTATTTCATTTTGTGAATGTATTCAGTGCATTCAGTGTTTTTATTAAAAAAAATATTATTTAAACCAAAAATCTTCTAAGCTCTGAAATACTTTTTCATTAAATTTGGACTTATGTGCAAATTACACACAAAATTACAATGTGAGAATTCAAGGTAATGTTTGAAATTTTACCTTAAACCTTTTTTTGTGTGTTAGAACACAAATATGGCCAGATATGCCAAATAGCCGTAAGCTATTCCTGGATTAAATTCAGTTGAATTCAATTAAGTTATTATATAAGCTAATACTAATACTATTTGGAGAAACCAGCCACTAGTGTTCTGTGTGTTACAGTAAACATATGAGATTGCTCAAAAGTTTTAAATTGCGATTTTGTTGAATTACCATAAATAATGTGGTGTCAACATCTATTAACTGGATAGCTTATTTATGGTTCTAAGGTAGCCTATGTGATAATTCATTATTTGAAGATCACATATTTGGTTTAAATAGTATGCTGCTGAACTGTTTCATGCTAGATTTAAATATTTCAATTTTATTTATCTTGCTTTTATTTTATTTTGTCTGAAGATATCAGCCTCCCAGTTTAGCAATATCAAGCCTGTATTGGAAATCTTGGATAATGCTTCTCATTATTACTGCTCACAATCCAGCGTCATTTGGATTTGCAGCCTGGGACAGCTATCCCACTTTACGAGGTTTTATAGAAATGTGCATAACAAAGTAAGTAAAATTCAAATTAAAGCGAAAACATTTAGTTTTTATTAAAAAAAGTAATATGAAATTGTATGTATTTGCATTTTTAAAATTAAAAATCTGCTCAATTTAGAGACTTTTTTTATTATCATTCTTTTAGTCATTTTATATTCCCACCACCCACAATGGCTATTGGCGATAAAGCAGAAGAAATAAAAAACCATGAACTTCAGGTATGAACTTTATTAGATAAAGAAACTTATTAGGTTTATTTTATAATTTAAATTTGAATTCAGTATATTGCAGAAATGTTTCCTTATTTTATGCTGTTAATTAATTCTAATCCCAATATAATTATTCTGTGTTTTCTTTCATTTAAAACATTTATTTTTTGCCAAACTTTAGTAAATTTATTAGGGTGCAAGGATTTATGGAAATAAATAAATAAATTCATAAAATTTTCCAAAAAAACAATATGTTTCTTTAGTATTGGAGTTTCATTATAATCCATTTCTTTCCCCCTCCCTTATTTTCTCTGTGATGATCTTGTTCTTTTCCTAGTTATTTTTTTTTATCACAATAAAAGAGTACTATCTTTTTTTTTTTTATTGTTAATTATATATCGCTTATTATCTTATTTTTTAAAATTTTGTTAACCTATAAGAGAGGATTACCAAAATAAAACAGTGTCTAATTGAAAACACTTTCAGATTTCTCATATGGAAAAACAAGAAATTCTAGAATTCGAAAATCATTTAGCATCAGCATCAACCAAAGTGACAATCACTGAAAGCAACAGTCTTTTACTTCCGCAGCTAACAACGATGGATCCAAGGTATATAAGTGATTAATGGTCATTATTTATAAATATATGTAGTAAACAAATCCAAGAAGAAGAAGAAATAAACAGCCGTTCTATTAAAACCTTCAGTTTTAAAATGACTTTAAAAGGATAAGATGGAATGTTAAGTTTTTATTATCTAGTTAACATTAATATTGTTTTTCATTAGAAATAATATTTTTGTACTTTGGAGGGCAGGCTTTTAATTTATTAGTGTAAGAAAAATTGTTTAATAATTATATTCTGACTTCACAATAATCTTTGTTGTGTTCTTTTTTTTTTTTTTGTCTTTGTCAAAATTAATGATTTTTAATTATCTCTCACTACATACCATTGTTGTAGGCTTAGATTTGATCCACATTTGCTGGTTGGATTTTGCAAGTTTTTTTTTTTTTTTTCAGCATTTTCAATTTTCGTAATAGTTATAGAATATCTTTATGCTGAGTCTTATTCAGTAATTACTTCATCTCAAGATTCATCAAGTATATAGCATTAAATCCTCCCAATTATTATTAATGTAATTTCCAGCAATTAGATGTTAGAATAAGATGAAATTGTATCAGCCATTGCGCTTGGTGAAAAATAAAAATTATTTATAATAAAAAGCTCCTGCTAGCTGCATCCAAACCAATTGGATGCAGCTACCAGCAGCTTTTTATTGTAAATAATTTTTATTTTTAACTAAATGTGATGACTGGTACAGTTTCATTTCAAACTATTTCATTGCACGTTAAACTAGTTTGCTAGATGTTAGAATAATTAGAATAATCATAACACTCACAACTTTATAAAGTTACAAATGTCTTTAGAGAGTTTTTGCCAAGTCATAAATCCAGAAATGTCTTGCTTCATTCATTGTAACTTTTTATCTACATTAGATATCTCATGTACCCTCAAAACTTAGTTAAATCAATCTGAAGAACACTTTATTTTCAGATTCCTGCTCATTCATTACAATATTGTCTCTACAGCTTGTATAGGTTCTAAATACTAACAGTACCAAATATTGACTTGTGAAATCTGTACTACAATGTTTTTAATAGTTAACTAGTGATAATTTATATGCCCCGTCAACAATGACAGGATAACAATGTGACGGCTTTTAGCTGAGATAAGAGTATTTACGCTTGTCATTTGTAATTTCTTCATTCAAGTCGAGATATGTCTCTTAAGACTCTTCAGGTGGTCGCTGGAAAAAAATGAACATTTAAATTTAAATTTTAATCTAGTAGACTGAAATTAATGAGTTATTTTCTTTTTTTTTTCTGGCTCTTCTCTCATTTCGCCACACACACACACACACACACACACACACACACACACACACACACACAAAGGCAGTGATAAGAAACAATAATTTGAATGTAGTCCCCATGGCCTAATGGATAAGATGTCTGACTTCTTATCAAAAGGTTGCAGGTTTGCTTCCCGTCGCGAACGTTTCATTGTAGTAATTTTTTCACAGGAAATTAACTATTGCGGAAATAGTTAGATAGACAGACAGAGAAATAAAAGATTTTAGTAATGTAGATTATGAAGTTAGCCTCAACTGAAAGTATGAATAAAATGAATGAATTCAGTTTGTATAAGAAGAATAAAATCTTTACATCTTATATTAAGGCACCTGTTCATTATTTATTTTGTAACAATTTGAAGTCAGATTTCCTAGTAATATCTTTGGTCATTTTTGAGTGTTGGGGTCATTGTTTGATCATTATTCGCTATGATCCCCACAGCAAACACTTTTTGCTGAAATACAGGATTTCCATATAAAAGTATTTCAAGCAATTTCATGGAGATTGTTATAATTTTGTTTTCCATAAAGTAAAGTCTTTGCATTATTCCTGATCCACTCTGTTTGGTCAGCATATCATCTTTCCCAAAGATTCAAAAACAACTGGAAATCAAAAACTTCATTATTTTCAAATTAGACTGTTTCATTTGGATTTCCTATCTATATGATCTATGAGGTACAGAACCATTTGCTCTTTACGTCAATTATCAGCTGTTTAGGTTTTCCTATTGCAGTAGTGTTTTTACTGATTCTAACCTTTCTACTTACATATCTGCTTCTTAGTAATTCAAAAACTATTAGAATACGTATTTTAGCTGAGCCCAAGTTTAAATTATTCATCTCGTAAATAATAGGATTTGCTTGTACATTAGGAGGCATTAATGTAAAATAATATTTTTAAAATGTAAAACAGTTTTTTTATTTATTTTATTATGACATTTGAGATACTAAATAGGCTTAAC
>JAFIDM010000179.1:25118459-25146688 GCA_023159025.1 Thereuonema tuberculata | reverse complement strand
TAAAACTTTATATTCAACTTTTCATAAGTAAGTGCGTTTTATTTATTGACATTTGAGATAGGTCCTCATCTCTCTTATTTCCTATCAACTTTTTCATTTACATTGAACATTAATGGGCCAGATCTGAACTTGCAAGGAGGGTTTGTGAGAAAAAAAAAATCTCTTTGCTGAGATAGAAGAAATTAAACAAATACAATTTATAGTAAACCACCATTTTTTTAAATTTGATATTTACATACCGTAATTTTTTGTGTGCTTGCCATTAATGCTCTTTTTATAAAATCTTTCATGTGCTTATTATGAAAATTTGAGCCTTTTTATTTCACAATCATTAAATTTATCTTTGTTTATATTATTGAATTTAAATAGTAAGGTATTTTTTCAGCTGGTAATTATTTTGGTATTTGAGTGATCAAAAATGAACAAACAAAAGCTATAGGTAAAACTTTTCTTTTAGTGGTTTAGCTCGCCGTCCACCTTCTCAGATATTGGAGCAGTTAAAACTTGTAAATCAAAATTTAAAGTTGGGTCATTTACTGTGCCGAAGTCGCAACCCTGACTTTCTCTTGGAAATTATACAAAGACAGGTATTAATGATTACTAGAATATTCTTATGCTTTTTTTTTAATTCTGCTGCAATTTTTTTATTGAATTAAAGAATATATCATTTCATGAGATTTAAAAATGAGAAATAATGATATATTGATTATACAATATCATTCTATTTTATTAAAAATTAATGGGACAGCTTTTACAATTTATAATAATTTATCTTAATTAATTTCCAATTGTGGGTTGTTGTTGGTTTGTTTGGTTGTTTTTTTTTTTTCCAATTAGGATAAAACATTTTAGTATTGAAAATAAAAAAAAAAAGGTTTTCAAATAGTTAAATATTTTCTTATTTTCAAACTGCAAATGAACATGGGAAATTGATGTTTTCTGCTAGCATTTTATCTAAATGTGCAATTTTTCAACATCCTAAGTTTGGATAAGTTCCACTTTGCTGACATTTATGTTAATTTAGCAGATTAAATAGTGGAATTACTGTAAATTGCTCATTGAAGTGTACTTTTCATTACGTATTCTGTGCTTTTGATTTTATATAATGGCTAAGTTAATTCTGTGGTTAAAACTATCTTTAGGGAACCTCTCAATCGATGCCTTGGCTTGCTGACTTAGTGGAGTCAAGTGAAGGAGCTTTTAATGTACTTCCCGTTCAGTGCCTCTGTGAGTTCTTACTAAATGATCCACCAGAAATTTGTAAAACACAAGCAGAAAGTGATAAAGAAGATACTAAGGATGGTAAGGAAGAATCCAAGGCAGAAAAAGCTGAAAAGGCCAAGAAAAAAGAGGTAAGTTGCTATTTAAATGAAATATTCTGAAAACAAAATATTTTTTTAAAAATAATTAAATATAATTAATGTTAATAATTTAAGTGGAATATAATGAAAGTTAGATCCAAACAAATTAATGTATTTATTGCTGAACAAATGATAAATTCTCCTTCTTTTTTTCTTTTTTAATTTTTATTTATAGAAACATCAAAAGCAACAACAATTATTGAAACATCTTCAGAGCCTTCTTTATGATAGTGGGGATGATTCTAGACCTACTCAGGAAGTTTTAGATTATTTCTTAAGACGACTCAGTTCTCAACAGTCCACTTCTAGGCTCCAGGCCACTATGGTAAAGAAAATTCTGTGTTTATATCTTTTAAAAATGCTATATAAAATTTATAAAGAAAGTAATATCAAAAGTTGTTCAGGTATTATTTTATGAATAGGTTTCTTTTATGAGTAATAAAGTGGGTTGTTTAATTTTCACTTGGTTAATCAAACAACAAGTCAGTAATAGTAATAGTAATAACCATCCAAGCACAATTTGAATAGAGCTAAGAAGCATATTTTATGCAGGAAATAATTTTGCATTTGTTTGTAGGGATTACAGTATTTCCTCCTTAAGGAAATAAAATTATCTCTGTATAATATAAAAAATGAGATCATATACAATAATTACTTGATTTTTTTTTTCCTTTGCTCTGTTATTAAGAACATCCAGCATATATACACTCATGTTTGTAAAAGTTGCAATACCGTGAAGGAACCATCAGAATGTAAGGATTGTAGCATTACACACATTACTAATAGTGATACAAACAAACGATTAAAGTTTCAGAGCAATGCAACAACACAGCTTCTAACACACTGAGCAGCAATTGATACAGATTGAGGAAATCTCTATTTCTTCTGTTGCATTACTTCTTACAGACAAAATTACTTCATAATTTTGCGGTTTTGCTGCTTATCGTTTGTTGGAGATCTGCACTAAAAAGCATAAAATTAAACAAAACTAAAATTCATTTTTAATATTTCATTTAACATTTAAAAATTATCTTTAAGTTTAATCATAAAATATAAACCAAATTCAATTAAAAAGCTTTTGTTGTTGTTATATCATCCATTCAGTCGTGTTCGACTCTTGGCGATCCGATGGACAAACTTCCTCCAATTTTCATGGTCAGTGGTGGCATTTTACTGTTACAGCATACATTCATGTTTGTGAAAATTGAAACACCATGAAGGAATCATCAGAATGTAAGGAAATGCATTACACACATTACTAATAGTGATACAAACTAACAATTAAAGTTTCAGAGCAATGCAACAAAAGTACTTGCAAAACATCAGTATGGTGTAAAGCCTCCATACGCTGCAGATAGGAGCTGCTGTACGCCGTGGCATCGAATCAAACGGGTTTTGGATGTGTTCCTGGGGTATCACCTGACAGACTGCTTCTAGCCGAATGTACAGGTCATCAGTATTGGCTGCTGGATGACAATGACAGGCTAGCTGCCCAGTACCATATCCCAGACAAGTTCAATAGGGGACATATTGGGCGAACATACAGGCCAGGGAAGAAGGGGTATCTGCCTTGCTTCGAAGACTGCCTGGACATTTCTAGCAACATGTGGGCGAGTGTTGTCTTGTTGGAATATGGCTCCAGGAGTGTGCAGAAGGAAGATTAGTCACGGGATTTCAGTACAAAATTCAAAGTAGAAATCTCAGTTACTTAATTTTGATTTATTCATTTTAGGGTCTTGCAATGGTGTTATGTCCAACAACACGATTAGATGAAGATGATGATGATGAATTGCACTCTGCAAAAGAAGAAAAGATAGAATACAATTGGCTGCTAAAATATTTACCAAATTTACCACATTTTGATTCCATCAGGGCATCTGCAAGTGTTGCTCTGCGGCAGGTAGGACAGTTGCTTTAACTTTGTTTTGTTTTTGTTTTTCAGAATTTAAAGTAGAATTTTTTTCTTTTTACTTTAGTTATTGTTTTTATTTTAAGAAATATTAAAAATTTGATCTTACATATCACATTTACTATGTATAAACTTTGTTGATGTCAATGAAGTCCTTCACAACTTATAATTAATAGGCCACTGAAAATGGAAATATGGGTTGTACTGTGCAAATTACAAAAATAAAATATTTAAAAAAAATTACCATAGATTTTACTAGGCGAAGATGCATAATCAAAGCCAAATATAAACAATTACATAAGAAACTTGTTGACTAGAAATCTGTATGGTGTCAGTTTTATCCATTTAACAATACAAGATTTAGTCCTCAAAGTAATTGGCCATAAAAATCGTTGTATAAATAATAATTAATAATAATAAAATTCTTCTTCTTAATTAATAATTCATATTTGCCCACTGAATGTCTGTTAGATATCAACCATCATATTAATTCAGAAAAATATTGATTTATTATATTTTTATTATCTATTTCTACATATATATATATAAAATAAAGGGTTTGTAAGCCCTTTTTTCTTGAGAACCACATGAGATACAGGGGTAAATGTGGAATCCTGATGTGGAGGCATGCATGAGCATGTCGATTTTTGTTAAAAGTAATTTTAATAAAAAAAATTCTTAAAAAAATTGATGCCTCCTGGATCCCTGTTATTGCGTCTTTCTACATCTAAAAATTGGTTGAATCCATTGAAGTTTAATAGGGCTGCTCAAGTGCTAAGGAAAATTAATTTTTTTGTTTCACTTTAATTTAACGTATTTTTCACTTAAATATGATTAAAAGATCTTATTTAATCTGAATTGTCACTTAATTAAGATTAGAAGAACTATATTTCCAACTGTATAATTTCTACCGGTTTTACTTGCAATTTTATGTAAGCTTCAATATCAGAATGGATCAAACATTATTTTATTTTTTTATTTTTTTCATTTTAGTTTTATTTGTTGTTATTACTTGGAATTTGAAACTAGTTTAATGGATGTCTTAGTTTTTTGTATGAAAATTTTGTTTTCACAGGCCTGTCAGATAGAAACAAATCCTTGGGCTATCAGTGCATATATTCAGTTTTTGTCTAATTATGCTCCAGATGAACAACTTCAAGAATCAGCTGATTTAGCTTTGGTGAGCTATAGCCACTTTTCCAGTTTGTTTACTTCTTTATCAATTTGTTTGCATTCTTCACTGATTTGTTTGCTTCATACAAGTATTCCGTTTTATTTAACAACAGTTCCTTCATGCAAAAGGCTATGTAAGATTTCATACTCACGGATGACTTCCATAACTTTAAAATTAGAAAAATCAGTGTTTTCTTTAACCCATGACCTTCCTTTAAATGGCAATGCTAACCTACACTTTGTTACAGTAATTCGAAAGGTGATCTTTTATTACTGGCATACTCGGGTAGTAGAATTGTTGTAAAACCTGAGGATTGCAAAAAATTTGATAATTAAAAAAAAATAATAATAATATTCAAAAAAATGTAGCACAAAATTTTCATGAAGCATAATGCATTATTGAATAAAAAACCTAATTAATTAAATTTACAGAAACTGTAAATAAGATATATAATATAAATAATCTTATTTGAATAAAGGCACAGAAGTAAATATTGATTAGTCAGTTTTCCATAAATACTGTAAAGCTATAATGTTTTAGCCTCATTGTTGAGAATTAAAAAAAAAAAATCATTTTCAGTTTTAATAAATCACAATACTTTATTTCTATTTTATTTTTCGTATCTAAAATAAAATGTTAATAATATTTAATTGAATGACATTATAATATTAGGGTTATAAAAACTATTTGTAATGATCTTCTCCGTTTACCACTTTCATCTTTTTTGTTTTCAAATTTATGTTGTTATTATTACAGCTAAACCTCATTATCCTTTATAATGATTCTGCTTATAATGAAATGCAAGTATGGCTGCCAATTTTCATAAGCTGACATAACACTAGACACAATTATTGGCATCTTAAATACGAGGGGCGAAAAGTAATTGAGTAATTTTTTTTCATGAAAATATTAATGAATACACAGATATAAAGAAATACACATGAAAGAGCATTTAATGACTATTTTCTCCTGAGATGGCATGCATGTGTGTTGTCCTTAGTGTATGTCCTAAACGACAGGTGTGATAAAGACATTCAGTGAGATTGAGATTCAAAGCTTCATCCGATTTCTGATGGCAAAGGGAAGAAGCCTGCTGAAATTTATTGTGAAATATGTTCAACATATGGAAATGGCTTGATGACATTTACAAATGTATGCAACTAGTGTGCAAAGTTCACAGTGGGCTGCACATGCGTACTCAATGAAGATCGGTGAGGCAGACCACAGATATCACACACCGATTCCAGCATCGACGCTTTAGACAAAATGATTAAAGAGGATGGATGGATAAAATTCAAAGACATATCGTATGGAACATATCGGGTGATGTCTGATGTTGCTGCTGCATGAGAATGACGATCCCCATGTTGCTATAGCCATGAAAATTAAACTCCACTCCTGGCATTGGAAAGTTCTCAAACAACCTTCTGACAGTCCTGACTTGATGCCAAGTGATTACCACCTGTTCGGCCCAATGAAGATGCACCTTGCAGCACCACTTCAGAAGTGGTGAAGATGTGAAGAAAGCTGTTCTTTAGTGTTTTGTGCACAGCCGAATGACTTTTATTACTCCAGCATACACAAGTTAATTTCACATTGAAACAAGTGCATCAGCCTCAATTGAAATTATGTATTTCATGTGTTAATCTTCATATTTTGTGTAATTATTAAAGTTTCCATGAAAAAAATTTACTCAATTACTTTTTAATCGCCCCTCATACTTTATTGTACAATTCATCAATAAAAGATTGAAACATGATTTATATATTGTTATTTTTATAGTATCGCAATTATTTTCTGCAAAAATAAGAGGCATATGAAATTGAGAGGAGGTACAAGTTGAACATAGAAAAATGTCTAGAATTTCCTAAAACGATCAACTTATATTGTGATGTGATTCTTTAGACCCAGAGAATCGCATTATCACACAGTTCAACTGTGCTATTATTTGGATTAGTAAATTACAGAAAAGGCTAAAAAATTGTAATTCTGTATTAATTAAACTAAATTTGAGGTACTGCATCAATGTATTTTGAAAATCAAATTCATATTATAGTGCTGTGATGCAGTACTTTAGAATTGAAAAATTAAAAAGTTGAGATATGTACAAATGTTTATAAAGTATACATGGGTTAACTTCTTAATTCTAGCATTGCATTAGTCAACATTGGAAGGATATTGTTTTCCATGGGTAATTAAGAAACAAAATTTACAGTACCAAAATATTGAAATTTTTATTAACAGTATGCTCAGCAAACATATCAATTTAGATATTTCTACACTTTTGTGAACTTATATGAATGTTCGAATACAAACATAGACAGTAATTGTCTTCATATATCATCCTCTTAAATAAAACCTTTGAAATAATATTTTCCTAGCTTTATTTGCATTCAAGTTCAGGGTGAAATTTAAAGTCTTTCGAATTTCTTCACTTATTTTCTTTGAGTACTGTAATTCTATTTACTTAATCATATTGTCTTTTAAAAACAAAATTAATGTAATTCTTTTTTCTTTTATACTTATTTAGAATATGGCACAACTTATCATAGAGAGAACCACAATTTTAAATTATATTCTTCCAAGTGAAGAGGCTTCTACTAGAGAACAAAAAACCAGTTCCCTGCAAGCTTTAATGACTATTTTTTTGAAATATTTGAGGAAAGCTCGTGAACCATCAAAAGAAGCTTATTCTTGGGTAAATTAGGTTTATTTTGTATTTTTTCTCGTATCTTCTTACATCTTCTTGCCTATGTAATACTTTGGCGTTTTGAGTTGTAAATATTATTTATTGTTCTTTGCAAATATTTAATATCTAAAATAGACCTTTTATTCACATCTTCTTTAGTCAGAATCTCAAGACCAGATTATTATTCAGTGGGCTTCAGGAGAAGCTGCTACTATGCATATTTTGGTTGTGCATGCTATGGTTATATTGCTAACATATGGTCCACCACAAGGTAAGGAAAAAAGTCAACAACTATAGCTTTAATTTCATTTGATATCAATATTGTAGCCCTCTTCAACAATATTTGCATTTTGAAGATATCTGACTTCGCCAGCTGACTCCTTTTATTCTTATCAAATTCTAGAAGCCACATACTGTTGGTGACTTGATAAATATTCTATAATATGGATGAAGTTTATGTTTCACCAGAATTTCTTAAGCTTTGTCATGGTATATTTGCTTTAGTGTAGACAAGGCCATCTAATTGCTTATAGAAATCCTCTAATATCATAGAGGATGTAAAAGGCTTTTAAGAGATAAAATTTAAACTATGTTGTTTATACTCATTTTAGAACATATACAACTACAGACAGAAATCCTAAATAGCAGGGGTGGGGTAACTTTTTTTCATCAGGCCACTACAAAAATGTTAGGACATTTTGAAGGCCTATTGAATATCATATATAATAAGAAATAGTAAACAAACAATCATATTTTATTATAAAATATACTCCTGAACACTAACTAATGTTGTTTCTTTCAATCTTGGAGGTTCCACATTTATTCTCACAGTTGTTCCTCGTCACTTCTATCCTGAAACCTCACTGTTTACTGGTGACTACTCTTGACTGACAATTGCTAACAAATGTGAAACAGCTGTTCTGGAATGTCATCTAATAAACACTTGGTTTCATTTATTGACTTTTAAGATGTTTTTTTTCTTTGGATCACAGAAAATCATCATGGATTAGGCATTGGAAGTCAGGAATCATCATGTGGTGCAGTTTGCCTTTCTATAGTGTAGAAGCATGATTTACTTAAAGTAAAACCACTCTTAATTACTTAGTATTATAAGAAATGCACAAAGTATTAAATGTGAAACATATTCGATAAAATTTGATATTTTAAAAATGCAATATAAATCATATTTTTAGATATTTCATCAGTTAGAAAGAAAATTTAAAGTACTTTTCTTAAATGCTGTATATTTTATGAAGTCTGTCAGATAACATAATAAAACTTACATTATATATAAAACTATTATATATATATTCTTTTAGATCCAACATTGTTTGACGAGTTGCTGGAAATATGGTTTCCGTCCACATTTGATCCTCCCCAGGCTTTTCTTGTGGACACATCTGAAGAAGCCCTGTTATTACCAGATTGGTTGAAATTACGAATGATACGATCTAATGTTTCTGTTCTTGTTGATGCTGCTTTGAAAGATTTAGAACCAACACAGCTTGTATTGTTTATTCAATCTTTCGGTATTCCTGTTTCAAGTGTCAGGTATGAACTTCATTTTCATGTTCTAAAAGCTACCCGAATAATTTTAATTAAAAAAAAAAATCAGTAAAATTAAGAGCTTTTTAAGTAAAAAAATTAATAAAATGACTACAAATATCAAAAAAGAACCTCTTATTGGAAGATGATACTTGAATTAAGTATGATACAATAACAGAATTGAAGCTTTTTCTTCTCTTTAGGCTAACTATTTTTTTTTTTTTTAATTATCTTCAAAATCATTAGTAAACAAAAAATTTTATTGATATAATCTCAATAATTTTTATGTTTATTTTTAACTTTCAAAAACAATTAAATATGCATTAAAATTTAATTTTAAAAACCTTAAAAGTGTTAAAAAATATTAAGCTTTATTATCAGTTAAAGTAAATTACTAATCTACAGCCAAAACAGAAAAGGAGAATACTTGGTTTTTGTATAATAATAACTAATATTAAATTAATTTCATTTAAGTATATTTAGAAATCTATTAGTTGAAATAAGGACTTCCCAAATCCCCACTATCGTTTTATCATATAGTTTCAATTACAGATTGAATGAAATATTAAAAAGAAACATAATGTATAACACTGAATTCATTATTATTGTTGAAGGAATAGAACTTCTCTTTGACTATTATGTCTCTCTTACATGAATGGAATACTTTTCTCATACTTTAAAATGTTTAAGGTCAGAATGGAGATCCTAATTGTTTAATATTCCTTTCTTGTTTTATTTCCGACTGCCATTTTGCCTTGTAGTTGTTATAATAATTAAACTTAATATCCTGCTATTGCTTCTGAAATTTATGATCATTAGTCATTAAATATACATTTAGTTTTTGGCTCATAGCTTCAGAATAATTCTTGGTTCCATAGAAAATTGTTTATGATCAACACTCATTTTAGTTTAGAATGTAGAAGTTACAAGTCATTTCTATTGCATTAATACAGGCTGTCCTCGTTTTTACGATGAATGAATTTATGACAATTCAGATTTACGCCAGTTTAGAATTTGGGCCAAAATAAGGAAAAATATATTTTAAAAAATTAAAAATACGAAAAAAGAAAAATTAAATTTCTTGAGCGAAAATGCAGCTAAAACAGTGAATGCTGTCACTTTTAACATCCCGTGCTGATTGCCTGTAAATGCTGTGATAAATACATATTACCATTAATAGTGATAAAAGTTTTTAAGAAGAAACATGCTCATGGTCTGGTAAAAGGAAATTACCCTATATGCACGTAATAAGTAAGTTATTTATTATGTTATGTTAATTTAGTAGGCCTATGAAAGTACTTGCTGATCCGGTGTGGCCTAGTGGATTAGGCCATGGACTCCCAAAAGGCAGATGTGTCAGAACCTGGGTTCGAATCCCGGCATCAGCAAGGATGTTTGAAAATTTCCTTTTCGTGTTTGTCTGCTTCTTCATCTTTCTCTTCAAGTCTGGAATCATTCCTTAAAGATTTCCTGAGGAAGGCAACAGGAAACCACCTCAGTAACTTTCCCTTGAAATTCTATGAATTCTTCTAGGGATTTGTCATATTGAGATCCACAGAACATGGATCTTTGGATACGAAGATCGCACTTCCATGCAAACCGTACAACAACAACAATGAAAGTACTTAAATATTTTACATTAATTTTAATCGTATAAACTTATATTAATATGGTTTAATTAAAATAAAAACTATATTTTTGGATGTGTGTGGAATGCATCCCGCCTGTTTACATTATGTAATGGGTTTGTTTTACGTCGATTCGATTTACGACGCCACAGTACGAACGCAATACTGGCATAAAACGAGGGCTGCCTGTATACATAATTTCTATTTACTTTTATTTAGAAGATAATTAAAAAGAAAAATCAGCACTTTTAGTAATAAAAAATGAAAATGCAGAAAAATGTGTAATCGGACATTGCTTTTACCATGTGGGATTTTATTTTTTTATTTTTTCCCCTAAACGAGGATACACTTTTTTTAATCTTTCAGTATATTAACAGTTTGAATTGGAAGACTAAAACTACAGCACAGTGTTTGAATGTTACTGGTTTCTTTGATTTTTGAAAATTGCTTGAGATAATCAAACTGATAAAATTAAAACTATTTTAAATAGATTCTAACTTCTTTGATTCTTTTTTAAACTTACAGTAAACTACTGCAAGCATTGGATTTTGCTGTTGAATGTAATAGATATGCTGTTGATCAAGCTGTTGGAGATAAAGGTTACATGTCACAGTTAGTTGAAGTCCAGCAACAGCGAGGAGCTGAAGGAGGGAATATTTTTGCTCAGTTGTTAGACGTTGGATCACTTCCCTTAGAAGGTAAAGTTATTTCTAGGCAGTAGGAATAAGAGAAAAGTCACTGTTATATGCAATAATCATTAGCCTATAAACTATCTGAATGTGTGTGTGTGTATTGCCAGCAAATAAGAGTTGGTTTATGAAATTATCAAGCACATCTTTAAGCCATTTTAATGAGCTGTGAGTGAAAGAAGAAAACTTGAACTTAAATATTTTATTTAGTATTCAAAGTCAGTCAAAGTAAAGAATTCAGTATAATCTCAAATATTGGTTAGTAAACCTATCTGTCAAAACTTGAGAAAAATTGTAAAAATTTCAAAAAAATGCCATCTTTATTCATTTTTGTATTTATCATTCTTCTTTACATTCACAGAGTTATAAAGGTACATTGTAATTGTTTGCATTTGATAAAAGATGTAAAAACAAAAGTACCATGGTACTTTAAATATAGAGTTACCTAATGGATTAAGTGTTCCCAACTGGTGAAAACATTATACATCTATCTACCTACTTTAAATTAATATACAGTGGAACGCCGCCATTCGTCCGCCTCTCTATTCGTACAACTTTTTCAAGTCAAATTCAACTCGCCATTCGTATGCTTGCCCCGCGAATCAGACAGGGTGACCTTGTTACTGGCTGCGCCAGGCGGTCGCTTCATCTCGTGCTAGCTTCCGTATGCTGCGCATAATCCACGCAAGCTTCGTGAAACTCTGTGATATTTTATTGTTATTTTTTGTTGTTTTTATTAAAAATAGTGCAGCCATGGGTCTAAAAAAGATTACTGATTCAACTAAGAATAAAAGGAAAGCAGTGAGAACGACAATTGAATTGAAAAAAAGAAATCGTTGCGAAGTTTGAAAGTAAAACTCGTGTCTCTGACCTGGCAACTCAGTATGGCATGGCGAAATCAACCATATCGTCTATACTGAAAAAGAAAGAAATAATAATAGAGGCCTATATATTTATTGTTTTCATAGTTTTTATGAATTTTAGGCTTAACATATTATTACAAAGGTTTATATAAGCAATCATCTGTGGGTCTGGAATGGATTAATCCAATTTACATTATACCTTATGTGAAAAAATGATTCGCCATTCGAACTGCCTCCTGGAATGGATTGTGTATGAATAGCAAGGTTCCACTGTACAGTAATTGTTATAATTTGTGGTGATAAATATTTGTAAATGACCTTCATTCCTGTTTTATTTTATGCTGAGCTTTGTAAAACATTTTATAAACTATAAAGGAATGAGGAATTTGAGAAACTCAAATGGAATGAGGCTGGCCATATAGCAATACGTAATAGTAATAGATAGTCAAGAGAAATTCTAAATTGAATTCTGAGAAATGAAATGAGAAAGAGACACAATCTCCATGGTGGATGAAATTAAAAATTCTTTTGAATTCGATTGGAAGAGAAAAGCTTTCGACTGAAAGAAAACTTGGAGAGACTTTCATCCTGCAGTGGATTGAAAATGGTTGATAATAAGATAAAGATAGCCATAACAACAAATTCTTTTTTTTCTTTTTTTAATTGATAACAAAATTATTGACTGTAGCTTATTCATTTGTTTTATTAATCAGGAATTGCAGATGAATCCATATCAGAACCAAGAAGGGAAGCTTTAATAATCCCAACAAAGCCTGTGTCACAAATTGCATCAGATGTCCACCCTAATTGTTTATATTATATATTTGCAATTGATTCTTCATGTCAGCTGTCACCCGTCAAACAACAGGAGTTATTCAGACCTTTACAAAAGGTAGGACATTCAATCTACGTTCTTTATTTCATTCTTAAGGTTTTTTCATTATTATGGCAGAATTAAATGAAGTAATCTTTTTTTAATGAACAAATGTCATTTTTACAATTGATTGAAATTTAGCACTAAATTTAGAAACACCAAGATAATAATATTCAAATAATTTTTACAGAATTCTTAAAATGAAAGAATTGTATTGTTTCAATAAAACTTGTACATTTTTTTTTTATTTATTTAAGTTATTTATTTATCTTTCTACATTCAAAAGACTGTTTACTTCCCTGTTTCCCAACGTGGGTCGCACGCCCCACAGGGGGGGCAATTTGATTGTTAAGGGGGGGCAATTGGAAAATGGGAAATTTTTTTATTTGGTTGTAAAAGTTGAAAAGTCGTTTTTTTTTTGGTTGTAAAAGTTGAAAAGTCGTTTTTTTTTTTGGTTGTAAAAGTTGAAAAGTCGTTTTTTTTTGGTTGTAAAAGTTAAAAAGTCGTTTTTTTTTGTTTGTTTTTTTGGTGGGGCATAGCATACTTTAGATACTTTAGGTGGGGCATAGCACAAAAAAGGTTGGGAAACACTGGTTTACTTGAAAAACATTAGTTAACATTGTTTCAGTTTTTTTTTAGATTTGAAATATTGCTGTTTGAAAAAATGAAAATGTAATTTCTCTTTGCAGTATTTTGAATCTTTGCAAAATTTCTCTTTGCATGATATATTAATTTGTCATTATTAATTAATGAAAATGTTCTTGATTAATGCATCATATTGCTAACTCTTGATTATAGATAGTCATTGTTAATTATTATTATTTTTCTTAATCTTCTCACACAGACATTTTTAATCTCTGCTTTCAGGTACTCTCTCTTGAAGCACGTTCTTTTGAAAAGTTGATGACAGCATCTGTATTGCAAATGTTAAATCAGCTGCTTAGTACTAGAGAAGGATATCTTTACGTCAAGAACTTTCATAAATCTGCAACAATAGCCTGTCCTTTATTTAGGATATTACTTATAAGTTTGGTTAGTTACGCTTATTTTAATATTGATATTTTTGTATTAAGTAAAATATTCTTTTAAAATTAGGCAGTAGCTTTCTAGATGCCAGTAAATTATGAGTAATTCATCATTCTTAATATTTTGGAATTGTAAAATAATCAGCAACGATACAATGAATCTCATATAAGTATTGAAATTCATTTTATATTCAAAAATGACATTTTTCTTTATAGAATATCCCATCCCATTAATATAACATGTATTCCTATTGTTACTTTTTTTTAGGAAAAAGATCAAGGTATTTTACGGAGGCAGCTAATAACAGTAGCAGACAAAATTTTGTCATTATCAAGTGGCTGCAATTCTCCCTTAACAAAATTGTTAGAACAAATTAAGAAACTTGGAAAAATTCCCAAGAAACCTGATGAAAGACAGAAATTAGCAGAAGATAATCCAGGACTGTCAGAAGAATATATTATGAGAGGTTCAAACTTCTATTTGTTACTTATTTTTATAAATTCCTTATATTTTTGTTTTTCCATTTTTAAGTTAAAAGTAAAGCTCGTTTATTACTTCCATGATAATTAATGTTTTATTCAAGTTAGCATTATAGGAATATGATTTATAAACTAAAGATTTAATATATATTGCATTTAGTAATTAAGTCTTTACATTTCAGCTGACTATAAAAATAAAATTTAATTATTTCTTCACAGTGTTCTGAAAAGAATTCCTTATCAGGCTTCATTGACAATGCTTATTTTAGATTCATCCATATTTATTAGGACTGTTCTTTTTTTTTTTTTTTTTAATTTTTAATTTGTGTTTTCATTTTTCACAAATAAAGCCCTTTTTTAATTTTTTCCATGTAGCTTTTCATATGTCAGAATCACTGGGTTCATCGTCTCTCTTTAACACATGATTACAGGGCGTGTAGGGTAACAAATTTAATTATTTTGAAAAACATATATATCAGACCCAAAAATATATATTTTCATGAAAAGTTGTGCACATATTCTTAAATAGCTTCATTACAAGTTTATTCTATTCTATATAACTTCCTTCAGCATCAATGACTGCTTCAGTGCAGTACCTGAAGCATTGACATGCCTGAATCAAATGGTCCTTATTCATTTATCACATTATCTTGACAATGGCGGCTTCAGTGAATCTTTGGTGTTGTGGGGATGTTGAATAGTCTCCCTCTCAACAATGCTCCACAACATAGTAATCTGGTGGATTTAAATCTGGCGAGTTTGGAGACCAAATGTTGGACTTTACATGATCGTGAAGATTGTCAGCCATCCATTCTTGGGTCACATGAACTTTGTGAGGAGATGCCGAGTCCTGCTAAAACATATACGGCCTTCCATTGTTTATCCTTTCAATCCAGGGCTTAACTGTTTCAAGCACCTCAATGTAGCCAGTAGCATTAACTGCGTGATCCTGTGGAAAGGAGTGGAGTGGCATGACTGTACCTTGTTACTCACCAATCCTCAAACCATCACAGTTGCTGGAAACTTGGCGTGCACAAATTGAAAGTTAAAAGCATATCAACATTTTTCTTTCTCTAGGATCAAGGGAAACATTAAAACTAGGTAATTTTAAATGATGAGTGCTAATAAATACAAAACAACTGAAAGCCAGCTGATGGTTGATTGCTAATGTGTACATCCCCCACTCCCTTTATTTTTATTTCATGCTTCATTTTGTAAAAAGCCTTGTAGCAAACTGAAATGGTTTATATACTTCGAAATCTTCCATTTATATCAATCCATCCATTTGTGTTGGACATCCTCGCAATGAATTTGTGAATTTGTGCTTAATGGACTCTCCAGTAATACTAGAATTAGATGCTCTAGAATCTTGCAATATAAAGTTCTAGTAAATTAAATAATTTAATGTGCATTCATACAGTTTGTGAAAAAAATTAAAAGTGCACATATAAATAAACAAAGGTTTTCGCATCCCAGTACTCTTAACAGCCGATTTCTCCAAATGATATTAGTATTAGCTAGGGTTGGGTAAGTTACTTTTAAAAAGTAACTGAGTTAAAAAAATAAATAAATACCGGTATCTATATATATTCTGTTAAAAGCATATTAAGAATTTATATTTTTTAAACTGTTGTAATTGCCATATCACATTATAAAAATTGATTGATTACATTACAAAATTAATATATAGATTTAGTTTATGTTATTTTTCAGGAATTTTATTTAGAGTTTTTCTTTTTAATTTAAATGTACTGTGAGCAGTCTTCTCAATTGTTTTTTGCTTCACAGTGCACTAATAAGTTAGTTTTTCAAATTAGTAGGAGTTCAAGGTAGTTGTTCAAATTATTTTTTCTAATTATTTTGGGAATCTGAAATTTTGTTGATTCTATAGCACTCGTATTTAATCAAATAATTCGTGCTGATTATTTTGCATTCCTATATTTTAAATGATACTGTCAAAAGTTTTTTTTTTGTTTTTTTTTTTAATGCATTTTTAAATTAATTAATTTCTTAGCAGCGAATTTTATTTTACCAAATTTTTTATTTAAGCTGTCATTTTTTTTTTCATTTAGATATTTATTTACGTTACAAAAATAAAATTACAAATAAAAGAAGCTAAATAAGATATTTTTTATAACTTGAATTATTGTTGATGGATTAGGCTATTGTTTCCTGAGCTTAAATAAACCCTTTATTTTTTTCCATTAATTAAATCTTAATTCAACATATTTGAGGAAGTTTTTGATTTTGTTTCTCCTTTAAAACACAATGTATTTTAAAGGGAAATTATTTTGTCATTTTTCTTGTTTTTATCACAATTGAAATATATTGATCCTTTTGAAAGCAATATCGAAAAAGTAAAGAGCAGGGTTTTCTCTAAATTGTGACGACACGTTTTATAGTTCTTTATTACAATCATGGAATGGAAAGAAATCTTTGTAGCTCACAAACATTCTTTATTTATCCAAAAATATTAAAAATAAACAAATAAACAAGCATCTTCCTTATAAGCAAGCAATATTTATATCAAATTAGATTTATTCAATGTGAAACATCGGCTTAGTCTGCTGGGTTACCAAAATTCTCGATGGAAAGATCACCTCTTACAAATGTAAATGTCAAGTTTCACATTTAAAATTAAAAATTATTAACTTCCAATAATAGTTTTCTTCAAATACTTTTCACTTACAAGCATCTAACAAGGCAGTTTAGAAATGGGTTGGTTAGAATGACGTCACTGCAGACAAAAGAATTGTAAGTTCTCAGTAAATTTGCGTTTTTTTAAATGTGTATGTTATATGATGTTGAAACGCTTTTTTTTTTTTAAGTTCCTTATAACATTACTTTTTACCAGACATCTTTGTTTCAAATGAAGTTCGAATTTATAATGTTAACTGTTCGTCAGTAGTCTTCTGCATTTTGAACTAAATCATTCAAGATACTCATAAAAATCAGTGTTTCTTTGTTGATGATTCAAACAAGAATGACTGGGATAAGCCCATAGATGAGATTTGGATTAATTTTCTAGGATAATCTTCTTAGAAAAGATCTGAGCAACACTAAGTGTCGATAACTGATATGGCGTTTCTGAAACAGCTCTTGCCAAACCTCTGAATAGCTTGGTGTGAAAGTAAACCAAAATAAAATGGACAAAAAAAAAGTAACGCATTTTCGTTACTCTGTTACAAATAAAAGTAACTGAGTTACAGTTGTTACGTGTTGTTTTAGGGCGCACGCCATCCAATGCATTCCCAAGCAAGCCACGATCATGGGAGAAAAGGGAGAGAAAGGCAAAGGGAGGGGAGTGAGGAGATTGGACGGGAAAAAGGGAGATGCCATGGAAAGCTAGCCAACCGACCGGGAATTCACCAGTGGCCCCGCGCCTTTCAGTTAAAGAACTGTGAGGCTAAGACAGGAAGAAGATTCACAAGAAAAGATTTTATTAAATGATAAGAATAGATAAATGGTTACAAGTGCTATATACAACCGGTCATAGGGTTCGTTCAAACTGTCCGGGACCCGGGAGCTCGGAGAATGCTGTACGTCGGAGTGGGGACCGCCAGTAAGTCCGCTGAACTTTCATGGTCAGGCCGTCGAGGGGAGATCCAGTAGCCTCTGATTCCTGTGGGCGCATCTGGATGGGACGATTCAGGCTTCGGGCACTATGGGGAACCCTGGTGAAGATCGCTGGGAGTCATTGCTTTCCAGTGGTCGGCGGTCTAAGGTCAGGCGGCGAGAGGTCAATGACAGTCGGGTACTTGCAAAGCCGTTTCATGGACTCTCTTCCGTAATGGCGCAGCCTGCATATCTCTGCTTAGGGTCGAGGGATTCGCCAACTTCAATCGGGGGAAGCCGACAAGATGAAGACACTGAGGGCGGGCAGGGTAACTGCTATCGGTACCGCTTTCCACGGGAGCTGGGCGGTTCCTTTGCAGCTTCCATCGTCTGCATCTGTTCCAGGACTAGGCGGCGGCGGCAAGGGGGAGGCGGGCAGGGCTTTTCGGCGATCGGCCCGCTGACTGCAAGAGCCTGGTCGCCTGTCCTTGCACCTCGCCTCCTCAGGAACACACCCCCTTTCTCTCGGGGACCGTCGTTTATATTTGTGGGGAGGGGTGGCGAAGCATTTCCTTCCGTCTATTGCTTCTGGTACACTTCTGTTTGTTTGGCGACAGTTCCTTTGTTTTCCTGGGTTGATAGAATATTCTCGCACTTAACAAAGGGGGAAAGTTGGAGAAAGGTTTTAAACAGATAGACAATAGGCTTCATGGCCTAATTGCCTTTGTGGACTGTTTTTGAGAAGCTTTCTCGAGCCATTTCTGAAGTCGTTAAAACAGGCACAAAAGTTTCTTAGGCGCCAATTTGTCGGGAGTCAAGGCAGGTAACCCTATGAATACCGGCATTAGTTCTAGGTTAAGATGTAGAATTAGAAAATAATCATACAGAAAAGTGAAGATATATTATAGAAGTATTATACAGAAGGACAGGAGATGAGAGGATAAAAGCGCTAGCGCGGGTAGCGAACAGCGTTCGTTACAGTTACTCAATTAAAAAAGTTAAAAAAAGTAATGGTTACTTAATTAAAAAAGTAATTAATAACGCGTTACTTACCAACCCTGGTATTAGCTATGTTGCGACTCTGTTAGATTTAATTCAGGATTACCTTAATACAGTACAACTTGGATAATTCGAAGCTGAAGGGACCACTATAAAACTTCGAATTATCCAAAACTTCGAATTAAGCAAGTTACATCTTTTAACTTTAATTTCAGATCCACTGAATGCTTGAAAAGATTATTCTGTCAATAAGTAAATATTTATTCAGAAAGATCATGGTATGAAAGACTTAAACACTATATGTATGTAAACAAAATAAGATTTATATTACATAAGCTACAGTACATATTACATTCAATACAAAAACAAAATTATAATTTTTCAAAAAATTGTGCAATATCTGATTGTTTTGTAGAATTCAGTCGCTTAAGGTTAGCAAAATCATACAGCATGTTTAGTGAACGGAAAACATCTTCACTTACGTTGGTTTGTCCTTCAATGTACCGACGAAATTCAGCGCTATCCCGTACTCGTTGGCGATTTGTCATTTCTTCTTCAAACCCTTTTTCACCTCGCGAATGACGGCGACTTTTTCAGCGAACGTTAAATTCTTGTACACGCGTGGTTTACTGAAAGATATGGTGACACTGACAGCAGGAAGCTGGAATGGCATCTGAAGCGTCACGTGTCGAACGGTGGCGGGAAGGGGATTTCAGTTGTCACGTGTCAAATTTCTTAACGATGAAACGCCGAAAAGTCGTTATGGTTCGAAATTTTTTATAAAAAACTTCGAATTAAGGAAGTTGAACTTCGAATTATCCATGATTTTTTAACATTGATTTAATAAGAAATTCAAGGGACCAAGAGAAATCTTCGAATTAACCACGATTTCGAATTAAAGACGTTCGAATTATCCAAGTTGCACTGTACTATTTTGAGAAATTGACCAAAAAGCTATTCAAATGGAAGAGACTTCTGTTCAGCCTTTAAGATGAAACTCACAATTTTCATTATTTACTGATTATTGTGTCTGTGACAATCTCTAATTTATTAATCTCTGGGAGTAAATTGATTTTTGTTAAACTAACAAAACTTTTATTTTTTTACTACAAAAATTCGTTTGTTTTAATTTGTATGTGTGTGTGTATATATATATATATGTGCATGTATATCAAATTCACTTTTTACTCAGTTTATAATTCACTTGTTTAATATTAGAAATTCAGAAAGCTGCACAAATGAATAAATCTCACTTAGAGTACGTTGTTAGCCGGTTTATGGACCAAGCCATGAAAAGTAATTGTACTAAGCCTTTGGTAGCTGCATTGACGAAATTGTTGCTACAAAGCTGTGATAATAGGTATTATACATTTAAATATTTTATATCTTTTTTTCAGCATTTAGTTTTTAACTGTTTCTACTATTTTTTATTATTAAAACTTTTAGTTCTCTGTTTCTTAATTATTTACTTTATATAAATACTAGCAGCAAAGCATGTCGGACGACAGGCATAAACAAATCTGAAAAATCATTTTATTATCAACTAAGAAATATAAAGTAAATGTAATCTAAATACTGTACTAACTTGGGAACGAAGCTTCTACGGCAAAAATGGTTTTGAGTTTCGAAATCAGCGTAAACAACTGAGTAAGTATGCCAAATTTCATTGAAATGGATGCAGTGGTAACAAAATTATTTGGTTTTGAACTTATGTTTTGTTAGAATTTCAGTTGTCGAGGTCAGTTCCCAAGAATAAAATTTCATGGAAACAACATGGAATGACACAATAAACTAATATTTTCATCCAATTTGAATACTTTTGATTCAATGGTACCATTGAGAACCGTTGGATCTATCTTAATAGCTTAATTATATCGAGTTACAGACAGACGAACTTAGCCAATTTATATGTATATGGGGTATTCCATCATCACGGGCGGGACTATTCAACAATAATATTTTGTTTCCCTTTTCAAAATTTATATTTTAACTAATCAAATCTACATTGACTTTTATATACCCAACAATTATATTCTTTAATTAATATTGAGGAAACAAAAAAAATAATAATAAATTAAATTTTTTTGGAAATAGATAGGATCTTTTGTTGTGTCACGGGTGGGACAAATTATAGACATGACTTTTCAGAGGGAATCTTTTTTACAAAAACTCTGCAAATATATTTCACATTTTTATTAAAATCCTTTGGTTCCTTACACAAAACATTCTAAAGCTACTATAACAAGAAGCTAATTACAATAACAATAAATTGTTTTCTAATAAAAAAATAAAATGTAACTGTCACGGGGTGGGACAATGTTTGTCATGGGTGGGACACATATGAATTTCTCTGCAAAAAAGATATTTTTAGGTCAATTTCAAACAAAATAAAATTAAAAAAAAACAAAAAACATTTAAATATAGGTAGTCAAAAGCTTATTTTTTAGGATTTAGAGGCCAAAAGCTTGCAGTCTGAGTCATTCCAATCACTATTGTCTGTGTCCGAATATATGTGGCTTACACTTAATTTAAAGGCTCTACACGTGATTGGTTTAGACTTATACGTTAGGGATATTATTAGATTTCCCTGATTGATAAACTTGAAATAATGAAGAGATTGTATGTTTGGAATAGGAAGTGCCAAATTCCATCTGTTGTCAAGCATAACTCTATTTTCATTTAGTTCATCTTCTGACAGTTCCATAGTATTGATATTTTTGACCACTTTGACAGCTGATGACACCAAATCTTCAGCATCATGAAAAAAACTAGCAAATAAAGCAAAAAAAAGAAAGAAAACCTCATATTAACTTTATTGTAAGTTCAGGTTTGTTATTATGTGAGAATTAATAGCACTTACGGGCAAGATGGCCATGCAAAATATGCGCAAGACGTTAAGTTATGGAAAACCACCCAATAACATATAAGCTAACCAGACTTGAAAGCCTAATTGTTCCCGCGGCAACTTTCCTACCTGTGACATGTGCTGTCCCACCCATGACTGTCACGGGTGGGACACAACTATATCTTCTAAAAAGTCTCTCATAAACATACACAACTGAAAAAGAAAGTCACAGCGGTCTTCACAGTAAATTAATATTAGTATTTATTAAATTCCAAACATAACCTCAAAGTCAGTAACTAATAACACAAACATTTTTGTAAAGTTGTCACGGGTGGGACAAGAAAAAACATGCTTTGTTAATATTTAAATTTTATTGGCACACGAACCGTTTTTAAGATCCAATTTGTAATATTTGAAGCAGAAAGATTGCTCTATTTATTTGAAAATCAAAAGATGTTGTTTTCCCGCTCAGAACACACAAAAGTTTATGTCAATGTTGCCAACATGAAAGACAAAATTATGTTAAAAAATGTTACACTGAAAACCTTTGATAAACAATAAAAAAAAAAACAACTTATATCGAAATTATCTTTGTGGAATATGTTTTTTCGATGTTTTAACTTTTGATTTATCGAGAAATAAATATAAAATAATTAACTTCCAAATTGGATACCAATGTTCACTTTGTTGTGGAATACCCCATATATATATATATTATAATATACCTTATCTGTACACCTGAAATATAGGTTCTGAGAGTTTAATCTAAAGGATCATTTTCCACCCAAATTAGGTAAATACTACGGAAACCAGGGATATTTAAGAAGTGCCAAAGCATCATTTGAAAGTTCAATTTTTGTTTTATTGAAACATGTACACTTAAAGCTCTTAATTTTTGTACGTTTTCATTTTGAGCTGTTCAAATGGATAACAACACAATACATTTTACTCCTCGTATATCAGAAACAAACTCTGAACAGATCTTGAATGAATAAAATTAGCAATTTGATAAACATTGTCTTGTGAAATTTCACTCACTTCAGTTTCTGCTGTAGATAAATTTTGACTAATCATTTAATTTTAAAAAGCAGCAGATGCTCTTTGTGGTATTTTGGCACAACTATATTAAGCTTATGTTTCATTATTCGAGTTAATTTCTCAACTACTTTTCTTTTTACATAAAAAAAAATCTACAAGCGTTTTTTTTTTATAGTAACTGTTAAGTAAGTTCAGATAGCATTAATAATAAACTTCTTTATAAATAAATAAATAAATGATATTCATATTGAACTCCTTTCATCATAACAACTTTAATATTCCATAATATTTCGTCCTTTTTGTATCAAAAGAATAAAATATTATGGAATATTACAGTTGTTATGATAAAAGGAGTTCAATATGAATATCATTTATTTATAAGTTCAGATAGATTGAACTTCTTGATTCTTGAATTATTGAAACCGTTTCAAATGATGCTGCGAAGAACTTTGCTCTAACTTATAACTATTTAATTATTAACTTTGCCATTATATCTTCAATGGTTTTATAATTAGCTACAGGCTGAAGTGATTGAGTATGTGATGCCCAAATGTTACAAACATTCCTGTTAGCACAACAGTAATGATAAGCAATTAATTCCAATGATTAAATTGCATCATAATCATAAGGTTTTCAGCTTGGAAGTAAACTTCACCTGCTTTTGAATTGCTCTGTATAACTCAAGAGCACCAATGTTTTTGTTGTGATAAACCATTTGTTTTGTTTTTTTGGTTTATTAATTTTAACAAAATCCAAAGTGCCAAGAACCATAAATCTCTTATTAGTCAACCAAAGAAGAAAAAAAAAAGTAATCACCATTGACTATAGAATGGGAATTGTGAGGAAATCATTCCTGAAGAAAAGACACATATGGCTCGCAAACTGCTTGTTGCAACCCTTAGTTATCCTTAGTGTAACTTATCAATTATGAAACAATTCTTCGATGAAATTGGAATAGTACTGTTATTAAATATATTTCTATTTATTTATGACTCACTTATTTTTAAGCCATTTAAATTATAGTCACCCCATGTGTTCAGCAAACACGACTAATGCAAAGACTGTCATCTAACTGTTATTACTGCAAAGAGAACAAATTTCTGTATATAGATGTATTTATTACTCCAAAACATATCTTTTAAAATACCAATTACTTCCTCCTCTTACTATTCATTAATAATGATAATTATTTTATTATAATACATAATATATTTTTTTATTTATAATTAGAATGAAACCTGCCTCACTGTTTGTTGATTGGTTGGAGGTATTGGAACCTGAGATAATTCATAGTGTCCCTCATTTACAAGAACAATTACTATTTGCTCGTCAATTTCCAAACTTGGATAATAAGAGACACCCAGAAAATGTAAGGTCTTTTCGCCCTTACCTTCTTGCCGTACTAACTCATCGAGCTAGTTGGGAAACACTACATTACTGTATTAATCTAACATTAGAGGAGTGTAGGTAAGTAGTCGTTGAGAGTAATTAAATCACAAGGTATCTTGCAAAGATATCAAAAAGATTTGATGCTATTTAAAATTTTGAAAGACCTTATTTTTATCAATGTACTACTGTCAGTGTTGTAGCACAACTTTTGAAGCCCTTTCCAGGAATATTTTTTCATTTACTCTTATCATAGTGGCTTAACTGCTTAGATTAGCCATGTAGCAATGGGTTAATGTGTCTTGAGAACAGCAAGAAATCTAAAACTGAGGCATGAAGAAAATTTATTTCAAAAACATATACATAGAAAGAGCAAAACTATTGTGTGTGTGTTTTTTTTTAACCCAAATTCTCATTAAAAAATGAATGACGACTGTACTGGCTTCAGTTGAACTCTTCTATGAGAATTTAAGTGATAAATACTGAATTTAGTGATAAAATTCACTAAAGGAAAAAAAATTATCACTCAATTCAGTATTTTGTTTTTTTATGCATCAATAACCTAAGAACAACAAAACTTTACTTTTAAGTTTCGTTTAACAAATTAATTATGCATCCATAGGACTATTATGTAGATAGGTTGTTTGATCTAATCAAGCCTTTATGACTGATAGGATGGTATAGGTAGAGGTTCCAACCTTTCATTGCCCAGTCAGGACTAGGAGAAGATTGAGTAGCCAGTCTGTCTACTGGGAAGAAAAATCAGACCCCCCATTCTGTAATATAGCATTTTTATGCAGTTAAAAAAAATCACTTGTTATTCATTCATTTCTACTTTACTAGAACTGAAAATCAAACAGGGTAGAATATCAAAGTGCTAAAACTTTTTATTTCAAAACTAGCATGTAAATAATAAATTTAATTTTAATATGAGGAATTATATGATTAGATCCTCTTTTTTTTTTCTCATTTTTTTTCTTTTCATTTTTTAGTTAGTCATTGAACATTTTTTTACCTATTATGTCTATTGAAATTTTCAGTATTTCATAGTTATCGTAAGTGACCATTTAGGAGCTAGCTAAAAAAATCATAAGTAATAACTAAGATATAATATTGCCTGTCATAATAACACACTGCTCAATTAATTTGAAAAGCATTAAATAATTAAAACTGGAATTACTAAAGTGTGTCCACCAAGACTTGAGACTTAGCCACGCCTCTTCAAACGGAGAAGACATTTCACAATAGGGGTGAGGGCAAAAAGTCAAGAACTAGTGCTTGTAATTTCGTTTAAAACAATTACGATCTTTCATTATTAAAAATTTAAGTCATCACCTGCAATATTGTTGATTATTCTAACAATTTTATTTTGGTGTTTTGATTGATTATTATTATTACAATCAATATTATATTATTTTAGTTTTGTTTTCATTTCCATTATATCAAAACTTGCATTGTAATTCATGCAGTTATTATTATTATTGTCAATCTAATTCTATTTTTAATCTTTTAGAACAAGTGCCAATGTTCTTAATTTGGATATTTGTAAATGTTCTGAGGAACTTTACGGAATTGTTTTTAAACAAGTTTTGCTTTTTTTTTTTTAACTATCAGTAGTTAATTGTTAAATAAAACATTATTACCATGAAGTGTATATATTTATTACTTATATTAATTAATATAATTTATATATAATTAAGATTTTTCATAATTTAAATAAATAAGAAACAGTATAAATATAACAGTTCTTAAATAGCAAATCAGTTTTATACATCGTTACAGTTAAAATATAACATAATTATTATTATATGTAAGAAAACTAGATATATAATGTCGTATTTTATATCATCAATTTCTCTGTTATAACCAAGAAACAAAATCTGTGCATTTCCCCTGAAAATGGAAAACTATCACACTGACCCCTCAAATGACTTCTTGGACTCTTTGCCTACCACGTGACATAGGCGTGGCTAAGGCTCAACTCTTGGTGGACACGCTGTACTTACCATTCTATCTTATTTATTATTCCGGCTAACATTGATAAATTCCTCATCATTTTTACATACTTTTGATTGTCATCAGGACTCCTGATCAGTTCAGCTAACTAAAAAGTCAACACACATCTTCTCTTAATTTTTCAAAAAAAGAATACTATGAAACTTCACTAAAGTTTTTACTACCACTATTATTTATTGTACAAGGGTGAGTCATTAATTATTTGCAGTGTAATTATAATTTATTTTCGTTGCCTGTTTGCTGTGTAAATGGGAAATATCATATTTTATTTTATCAAATGCATTACTGATTTGATTAATGTGGGCTTCTCATTCACTGCTTCACTTTGTATGAGATTAATGAGCAGTAAATTATTTATTGAGTCAAAAATCCATCAAAATTATTAAAATTATAATACGAAAGTAGCGATTTGCTACAGTAGAGTATCTATAAAATAGTTGGCAAGTTCAAAAATGTTGTAAAAGTGTCATACGTGAATAAGGAATGGAATACCAACAGTTGCTTTAATAATTCTTTAAGAAGTCCAAACCAAGGTTCTTTGAATAGAAGACTTGACTACTGAAGTAGTGGAAAGCAATTTTGATACTACAAACTGTGAGTAATGAAAACTCCCATTTACATATTTTTACCCTTCATTTTCAAGCTTTTGTTTCCACAATAGTAGGAAAACCAACAAAAATTCTGATAATTGATCCTTAACCTTTGTATGAATTTTTCTTTTCTCTTATGCTAAATGGTGTCCTTATCAATGAAGCATAGCTTTGATTATAGAAATTATCAGCAAACAAAAGCTCTGATTTACATGTTGATATGAATGAGGGGGAAAATATCCTTTGATTTCATGAACAGAAGACTGACTTTTAATGAAATGGAAAACCAAATTCAAAGTAGCCATGGTTTCATCTTTAAATTTGTCAACACATTACATTATCTGAAAAGAAAGAAAAATAAAATAGAAAATATCACTACTTTCTATTCTTATATGGTTCAGAAGTAATTGTTGCCCTAGTTCTTGCAGTCATAATGATATTGAAAATGGCTGTTCAGGTTCAAACCTACATAATGAGAGAGATGCAGTTTCATTAAGCATGTGCATCTTGTTAAAACTAATACAATGTAATTTATATTTGCATTGTGGATAACTGCTGATTCATCCAAAGAATAATGATAATAAGATGAAGAGGAAGAATGAAGTTATTACAACCTATTTTGTATACTATTTTTTTTCCAGATTTGATCCAGTTGCTGTGCTGGATTTCCTTTGGGCCTGCACTTCTATTCCTAAAATTTGGCAAGGAAGAGAGAAACATTTACCAAAGGTAATCTGTATTATTAATATTCAAAAAAACAATAGAATCCAGTCTTTCCATATAATATATATATATATATATATATATATATATATATACAGGCGATCCCTGGGGTATGGACGACCTGATTTAAGGCGTTCCATACTTACGAACGGGCTCCCCATCAGATAATTTTTAGTTAATTAAATTAATAATTCGGGAACTAGTTCCTTTTTCTCATGTAAACAAACCCATATGGTCCTATAAAATAACATAAAATTCGAAACTCCATCTACGGATAAATTTCATTTTATTACTGGTGATATTTCGCGGAGAATACCATCTTCCCGCTTTTTCAAACCGTTTTAAATAACAAAGATTAACTTCCATTACATTCACTGGTTTGCACGATACAGATATATTATATTACAATAATTAAAGACATTTTTATAAAATCAATTGTTAATGATTTAACACAACCTATATTTACTAACAATGTAACAATGTATTATAATTTTAACACAGCCAATTTAACACAGAAACATTTTAACACAGCCAATTGTTGCTAACAAGGAATTGGTTCACTGAAATTTCTCTCTCTGATTTTTTGTCATGTCCTGGAAATACGACAGTGTGTTCGGGTTAACCATGTACCCTTTGTCTTTATTTATGCATTGGAAGGTTTTTATGACACATGCTTCGATTAGGTACCTAGTATGTTTGTTTTGAATTTTGTAGAGAATTGTGACTTTCGGGTCGGGGTTGTGGTTGTTTGTGATGCAGTGTTCTGCCCAGTTTGATACTTTAGGTCGATTGTTCGTGAAAGCTGTTACGTGTTCTTCTATTCGTTCTTCTAGCATTCGT
>JAFIDM010000179.1:25065032-25103459 GCA_023159025.1 Thereuonema tuberculata | reverse complement strand
TACGTTACGGAAACATAATGGAAGACGGAGTAGTGCATATAGCCCTTTATTCACTGGCATATTGACGTTTATGTAACATGAAAGAAATCTTAGTTTACATCCTTTTATTTTATCCAAATGCAAAATATTTGTAAGACACTTGTTTCTTTAATCTGCATATCTTAAAGTCTTGGTTATCTTATGACTTTTATCTCAGGTAACTGAATAAAATTATTAATACAATGCATTGAAATGAAAATACTTACGCCCAAGATTTATTTGATATTCATTTATTCAGATAAAACTGACCAACATTTTTCTGTGGTTTTTCTATGGGCACCTGAAGTTACTGTCCTTGTCTTGTCTTTTTTTTATTTTTTGGCATTTGAGATGGTTGTCAATGATCCCCATCGTTTGTCATGTTCATAAGATTTTCATGTAGTAAGTTATGTCTCTGGAATGCACAATTAATTCCTTCCATTTCACTTTTGAGACTTTTAATGAATGTATTCTTACTTAATGATATAATGCATAATATTTAAGATAATCTGCTGCTAGATGGGTAATAATGTGGGATTTCCAGGAGAAGAAAGGGTATGTTTTGATAAGTAGCTATTTCATTTGTTTTGTGTAAATGTTTTTTTTTTTTTTTTTTAAATTTATTGTTTGTTTGTTTTTTGTGTTTTTTTTTCTCCACAGGTTCTTCAAGTTTTGTGTAAATGCTGTAGTTTAAATGTTGTGTAAATTCTGTAGTTTCTTTTTTCATTAACTTTTAACTCCTTTACTTACAGGATGATTTGAAGCTATTTCTTATGGATTCAAGAGAGTCTTGCCGGAATATTTCACATAATTTAATTTTAAGATATATGAAATTGAAGCCCAGGTTAGTTTGAAGTAAAATACAGGATAACTTAAATCTTTGAAAAAAAAAAATAAGCAAAACGTTTAATAATAAAATAATCTTATATTCTTAAAACCTAAGTTGTTGAATGCCAGCGTTTACATAGTTAGCATTTAATAGTCTGCATTAATAGAGATGATTCTGAAACGAAATAAGTAGTCCAATCAATCAAAACCTTAGAAAAGAAAATATTAAGGTTTGGATGAACGCAAGTATATTCTTCATTGGTTTTCTTTCAACTTGTCATCAGTTTATTTGTGAAACTTTTTTTTTTTTTTTTTTGTAAAATTGAGAAATATTGCAAGTTATTAACATAAAAATCTGTCCAGTGCTTCTCTAATGTTATTTTTTGATAGCATAATATGGAAAAAAAATAAGATGATTCTGATATGTATGCTCTGATTTCTTGTTTATATAATGGTTTCTTATTTGCAGATGTGCTGGAGCTTTTCTGAATTCTTTTTTGAGTTGCTTAGAAAGCGATCAGCAAGATGTTGTTATTACAGCTCTGGAACGTTTAGCCGAATTTTCCGTATTATGTCAAGGTAAACAAAAATTGCAATGAATTATTATTATTTATGACTAATTTTATTTTGATAGAAACGTTTTGGGTGATAGTTAATTCTTAGTTGATTTTTTTTTTTAATTTAAGCTGAATTTCAAAAACTCAGCTTAATTCTATTGAAATCACAACTAAATATTACAAAGGCTTCATGACTGTTTTGATATTCATTTTTAATATTTCTTTAAATTTAAAATGCATTTTCAAATAGTTTTTTTAAATTTAAAAATATAAAATATCTTTAAGAACTGAAACGACAGAGATCATATGACCCTTAAACACATTCATTAAAAAAATATTAAGGTTTCAACTGTTACTATGAGGTTGATATTGAAACTTTAACATTTTCAGCACATGGTCATTTTGCTTTTTAAAATTATTTATATTTTGCTAATTTGTTCTGAAAAATGTACAAATCATAGAAAACATAAAAGGAAATTTCAAAATATAATCAATACTTCCCAAAACAATCCTGAAATTAATAAAAGGATTATCAGATTAAAGATGTTTACCTGCAGAACTTAAATAATCTTTAATTTATTTTTGACTGACAATCAAAATAAGAAAAGTTTGAGTGTTGGGGGGGGGGGGGGGGAGGTTTTTTTTTATATTATAGAATTAACAAATTATTGAATAGAGTAATTAATGACGTCTATAAGATTTCTAAATTTGTATTTATTAAATTTATAAAATTATTAACTCATTTCAAAAATGTCATAATTGCTTTGAAGATGTATCCTACTTGCATTTTAGATACTTAAATTTTGAGAAATGCGTTTCTAAAGTGTAATTCTTATTCATTTCTGTGTTTTATACATATCAAATTTTTTTATGAATTTTCTTAATTTTAAAATCTACTTTTAAACAGTTTTCTTAAATAGAAATAAATGATATTCGTATTCTTAAATAAAAATAGGTTTAAGGGTTATAAATGGAAAACATGATTTAATTAAGTTAAATGAATCTTAAATTACAGTTCTCATTTTTTTTTCCAGAAAATGCCAATGTTTTACTTCAGAAGGCCTTCAGCATTGGAGTTACCACTTGTATTAATACTCTTCCATACGTAACAGAGGCCATGATGTTACTAAAAATGCAAACTGGTACCTGAAAATAAAAGAAAACTTTTGTTTTAACCATGGAAGTGTTATGATGCTAACTCTCATTTTATCTGCCTTTTGTTTAATAATAAAGATTTTACAGCAATCTTAAAAAAAAATGATTAACAAATGCTAAGATTTCAATAATTATGTCCTGTGTTTTGGATCTGACATTGTCATATTGACCCATGAATGATGAGGTAGAAGTTTTATATGTTCTGAGAGGAAATTTTAGAAGCCCATCTGGAAGCATAGTTAAGTGCTTGGCTTGCAGAAAATGAATTTACTATCAGAAGTTATTTTTACAGAGATATTTTTTTTTTCTCCTTTTTAAAATGAAAAGCGTGAGGGATGTGTCCAAAAAACTATGTTCATTTGTTTTTCGAGTTGAAGAAAAATAGTTTGTCTGATAAAAATGTTAAAAATGAAGAAAGAAAGATAGAAATTTCAGACTAACTTTGTTGTCAAAATAAAGTTATTGATATGTACAAAAAGATCTTCAATATTCAGAATAACACTTTTGGCAAATGTATTAATACTCTTACATTTTAGTAATTCTGATAATTTTAAAGTATTGAAGATATCTTTGTTTGTACTTTTATTTTAATTAGCTACTGAAATATATTTATTGTAAGTGATGTATTGTTGTAGCTGTATGTGATTTAAACATTTCTTCAACTTAAAAAAATATTAAAATGTATCTTTTTTTATTGTGAATATAAAGTATAATAAAGACTTTCTTAAAAAATTGTTGTAATCTGATTAATGGTTTTGAAATTTATTTTTAGCTTTCTTATTCATGAGTATACTCATAAATGAACAGAACCTTCCTAAGTTAGTTGAAGGCTGGGACCCTAAAGAGGGTGGGGTGGGGCCTGGACTTGGCTCTTAACCAAAAAAAAATTATATGAATTAGCTTATCATTTCTAGGCTTTTTTTTTATTATTAAGTCTACATTTGATATAAACTGCTTTTCTGCTTTAACCATCTGAATAGAGCTATTCTGTATTACAATGTTTGCATAGAGAGGTTCTGCATTATAATATTTGATCCTCAGTCAAGGCTTTCTACTACACATGTTCAACAATGGATATCTTGTTCATGATTATTAACAAGAACTTCTTATTCATGACTTCCTTAAGGGTCACCTTATACTTGAGCTTCCATTATAACTGAGCCTAAGCACTTGTTTAATGCTATTTTATAATTGAAAGCATTCAAATTTTTAAATAAATTAAGGAAATTGTAAGGAAAAAAATAATAAATATTGTTAATTTAAGATTGTAAGCAGCTTATGAATTTCCAGAATCAATTTAGGCTGCATTTTTAACTTTTTAAGTAAATATTATCTGTGCATGTTTAAAAGGAAGAAATATGAAATCAATGGTGTTTTCTCAATATTTTTGGCTAACAATCTTATGATTTTGGTACCTGGGCCCTGAATTTGATGTGGGGACCTGGTTGAAGGTATGGTACTGCTTCACACATACCAAATAGAAAGTAATTTCTACCTTCAGGTAGTTTCATAACAATGAAATAACTTTAGCACCAATAGAGAAGCAGTTTCAACTCTTCATTTTCCTGTGGCCCAATAAATTGTGGCACACAAAATTTAAATTACAAATAGTACATATAAGTGTTCATAAAATACTGTAGATTTTATTTTTGTTGTAACAAGTATTATATACTGGTGAGCAAACATATCAACTCAACATTCATATTTTTTATTTGCTGTCTATTATTTCAGAAATTAAGTTATTTTGAATGACAATGTATATATCATTTGAAAGCTTATAAAGTACACTTTCCAATGGAATCAGTATTACAAGGACTCAGAATACAACAAAATTTGAAAAAGAAGCAATGAAATGGAAAAGGTTTGCTTAAAAAGAAAAGCCAAAATACTGTAAAAAAAAAAAATATTATAATCAGTATTTGGTGTTGCCACCTCAAGCTCTTAAACTGCTTCCATATAGTTTGTCGTCGACTGTCTTGCGGAATGGCTTCATACTCCTCTACCATAGCTGCCTGGAGTGTAGTAATGATGCTAGGAGCAAGATTTCTGGCTCGAACCCTTCTCTTCAGCTCATCCCACATATGCTCGATGGGATTTCAAGTCCGAGCTGAGCGGAGGTCAGTCCATGATGGGCACACCAACCTCAGCCAGATACTGTCAGTGCACCTTGCAACATGTGGTCTCGTATTGTCATGCATTAGCACAAAGTTCTGACCGACAAACTCTGCATACGGGACCACATAGTCACCTAAGATGTCCCTGATGTAGTCATACACCGTCAAACCACCTTTGCTGCCACCACCAGCTAAGATAATGAGGTCTGTTTTCACCTCAAAGGAAATCCCAGCCCACACCATGGATCCGTCATATAGCTCACTTGTTCTGAGATACAGCATTGTGTATAGCGTTCTCCAGGCATCCTGTATACTGGAGCTCTTCTGTCGTTGCCGTGCAAGCACATTCTGCTTTCATCAGAAAACAAAATGTTGCTCCATTGCTTTAAACTCCAATCGACGTGATTGCGAATTGAAGATGTGCTTGTTGATGGGCTGCCATCGAAGAGAGGCCCAGTAGCCTCAGTGTCAGGTCGCCATTCTTCAACCGCCTTCTGACTGTTCATTCACTGAAATCCACCCCATCCTTGTCACAGTTCTTGTTGGATGTTGATTCTGGTAGGGTGATGATTTCGGAGTGAAGTTAAGACAATGAAGCAATCGTATCCTGCGATGTGGACCGCAGTCTGCCTGAACCTGGTCTCTGATCAAAGGAACCAGTTACCCGATATCTCTGAAATACTCGCAATACGGCAGACTGGCTCATGTTCAACTGCCGAGCGACAGGGCTCTGGGTGTGCTCCTCTTCCAACAAGGCTACAACTCAAGCTACTTCTTAGGCATGATGTCCATTTCGCAACTTAATTAATATAGATGCGTCTTTCAACTTCTGAAATGTGACTGATGAGTAATTTTTTAGAACACACTAATTTTATAGGCAATGAACGAAAGCACACCATACATGATATTGCAGGCATGTGACAGTGTTGTTGAGAATAGGCCTGTTATCAAGCTGCTTTTGGGTATTGACTTTTATCGGACCACTTGAAAGCTTATTTTCTACGATTTCAGATGATGTATAATTGTCCACTACATATACATTCCTCTCTGATATAATTGACAGCAAATGCAAGTTATATCTTAATAATTTAAATTGCTTTCTTAAAATTAGAATGTTAATTTATTTAAAGGATAATTTCCTATGGTCTGTAATATTACTAAAGAAAATATTATCTCATTGTATTTTTGTATTAAATTTTTGTTGCAGAATTCAGAATTTGGGAACTAATATAATAAGAATACTTGTTGTCCAATGCAAGGCTTGCTTAAGTTATGTTTGTAATGAAATTGTAAATTAATAAATTATTCAAGCCAAAAAATTAACAAATTAATTAATTAGTTAATTTTTTTGCTCACCAGTATATATCAAAGTATAAATGAGTTAAATATTCTATTAATAGTACAAGACGATACCTTATAAAACCTCTAGACTTTATTTTTTATGCTTCATAACTACTGCTTTAATAGTCATCAACCACAACTCTTAGATTACTAGAGCTTTTATCAGTTCTAGTATAGAACTGGAAATAGTTTTATCATAATGTGAATGACATTTAAAACTAAAATTAAATAATTAATTTTTCATTAAAAATAATAATTTATTTTAAGTTTTTTAGAATATTTTGCAAAAAAAATCAATTTGTACATTCTATTGGGTTGTTTCATAATTATTGGCCGATTCTGACACAAATAACAAAATCAACAGTAACAGACAAAGAAGTACATTTTATTCAGAGAAATATCTTTTCTCGACATCAATACTCTGTACCTAACATCTTTTCAGTGCAAAACTGCCACGTTGGCAGAAGCTGGCATCAAAGTGGTCTAAGAAATCGCTAAACGGCATGAATCACACCATCCTAGTTAGCGGACCATTTCCCCCTAAAGAAGTTGTCCAATGGCAAAACTTGTAAAATTCTGAAGGGTCTATTGAATTCGGAGGGTGAGGGAGGACCTCGTATCAATAGGCATTCATTTTTTGCATGCTTCCAAGAGAGGCATGTGATCGTGCTCCATCATGCAGCAGTATGCACCCAAACGATTGACAAAAGATGGTTGTCTGCATAATATCTGGTGACATATGTTTAGCAGAAGGCAGTACATGGCAGTTGTGATGTTTGGCCACAAGGCAAAACTCATAAAGCACCACACACTCAGTAGTTCACCACATAGAGATCAGAACCTTCTGTGTGTGCAAGTTGAGTTTGGACATTTGTTTCAGTGGTTCCCCATTACTGAGCCACTGCGCTGTTCGCTTTCTGTTGTCATAAAGCACCCATTTTTCATCAACTGTAAGAATCCGACGCAGATAGGGAGTGCGTATTCACATGTTTGGAGGGCAATGCATGTTTCCAGGCACTGTATCTGCTGGTGTTCAGTCAGTTTGTGTGGAACCAAGGTATCCAGTTTTTTTAACCTTGTCCACAGCTGCCAGGTGTCTGGAAACTGTCGTTAGTGACGCGGAAAGTGTGGCACTAAGTTCACATAAGGTGGACGTTGTTTTTTTCTTCCACTTTCTGCCTTAACTGTACCATGTCACACACAACCGGATGATCGGCTCCTGACTTATGGTTGATGTTAACATCACAGGTACAGAACTTTGAAAATAGTCTATAGACAGTTCTGTCAGTCGTCATGCCGACACCCCACATTTTATTGACATTGGCAACCGTTTCGGACACACTACGTCCAAGTTTGAATTCGTGCAAAATCACTAATCTCACTTCGCGCTGCTCCATCATGTCACAAACTGATTTGATCTGACTAAAATAACTTTTTTAACATGTGGATTGAACCCATTCACTTTCCATGGATGTTTGGTAGTTCTACAATGCGTTCTTTTTAACTGGCTCTGTAAGTTACTCTTGTCGGAATCGGCCAATAATTCTGAAACAACCCAATAATAAAATAAAGAAAAAATTGAATCTTTTATTCATTATAAATCATTATGAATAAAACAAAAAAAACTAAACCTCTACATGAATACTTTCTTTATTTCTGTTATGGTCATATAACTATTTCTTTATTTTCCAAAAATGAGCTTATAAAACAATCAAAGTAATTTTTTAGGACCATATCTGATTGTAGACTATCTTATTCTGTACATCGATGTTTGCTTGATTCTTTTGAGGATTGTTGTATAGTAGAATAGATAGTAAAATAATATCAATTTTCCAATGAGATAAATCCAATTGTAATGTTTTTATTTTATTGCTAGCAACAGTACTACTACTACAATCTGTCCAGAACCTTGGCCTTATTTTATAATAGTTAGCCACACTTCACCAAACTCAAACTTTCATATTCTTCCTACATCACTAAGCCACCTGAAAGACATAACTAAATATAATGGTGAAAATAATGTCTCATAAAATGTTCTACATTCATTAGCAACAAGACTGAAATGATAGACTTTTCATTTAATGAGCATTGTCGGCGAGTGTACAAGCAGTGTGATGAAAAGAACAGTGTTATTGGGGATCCATTTTTCAGAAAGCAATAAAATGACTGAATTAATAAATGAAAAGCTATAGCATTGCCTTCATAAGCCAAGGTGGAATAAATGAACAGGTACACTAGATAATGAAGACATTCTGATATTATTGAGGAGAGGCAAAAAAAAATTGGAATTTGCAAGCAAGAAAGACTTCTAGCTGTTGACTGTCTCAGAAGGAGTTGTGAATTTTCAGAAATTAAATAACTACAAACAGGAATTCAGTGATGGAAAGCTATGAGTGAATACGAATGCTGGAGTGGGTAGCAGGAAAGGATATTTACCACTGAGGAATGGTATTTGCTTTATAACTAGCATCTCAGACAATAGGATTGCGTAAGAATTAGTTTACTGTCCAAAATGAACAGGAAAAGAGTAATGCTTAATTAAGTACAATTAAAATAGGTTTTAGCAGACAATGGCTATATTTCAACATAAAACTTAAATAATACATGTATATATTTACATTTTTCAGTCCTATTACAAGATCCATAAATTTATGCAATAATAAGAATAAATTACTGAAATTTCAACAGTATCTGTTTGATAGACATCCAGTAGAAGACTCAAGCAAGGAAGCTGCCATGAATAGACTGCTATTAGGATTCACTAGCAAAATACGCTAACTTGGAGAAAATGTTAGTAAAAAGAAGGGAAACATCTGAGTTTAGTTTTAAGTAGTTTAGTACACTCAAAGGTTTGGAAGTATCTGAACAAGGAAAAAAGCTACGGATAAATTAGAAGATTAATACCAAAAATTTGAAGTTATTAAAAAAGCTCTATTTCAACAAAATGAAATTAAAGTTAATTAAAATAACGGTGTAGAGGGTAGCAAGAGACCAGAATAGCTATGAAAAGAACAAAACATAAGCCTTCAAATGAAAAAACAAACCAACAACTTAGAGCAAATTTATTATATCTTAAAAATTGTAAATATTTTAGAATTCTATGCTCTAATTTTCTATTACTGCTGACAGTAGGTATATAGATTTTACTAAAATATTTGATTAACACAGTAAAGATTTTTTAAAAATACTTCATTAATAGACAACAATTAAGGAAAAGGATCTGAGAGAACTCCAGATTACCGAAGTCATGTTGAAGAATGGTACAGCCAAAACCGTGACCAAAGACAAAACTAAGAGGTTCCAAGCCAAGGTCAACACCAGAAAACCGATTCAGATATTCAAGGAAGAAAGAAGGAGATAAGATAGAATGAAAAACATTTGGGAGAAAAAGAGAGCACAAGCATCTAAGAAGTGATTGATCTGACGTACCCAAAAGACGGGTGATTCGAAGTGAAGAAGAAGAAGACGACCATTAACCAGGATGTTTGGCCAGTCTGTCTGTCTGGGTAGGCCTATATCTAGATTTTTTATTGCAGTGTAATGGCTTTGCAGTTCACTGCTGGTAATTCTTAAGAATTGGACTACTGAAGTACAGAAATACACCAATTTTTTAAATAATAATATTTTCTGCCCATTAATAACTTTGCCATTGCTTTACAGGCTCTATTATAAGATTACTGTTATGCTTTAACCAGATAATTCAAATATACTGTGGATGAATAGTGTGATATTGTAAAACAATATGATTTTTTTTCTTTTAAACTTCTTAAAAATTTACCTAATCATTTCTAATTTAAAATCCTTAAAATCCATTTTCCTTGTATTATATACATTAAACTATTGACATTATATTCTTTTAATCAATTTATTTCATTTTATTTTGTATTGGATCGGTCTGTTTGAGAGGACTTGGGTTTTGCTTTGGGCCTCTAAATTTTGAAGAATATCGACCCCCCTCCCCCCCCCCCAAAAAGAAAAATCCTATTCACGCACATTTGCATATAAATTTTATATTCCTTTTTCGTGTATATCGTATAATTCTTAAAAAAAAAAAAAAAATGGCGATATTGCGGTAATAGCTCTTTATTAATACTTTCGTTATAATAAGGTGACCAACTTTTTTACAATGAAAAGGAGGACAAATAAATTGAAGAATTTTTTTTTTATTATTATTTTATAATATTCATTGGAACAAAGATACAGTACACTATAATATGATAAATGCATAATAAAACCATTTGTAACATTTTATATTGTAATTATGCTTACATGCCTGTTAATTATTATTTAAATGAGTATTTTTCCATTGAATGAATATTTTTTGTCGCATAATCGCAATAGATTTACAGATTAGTCTTCAAATATCGAAAAGGAGGACTTGTAGGAGGACACTTTTCGAGGGAGGACAGAACTTACAAAAGAAGGACTGTCCTCCCTAAACGAGGACGATTGGTCACCTTGGTTATAACCAAGATTTAAAATATCCCCTGCGTCGGAGAGTTTTGTTATCCGCTGAGCTGCTGAAATAAACAAACTTTCGGATAACTAATTGTGAGCAAACAACTGAAAAATAAAAGAAGTAAATAAAATAAACAATACAGTACAGCTCTCGTTTTCAATAATAGTGAATATTACAACAATCAAGAGTTATTTGAATACGATCTTTTTTAGAACCTTTATTTCACCTTTTATTATTAGTGGGCTGTGTCTCCTTCCGCTGGTGTTGTACACAAAGAGACATTTCTTCTCGTATGATCGGAGTGATCAACGAACCATGGCACCGGATCGTGTACGTTGCATTTTTAGATATTTTTTAATAATTTTATTCTGTATTAAGGAGAATAAAATCTAATTTGTAAAGTTAACTAAAATAATTATCAATCTTTTCTGTTTTGAAGGGTTTATTTTCACCGATTTCTTATTACTTATTTTGTATTTTATAGGCAAGCAGCTTTAATATATTTTGTTCACAAAAAAAAAAAAAAAAAAATGATTGTGGAATAGATCCAAATGTTGAAATCCATTTATGCATTCCGTCTAATTAATAGAAGATCGCTAAAATTTTAACCAATTGCACATTATGTTGTATTCCTCATTCAAGTGTTGTTTGATTTTGTTCTCGTACTTTGCCATTTCCCCTCAAAAATTTATATTTTTCATTTTCAGGACATTTTTGAAAATGTTGCTGAACTTGGGCAGTGATTTAATTATTTTGACATTCAGTGGAGAAATGTTTGTAAATAATTACTACGATAAAGTGATAAATCCACCATAACTCGTAGACTGATAGGTAAAATTAATCCAAATAAAAATAACGTAGGAGATCTATTGCACTATTATTCAAGGAAACTTGGAATAATACAAATCGAAAGAAAAATATCACAGACAGCATCAATAAAATAAGGAAAGTAATTTATAATTGAAAAGAAACGAGAACGGGAAAAGGAAAAATGTCAAAGCCCTGGTTTACTGATGAACTCAGAATTTAATAAACATTATCGAAAATATCAAAACCAAATTGTTCGAAAAATTAATCGGAACATAAATAAAGTTTATTATAGGAAAATTTCAAAACTTTATTGATCTGATAAAACAACTAGATAACTCTTCACCAACCTTTTAATCATAATATTTCGTCTTTCTAAGCGAAGAGACTTCTTCAGATGTAGAAGAATGTAGATGTCTCTTCTTCGCTTAGAAGACATGAAATATTATGATTAAAAGGATGGTTAATAGTTATCTAGTTGTTGTTGTTTTATCATAAACAAAGTTTGATTGTTATCTATTTTAATTTTGATAAATTCTGTATAATTTTTAACAGTGGAACTATATGTTAGTAAAACAGTGGAAATGAAGTCTTCCAAATTACATATGGAAAAGAGGATAAAGATATATTGATGAACGAACGATAATTACTTCATAGCAACAACATAGTTAAAAAGACATAAATGAAATCAATAAAGAAAGTTGCTTTTTTTCATTTTTGCAATGTTCAAAATAAATAAATCACTTAAAAAAATAATACTGAGAATGTTAGTATTACATCAAAGATTTTTAAGTTATCTTTTATTTGATAATCTGACCAACTTGCCTACTTGTCCTCCTAAACTATCCCTTTTTTATTTTTATTTTTTTCATCTTTTCAGTGGTTTTAAATTTATCAACTTTGGTTGGATTATCATTATTATACATGTTTAATTTCGTTATACTTATCGACAAAAGACATTTCTTTTGCATAATTATTCTCAAAAAACTAAAAATTGAAATTATTATTTATAATAGTTAAATTGAACCTTAATAATCAGAGTGAAAATTCAAATGAAAATAACATTTGGAAAGAAACATGTAATGTTACAATGATGATCTAATTAAATTAAAAATTTTAAAAATACTTTTCTTTCTATTTCAAAGAAATTTCCAACTTTAGAAAATGATTTAATTCTTCGGGCAGCCAGAGGTGAAAAAGTTGAAAGAGTACCAACATGGATTATGCGTCAAGCTGGACGATATCTCCCAGGTGAGAATTTATTGTAGAGCAAACATTCCATAAATTTAACAGAGAATTTTGGTAAAAAGGTATTTCCAGTTTATCAGCCTGGTTAAATAATTTAAAGATTAATTACATGTGCTACTTAAAGTAACCAATAAAAACAAATTGTTTTGATGTAAGCAAATCAATTAATCAAGTGAACAAAACAGTAGTATGAACTAAAATATAAAGAAAAGTTTACCTACATTTTATCACTATCATATATTTACTCAGCAATTTGCTTTGACTTCAAAATGTAAAATAATAATCCTTGATGCCTATGTTTTCTACTATGAGCAGTTGCTTTGTTTTTGTTCATCATTTTTCTTCTCTTCAACTGAGTTTCCAATTTTTAATTCACCGTATATTCACTATATCAACTCTGAATCAGTGCAGAAAGGAATATCATACGTATTTCAATTTCTTATACAATTTTCAAGAAATGAAATGAAAAAAATTTAAAAAATTCACTTGAAACTTAAGGGTATTTTCTTCAAAAAACTTGATATGTTCATGTCTATACAGGATCTCACTTGAAGCTACTTGAATTTTGTAGCTTTTATCATCAGTTTCCAATTGCATTTCTAGCTACAAACATTGATATTTCCAACAAGTAGCATGGAAAGTGTTGATGCAGATTATCAGCAGTTGGACTTGATTGAACTTGCTTAACTGATGAACATACAATTGTCCAACAAAAGGATTTTATTTACTTACTGTAATTTAGAAATTTGATATAACTTGTTAAATATTTGCAAGATCCTGTCAAGTTCCATTACAGATAACATGAGGACTTGAGAAGATATCCAGTGATAGTGATTGGAAAGCCTGTATTTTATGAAACAAGTAAAAGGGAAAAGTTTTTATTGAAAGCCTGTAGGTCCTCATTTATCTTGTTATTGAATGATTAATCTTTTTGCATAGATGATCTATTGGGAAGATAGTTCAATGGAAAGAACATAATGAATTAAGTGTAAAGAATTTTCACTCCACTGATCAGTGATATAAATGAAGAATGACTTATGATGAAAACTTCTGCAATCTAGATTAAAAGCAAACAAGGCTATTATTACTAAGTCACTTATAATTTACAAATTTTTCATTGCAAAAAAAGCTACCTTTTTTTTTAAATAGATAGAAATTAATTATAAAGCTCTTTAAAATCATTTCATTCTTTTCAGAATTCCAAGAAGTTCGTAAGCAACATGATTTTTTCCAAATATGTCGAACTCCTGAGCTTGCTTGTAAAATAACATTGCAGGTAATGTAGTTTTTGGGATTGATTTAATTGATTGATGTTATATATTTTATTGTAATAAGAATTCAGTGATTTTGTTCTGCTAAAGTTGGAAACTAAAAAAAAAAAAAATAGATAGATTTCATTGTAATGGAGTGGTACTTTGTAAAAATATTTTCTGTAAATGTTAAAAATAATATTTTCTGTAAATGTTAAAAATCTTTTGTGTAATTTCATGAATTTGAAAATTATTTAATTAACAATGTTACTGTTGGTAGGCTTCTTATTTTTGGGTTCTACCCTTGTTAGCTTTGGCTTCCTCAACACCGACTTTCTGTCTCCTAACTCTTACCTTCCAATTTCGATTCCTGAGGTTAGCACATCTTTAGCATTTCTGTCCAAATTATCTCAACCCTTGTCTTCCCTTGTGTCTCCTATTATTGAGGGTCCACTTCATTCTCCTGGATATTAGTCCTCAGATATCACTCCATATGGCCTAGCCATTATATTATGTGGCCATTCATGAATATAACAATGTCTTGATCATGAGTTATCATATTGTTATCTTCCTCTCTAACAAATCCCTAGATCTTATGTGGAATCTTTCATTCAAATGATCGAAAAGGACCTTTTTTTTTCTTTGATGCACACTGAAGTCCCAGAAAACTGAGACAGTCTCTTCCCTTTCCATTACATGCTACCACACCCCAGCATTAAATGGTATCTTCAGCAGTTGAAGTACATAAAAAGGCTGATATCTCTGCAATCCTCTTGTCATATAATTCGCAGTGACAGTGACAACATATTGCTATTTTGAATGAGGTATGATAGTAGATGCCAGAGAGATGGGTCACACCATCTCCAAAATATTGGATTTTTCACATGCAACAATGGCACAAATTTGGATTTTCAGGTGAACAATTTCAAGGGTTTACTGCAACAATGTCAGTCATAGGGAAGACATCCAGCATGCTACACCTCTTTTGCCAATAAATAACTCTGGACAATCGAAGACAGTGTTGTCTGGCACGAGTTGCAACATTGGAGCAGATAACAGAATAATTCAATGCTGGGACTGTACGTAATATCAGCATTAGAATAGTACAACTTTCTCTTTCTTCTCTAGAATACAGAAACCAGCAGCCCAATTAGCCCATTTTGACCCAGCAGCACAGGGTTTTACATCTCTCGTGAGCTTCTGAATACTGCTAGTGGATACAAAATGACAGTGTGTAGCCTAGTCCAACAAATTGTGATTCCAAATGATTCATATGGATGGATGATATATGGACATGAAAAAAAAAAAAAACCCATTAGGCAATAGATCCCATATGCCAACAAGTGATAGTCCAGTACAGCGGTGGCTTTGTTATAGTGTGAGGTGTTTTCAACTGGCATTCAGTAGGACTTCTGATACATCATTGACTAGCAAGTGCTACATAACTATTCTTGCTGATTGTTGGCACATGTTCATGTCATGTGTTCACTCAATGGGACTAGGTTCTTTCAGTGCCACTGCACTGACCCACAGTCATCAAATTACGGCTGGAGTTTAGATTGTGAGTTGACCTAGTCATTCACCACATTTGAATGCAATAGAACACAATGAGATGTAGTTCAATTTCAGTGCCAGGATGAATATTAGGGAATTGTGATCCTGTATTGAGGAGGCAGTGTGCACACTATCTACATATGTGGACTGAAAATAAAAACGGGCTAAGTGCCAAAACAATCAATTTCCATTTTATTGCTAAAATATGGTCTATGTGTCTAGACCAGTGCGGTAAAAACCCGGCTATATGATATTCAGTCTGCAAGTACTTCAAACTTTAGCCAATTGTTAGAGTTTCACTGTAGCCAGTATTAGTTTTCACAAGTGTTTTGCTGTTTTTCTCAGAACTTAGATTTTGGCACCAAGCCCGGTTTTTATTTTCAGTCTACATATTACCTTCAGAGAGCTCATGGAGTCCATGCCCCATTGCATTGCTGCGATAATCTATTCGAAAGGAAGGCTTGCTCATTACTAGACAGATGTCTCAGTTTTCTGGAACTTCATTCCTGTAATAAGCTTGTTTTAATATTGTGTGTTTGCAAAGTATCATTGATTGCCAGCTTGGGTCGTTTCTCACGTTTAGATTTATATTGTTGCTAAAATGCTTAATAAAGCATCTAGATAGATTTCGCACAGTACCCCTTTAATCTTCTCTCTCCAATCAGCAGCTCTGAAGTATTTGATCTCCAAAATAGACATACAGTGGAGCACCGTTTATACGTTTTTCAAGGGACTGAGAAAAAAAAAACATATAAATGAAAAAACGTATAAACGAAATTCACAAAAGTTACGAGGTAAATTAAAATATTACATGAAAATGAAAAACAAGAGGTATGTAATACAAAACTTTTTATTCCGGATTTAATGCTACTATTCAAATTCATTCAGCATTTACAAAAATATTTTGTTATTTTAGATTGTAGGGCTTTTTTGGAATGCAAAGAAAAAAGTTCATTGTGCATAGTTAAAAGTGCCATCTTAACTTTATCGTTTAAATCACTGCTAATGAGGTATTCTTGCATGGTGTTAAAACCCGCCAAAGCTTGTTGAAAACATGGCAGAGGTTTTTCGAGCAAATTTTCTAAGACTGCATGCCTTTTCTAAGACTGGGACAATCGGCAGCTGGGAATCTGAGGTTGAAATGCGCATTTTTCTCTCTTCTTGAGATCTTGAAAAAAACCTGCTTGAAATGGACAAGCAGGAAATAGAGATCAATAGAACTAAAATATCGTAGAACTTTTCTATCATTTGGTGAACATACAACTAACAACACACTTAAAATAATTGGGATAAAAAGATGAACTGTAATATTAGCTTTCGCTAATCATCTTCAGATGGAATACAAGAAGAGGCCAATATTCCGTCAATATATGGCATCATCTAACCAATCGTGGCTTCCATTCAGGAAAACCAATCATCGTGAAGACCACCAAACATGAAATAAATATTTATTCAAGAAATAGGAGAAAATCTTGTAACTATCCTATAAAGTAATTCATTTGTAATTTCACATACTGGCATATTGCCCATATTGTAGATTGCATAGTATACTAAATTTCCATATTTCAGGCTTGGTTTAGTTTTTCATAGCATTGTCATAAGCCTCTGAAAGGTTTTGGCCAGCTTTTTTTGATAGATTGTACCACCAGCTCATCTTCACCAAACAATCTACCATTTCTCATTTTCTGCATAATTTAATGAATTTAATTTTAAGCATTGAGAGTCCTCCATATTCCTCTCCTTGCCATTACTTTCAAATTCAGTAAGTAATGTGAGTAATCCTATTCTTGTTTCCAAACCTTCCTCCCTGTTATGTAATTCCTTGAAGTACCCAGTCAGTTGGCTTATTGTTTTTTTTTTTTCTTTACTAATCATCATCTATTTTTCTTTCTTTTACTAACCTCTTCTCCACTCTTGATTGGATTCCTTTCTTTGTACTAAATAAAGAATTTTCTCGTATGTCTTTGCCAGTTTCATTCTTCAGTTGACGCAGCTTAGCCAATCATGCTTCTGTGCCATTAAAATCTACTAACCAACCAATTCTTCAGTTCTTTTTCTTTTTCATAATTATTTGATTTACCATTCTTCCCAACTATTAATATCTCTGATGAGTAGTTTGGCTTCCCATCTGTAAGGTTCCTCTCATTCTTTTCTTCTCCTCAATTACCTGTACAATCCTCATTAACCCCCCCCCCCCCCCAGCCAAAATGTTTTTTTTCTTTCTGCAACAGTTGGTGCTAAGACGAAAAACTTTCTGTGGGTGCGGGCGTTAACAGTGTATAGACGAAATTTTCGTTTATGCCCCGCAAAAAACATTCATTCTAAACAATATCTTTCTGCGGCCCTCATTTTCGTTCTGCGACAATGTCGCACCGTCACTTATGTTCTGCTTTGGGGATCAAACCATTCTTCATTTGTCTCTTTCTTCCTTATTCCTATTGTTTCTTTTGTAACCTTCTCCTTTGGGCTATCATTGCTAGCTCTAAGTTTTCACAAAATTTGTGCTAGTTTATTATTATCATTATTTAATGGAAAAGAAATTGTTTTAATATTATTAAAATTTTAATAAAGTTCATTTTGATGAGAAAAGTTATGTTATGAAGGTTTTAAATATATATATTTTTAATTTGATTTCTTTTTACTTTAGCCCATAGAACGGTTTAAGCTTGATGCAGCTATTATTTTCAGTGACATTCTAGTTATACCTCAGGCATTGGGAATGGATGTTGAAATGAAACCAGGAGTCGTAAGTACTAAATTATAATTGTGATGTTTTTACTACTAACTTTTCATAACTTCTTTATGGTGTTGTTAAGAATTAGTTATATATTTTTACTGAAAGGGGTAGCATAAGTATTCAAAAGTATAAACATGTATTCACATCAGCTGCATTGTCTGATTTAGTGTTGCCCGAATTTATTAAGATATTTTTAATTACTAGTAGCTATTTACTCTATACAAGAACATGCGAAGGTAAATTAGCTGTCATTTCTTCAATGCACAGATTGAATTTAGGATTTATAATTGGATGTTCATTGGAACATTACGTATTTCAAACAGAGAATAAGTGGTTTATAAATACTTTTGCATATGATGTATAGTGGCCATTTTTCAAACAGCCATCAAGAACCATCACAGAAGCTTTTACTAAGCAGCCTTATGGCCATCACAGCCGAAAATCAGCTCAAAATAAAATTAATAGCTTAATTATGATGAAATGCAAACATTTTTCATTTGCGTTAATGAAAATCTGATCAGCATAAATATCTTTGCCACAGTTATTAGTCATATTGTGGTGAAAGGGGATTTTTTAATTTTGAAATCTAATATAAATGTTAAAGGCTAATTTAAAGGTTTAAAGAATATTCAGCTGAAAATTACTGAATTTCAGTCAAAATTTTGTTATTTCATTAACAATTTTAACCAAAGAATTTGAAATTTGATAATAAAAAAAATAGTGGAAGAGTATTAACGTTGACGATTATGACTTGGATATGTGTTTGATGTCAATCCAGTGAAACCCAAATTCAGATGGACTAAGAATTGGAAGTTGGATATTTTCATGTTTGAATTATTCATAAGCAGAAACAGTAGAAATTAAATATTACATTTCTCGATTATATATGTTGTGATATTCGATAGCTATATTAAGTTAAAAGTTAAAAAACATAATATTTACAATTAAAACAAACTAGTTTCTGCGCCGTTAACGGGCCATCATCAGTAGCTATATTAATTAAAAAGAAAAAGTTCAAAGAGAAAAATTTAGTTTGATTTCTTACCAATGAAAATTTAAACTACCACATCACAGAAAATTAGCAAACAAAATTTTAGAATACAACTTTAATCAAACTCTAAATATAAAAAATTAAGAATGGAATACATGTTTATAAATGTCTAAAAAAAAATATTCATATTCAAACAACAGATAATATTAATTATATTCCCAATTGCATATATGCATCCCTGTTATGAAAAATTCCAACGATGCTACTCAGAGAATACACAGCAAAATTATTTGAGTGGTTTATTACTTTATTATATTACAATAAGGTAATTTTAATGAAATGAAATTATAATTTTTTTTTCTTACTTTCAGGGTCCACATTTCCCCAATCCTCTAAACTCACCATCTGATATTTCAAATTTGGCATTTCCTGTGAATGTGCAAGAAAAACTTGGATATGTGTTTGAAGCTATCACCCTGACTCGACATTCCTTAAAGGGCAAAGTACCTTTGATAGGTTTTACAGGTGCACCAGTAAGAAATAATGATTATTTACGATTATAATAATATTTTTTAAAATCTTACAAATATAAATGAAAAAAGAAGCACTTAAAAACAACACTTTAATCTTTGAAACTATAAATTTTATTTTACAAAGTAATCCCTGATTGCAATAATTTAGAAACATTTTTTAATTTATTTTTAAAGAAAATGATTGTAAAGATAAATTATTCTGAAATGGTATCTATTGAAGACATTCTATTAAATAAAAGAAAATTAAAAATTATTCACATATAGTCATGAGTACAGAATTTATCAAAGTTTAAAGTTTTCCCCCGTTTCTTTGAAGATTGTTTTTCATGATTAATAATATGAATAATGATAATTATTATTTTGTTTCCTTATATTTTCTGTTTAGTGGACACTGATGAGCTATATGATTGAAGGAGGAGGTTCTCGCACTATGTCCAAAAGCAAAGCTTGGTTATATAAATATCCAGAAGAAAGTCATAGGTTACTTCAGATTTTAACAGATGTATGTGTTGATTGTCTAATTGGACAAATTGAAGCAGGAGCGCAGGTATTTTAAGTTTCATAGATTTCTGTGTCCGTTTGAAATTAAGAAGACATAAAAATTGAAAACACAAGTTTTAATGTATACAGTCGGACCCCGATTTAACGAACCCCTATTTACCGAATTTCGCGATTTAACGAATTTTTCTTTTCCCACAATTAAAATGAAGGCAAAAACCCCTATTTAACGAATAATTAACCCCGAATTAACGAATTATTTCAACAGCCAAAAAAATTTTTCTTTGTATTTGTTTAGGTAAACAAACCTAAACATACCTAATGCAGCAGGATATAAATGACGCTGTATTTTCTTCTCTCCATAAAGTCGAAAAAGAACTTTTTTGAGTCAGGAATCAGGAGTCAAACATTACTCAGTACATACTTTAAAATTTTAAATTAACTAGTGCGTAATTATTCGCTGTATTATTAGCTGCTGAATAAAAAGTGTGTAATTTCTAATTAAGGGTGTTTTTGTATACTTGCTTATTAGGGCTGTTCCCTAAGTTAAGTGCAGAAATTTTTTATTTTGGACTCCGATATTACGAATAAACCCCGATTTAACGAATAAAATTTTCGGTCCCGATGAATTCGTTAAATCGGGGTCCGACTGTATAATATTTAATGGTGTCTGTGTGTTAATTTTTAATCTTTAATAAAAAAAAAAACAAACAAGAAAAAAACCTGTATAATGAAAATGAAAACACCTTTTGAGAATCGCTGCACTAAATAGTTCGAAAAAATTGTACTTTTGAATTTCGTGGCCAATTACATATAAATAATGATAGATTGCACTTTTTCTTCTAATTTTTATTTGACAGATGGTTCAAGTTTTTGAATCCCATGCAGAAATACTGGGGCCAGAATTATTTCAGGATTTTGCCTTACCATATATTAAGCAGATTAGTAAAAGGGTAAAAGAAGGAGTGAAGAAGAAAAAAATAAGCCGTGTACCAATGGTAAAAAATCTTAAAATAAATTCTTAAAGACTAATTCCAGGAAAAAAAAACAATATTTTGTATTTTTTTGTTAGGAATTTAATCTATATAATAAGCGCTAGTGTTTTTTTTTTTAATGTTTGTTTGTTTGTCTTGAAACAATGTCGCCATTTCTCAATGGATCTTTATAAAATTTGGCACGGAGGTTCACATGCATCCCAGAATATTGCATGAACAACAAAAAAACACAGATACGGACTAACAAGGAAACTTCTCAAACTTTAAAAATTCAGATTTAATGAAACTTTGCAGAATGAATCTATAGATTGTGTTTATTAAATGACATGAATCTTTTCAGCTGCAGAATCCAAGGGGAAGTAGGCTAAATGGGACCCGAATATCATCAAAAGTCGTTTTACCTTTCAAATACCAGATGGCGCTAATGATTTATTTATAACTAAGAAACGTGGGACTTTCCTATGCTTTTTGATAGGAAAGTAAAGTAATGCCATCTGTTGACTCCTGATGTAATCTTATTCAAAGAAGTTCTTTGATATACAGTTATGAAAGGTTTCCAAATTCGGAAAGATTCTTAAACGTATATTAGAATAGAATCAGATATAAGCGGAAACATTCTGCATCAGTTAGTTATGATATATAATATAAAGACATATGATCGATACATCAATTTCCTTAGCGTCGTAACATGATAAAAAAAACAGACTTCGTGCGTTGAAATCTAACAAATTTTAATATATTTTTTTTATAAATGAAAAGTACTGATGGTTTACTACAATAAAATATTTTGTGTATTGGGGCCATTATAAAACAATCTTTTCGATATTTGTTTTGGTATTATTTTTTATTTCTATAATAGCTTAAAAATGAGAGGATTTAACTCGAAAGTTCTAAGCTGTCAATGCTATGCACTTGACTACTTCAGATACCTTCTTTGCACCTCTCATTTGTAAGCTATTTAGGAATTTCCAGTGTCAGAAGCATGAAAGGTGTGGACAAATCTCGCTATCGCTGTCCATAAAATGATTATAAAATCTGAAGCATCAGGTCAACTTGGCGTCTACCAGTTAGAGATCGAAAACAAGTGGTCTCAAATTCTTCTCAGCCAAGTAAGAATTTTGGAGTGGTCCAAGTTTTTGGATGCCGTCATGGAGTCCATCTTCAGGGAATGAGATGTGAGATCATCATGGGCTTTTTAAATCATTTAAGCGCCGCTCTCTGATCAATCCACACTTTCAGGTGGAGGTTTTTAGGCGCAAAAAACGGTGAGTCTAGATTGGTTACAAAGGGCGATGACCGCAAGCCACATGCTGCTGAGTTACTGGCTAATGTCTCTGTTAACTGTGTTGGTTTCTTCTTTAATGGCGATGACTTCTCGGATGAGACAATCCCAGTAGCCAGAGGACTTGGCAATGATGGAGGTGCTGAGAAATCAGGCAGGTGAACATGGTTGATGCAATGCTCTGCCAGGCCCGATTTCTTCTGGCCAAGCCGTATGTCTTGCTGATACTCCCAGCAATGGGTCTCCACCATACAGTCTTTTGATTGATTTAGGCCTTCCCACAGGAGCAGGAAATATGGTAAACCGGGGCTTTTTAGTTCCAGATCATCTTTCGCAGACAGGAGAAAACTTTTGAGTTTGGGAGGAGGGATGGGAATCATATCTGTCGTATTTTCATTGAATACAACTTATGATTCCCGACAGATTACCCGTGAAAGGAATAAAAGCTACTTTCGCCGGTTCCTTAGAAATTTCAATGGAGGGAAGAGGTGTTTGAGCAGCTTTTAAAATGGTTTTATTAATTTTGTATGGGCAGTAACTGTTTCAGTGAGGTGATTCGAAGATGCTATAGTTCCCCAAGGAGGCTTTCTTTATCGGAGCTGGCGAAGGCATGGTGGACCAGGGTGTAGATGACGGTGTTGTGTTAGGACGGATGGTGGCAGCTGGAGGCAGTTGGGGACTCTAGGTCATAGTGTCTACTGCGGACCAACCGACATCGATCGGTATTTTAATGCCTCCAGCAGAAAAACGTCTGCAGAAGCCTTTCATGTTGGCTGCCTCCTTTCTACTGTTAACTTCACACTTTTTGAACTACAGACCGCTCTGCACAAGGAATGGCTGCGTATTCCCTTGAACATTGTGCTTGACCTGTATTTGCCCATTCTACATCGGATATAAGCTGTAATTCAGGTGAAGGGTGGACCTAACACCCTCCTAATAAAGATTTTATGTCATTTATATTATTTTTGTCCTTTCCCTGTTTGCATTTTTTGATTTTGCTCAACTTATCGTACAGTAAATATAATATATATGATTGTTCACATTGGGAAAACAAGATTGTGAGACCAAACTGAGATTATACTATAATTATTACATTGATAAAAATACCAAAATTTTTTGAATTAGTTGATTTTCATTTATTTATAAATACCCTAATGTTTATCATTTGTCTATATCATTTTACCAGACGATTTTTGCTAAAGGAGGTCACTATGCATTAGCTGAATTGGGAACTAGTGGATATGATGTTATTAGTCTTGACTGGACCATAGATCCTAAAGTAGCAAGGTAAAAGCTTTATTTTTTACTTTTCAAGTGCTTATCTGTATTAATGTAACATTCCTATTTGATTTATTGTATTTAAAATGATTCATATTGAAGTTTATTAGACATTAATATACACTATGACAAAAAAAAAAAAAGACTCACTTGGAAAAATAGTGTGATCATGATGAAATGCGACATGTGGAAAGAGGATGGAAAGAAAATGATGCCAGAACAATGTGAAAGCAATGCAGCTGCTTATTTCGGAACTACAGGCCCAGAATTGGTATATGTTAGTATGTTGTGGAGCCCCCTTTTGCTGCGATACATGCAGATACACTGTGTGGCATTAATGCATGTAAAGATCCAATGGTGTCCTGTGGAAGATTTATCCAAATGTCTTGGAGTTGCTGAGCTAGTTTCCTCACATTGCAGAGTAACTGTAAATGCTGTCCCAACATGTTCTGTAGGTGATAGGTCTGGTGATCTGGCAGGCCAAGGAAGTTTTGGAATACCACGAAGACACTCTCTCATCTTATGTGGCCAGGCATTATCCTGCTGAAAAATGGCTCTTGGAAGACCTCGCAGCAGAGACAGAACGATGGTGCAGTACGTCCTGAATGAATGTTGTGTTTGGCAGTACTCTGAAGGACAACTAAGGGTGACCTGGTCTCATATGCAGTGGCTTCCCAATTGAGAACACTAGATGTGACTGCCATGAGACACTCCAAAGTTAGGTGAGGTGCACTGGTCTGGTCATCTCCATATATATATTCAGCGGTCATTAGCTCCAAGTTTAGATATTTAGATTCATCACTAAACACTATATGGACCCAATCAGTTTCATTCCACGCTGCTCTGGCACAAAACCACTGCAGGCGGTTATAGCGATGCTCTGGGTCAGTGATGGTCTTCATAACAGACGCCAGCCTTCTGGCAATGGTTCATCATGACACAACAAGCTGCGGAGATGCCATTAACTATCCTTGGATGGCATTTAGGGAAACTGTTGGTGTCCTGAGGGCCAATCTCATGATCTTACGATCTTGCCTGGTTGTGGTTACTCTCTTCCAATCACTGCCCTCCTGATGGATATGCGTGCATTGCCAGACTCAGTGCTGCCAATAATGCCTTATTGTGGCATCACCATGATCCATATGGTAGGCAAACAATATGTCCAACCTGACTCTCCAACCAAGCCATGATACACCCTCTATCAAAGTCACTAAGTTGATAAGATTGTCGAGTGGTGTGTCGTGGCATCCTCAGCAGCTGCAGAACGGCATCCAACCACAAAAACGTTTGGAAATGCCGAAGCAGGCAAGAAACACTACTTATAAGCAATCCAGAATGCACTGTTCAAAGGCACTGTGGCACCACACTCTGCATTCATTGGTTGCTATTTTTTTTTAAAAATTTGCATGTCTACCCATGAAGTATTTGTATATTAAGTTTCACAGTTGTTCGACAACATTTCTCGGTTTTCTTGCCATAGTGTGTATTACACGTGTATCATGCTTGTGAAAAATTTGCAGTTTTTTTTTTGTTGTTGTTGTTGAAAAAAACATTCAACCATTTTCAGATAAAGCAGAAACCAAGCAGGAAAGAAGTTTATTTTTAGTATTTTTAGCAAATTGGTCACCATAATGTATGAAACTTTGTAAAGATTTCTGTTGTTAATTTTTTCTATATAGAATTTGTTTTCATGGAAATTTTAACAACTTTTAGGTCTTTTCATATGACAAAAGTAGTGAAAAAAATTAATATATTTTAAAAATTAAAATGAATTGAAAATCCAAAAACAATAACGGATAAGCTAATATTTGTTAAACTTTGAAGTTCTATTAGGAGACAAAAATTTTCAGTAATTGCAATGAAAGAAATAATAAAATGGAAAAGTTAAAGGCAAGGAAAAAATGCAACATTTAATACAATTCATGAGAATTAATACAGGAAGGCTTTAACAGAATTAACTCTTTTATAAGGAAGTTGTTAAACATTAATTTTTTGTTTTTCTTTCAGGAAACTGATTGGCAACAACATTATTTTACAGGGAAACTTGGATCCTTGCGCTTTGTATGGAAGTAGGGTAAATATTAGCTTCAATTCAGATTTTCATTAATATCTTCTTTTTTTTTTTTTGTATTCAAAACAAAATGGAAGGGCTTTCAATATCATAATTGAGGCTGAAAATGTAAGAACCCTTTTGTTCAAGGGTGTGCCAAAGGTATAGGTTCCAACATTTCTATAACCAATCAGGACCATTTGAGACTTGATAGTCCATCCAAAGCTTACCTGTCTTTAATCCTCAGAAAAAAATCGTGGTCTTCATTTTACAGATTGTTTTTGATTGTGCATATGGGTGGCAGGGAAGCCAAGTGCCGCAACCTGTAGCTTTATTGTGTTATCCCACGGAAAGGAGGACAGACGGAGAGAAAGACTGAGAAAGTATGGTGGGAGAAGAGCAGGGGAAATGGGAGAATCCTGAGAAAACCTGTCCAGCACGGATCGTCCACCATCACGAAACCCACATGAGAACTGAACCCCAGTACTCAGAGGTGAGAGGCCAATGTCTTAGTGACAATGCCAACTGCGTGGCCTTCATTTTACAGAGGGCTGAATGAACCCTAGGGGAGAAGATTCAGAGGAGAAACATCCTCAATTCTGTTGGGGTTTGAACCCGGATCCACCAGCCTTCAGTCCAGTGTCTTCTGTCAGGATACCGGGCCCGCTTGTAGAAAAAATACAAACAAATATTTTAGATGCTTTCAGTAATCTCCAACCTTGATTTTATCATTCTATAAAACAATTACAACTTGATAGCAATGAAGATGACAGTAAGGATATAATTGTCCATCACATCTTAACTCGTGAAGGCCTTCCAACCTTCACCAAAAACCACTGGCTGGCTTAGTGGTGAAGTCAACCTAACTGAACAACAAAACAAGTATAATTGATTACCTTTTTTATACTGACAGAAAAGGAAAGTCATTCAAGACTCTTAAAGATTTTTGCTTTAGAAATAGGATCAAGAATTGTATTTATTGCAATGCTTTGGCCTTTATTAATTAGATATTGTATAAAAAGTATTATTGTTTTATTGATTTCATGTTACCCAATAAAGAATATCGTTTTCTCTTTATTCAACTGGGTAAATTAGTTTTCATTAAATCTTTCATTTCTTCAGTAAGTGAGCAATGACCTCATTGCTTCAACTCCCAAGTTATCCACATTGGAGCAGAAATGAACCATTGATCAAAGCACCATCCTAGCAAGCAGAGCGAAAAACGTCACCCCTCCCAATGCTAGCAAGCACCAAGCAAAATGTTGATCACAGACAGCCAATAAACTGATATTCATAGATAAATAGACAGCACAAAAGGATACGAGAACTGTCAAAGCGTGAAAGTTTGATCAGCTGAAACAAATGATCCGTCCGGCTATTTTTCTGAAATATGGATGTTTATTTTGCTTTTTATTTATATCATTGAAGTTAAAAAAGTTGACAAATGGAGAATCACAGTCATTTGCACCGCCATGTTGCCAATTCCCAGTGTCAATCACACACACATATCTCTTGAGCAATCAGAACATGGTTCGCTCCACTTATTGAAGACATCCAATTTATTCTCTGTTGCTCTTGCCCCATTAAAAATCACACACTGAAATGTGTGTGATCAAAGAAACAAACAAAACAAACATACTTTTCATTAATGTCAGTTTTGTATAGATGTTTGTTGTAAATTTAATCGACTACAACTTCCGTTCTGTGGTGTCCCTGTATGGTAGTTCCATTAGTAGTAGTTCCCAGTAATGATATGGGGAAATTCTGCTGCAAATGTGTGCATCTTGATCAATAGCTGACGCTGAGTGAATGAAAAACTATTATGCTCCTTTACATGGTTGACAGTTACGGCACCTTGGACTTTCAAGTCCTACAACTGTCCTATTTGTAACTGATGGCAATGTAAGATCTCCAAATGCCAGGTAATTCTTATTGTTAGCTAAGTAGCCCCTGATAAAATTTCCTCAGAGAGGAAGTTTCTCTTTATATTTATTTCCATTCTTCTCATGCAACCTTACAGTAGTCCATTTTGATCTTGAATGATATATCATATTTCCAAGTGTGAGTGTGGAACAGATCGACGATCCTCCAGAACCAATTTCTCCACTCGCTCGATCATGTCGCCAGACAGGCTTCTGCGAGGCCAAAATTGTCATGGTTTTCTCGTCACACGACGTTCTGCCTTCTTTGAACTGTCGCACCCATGCACGCACATTAGACACATCCATGACACCTTCACCACATGTCTCACTCATCTGGCGATAAATTTCAATAGGTGTCACACCACACAAATGGAGAAAACGAATGATAACATGCTGATCTTGTAATGAAAACGTCGCCATTTTCAGTATCACAAACTGTCGCTCACTCTCGACGCTGCCGCTAAGGTTCTGTTTGCCATACAAAGCTGCCATCTCTGTCTCGCAATGACAAAGAGTGCCCGCTTATTTTAAAATAAACCGCATGTTTCTATCTGTTTCCAGTGCTGATAAAAAAAATCGGAGGTGTTATAACTTGAATGCACCTCGTACTATTGAAACTCCAAACTTCAGCAGTCTGAATGACCTTGCTATTTACAGTAAATGAATCAATAAATATGTTTGTTTAGGATTGAATGAATGAATAAATACTGCTTTTTGGAACACTGCCTTTTGAAATTTTGTTGCACAATTTATATAGATATCTTTATGATTGATTTTGCCAGGTTCTTTTGTCTCTAAATGTTTTTAAAGTCTAAATTTTTAAAATATCAGTAATTCTTAAACTAATAATTTCTAGTCGTACATACAGGATGCGAAATTTGTCTCGTTATTTATTCTTTTCTTCTTCTGAGATGGAGTATCTTATGTTCATCAAAAATGCAAGGTGCTTCAGCTCAAAGTAAAACTTTAAAGTAAAAATATCACTGGTTTTTTTTTTTTTAATTGTTTTGTTTGTTGTAAATGTATGTCATTCATAAAAGCAAGAGTTTATATCCCGTTTTGTTTTAAGACATTAGAATTGAAGATAGAGTATTAATGTAGAAACAGTAAAACAAATCAGAATATCTCTCAAAAATATATATAATTTAAGTAGGCCTGCTATTGCAATCATACTAGCTGAAGCATTTGTTGTGATAGTCATCTTCTACAGATTGACCAGTCTGCAAAGTTTTAGAAGTGAAGGACTTTTTTTTTTTGGAAATCATTTATATGAAATTTGAGTTGAAAAGCTTTTTCATAACGAAGTTTCGATGAGGATTTGTGATCTTTATGAGCAGCCTTTAATGAAGCAATTATTAACTAGATCTTTGATTCATTAGGTACATCTATAAAACAAATCTGCTTTCAGTAGGCTTATCAATAAATGGAATAAAAATGGATAAACTGCTTAGACATATTTTAGGTGTAAGTTAAAAAATAGTATTGGTGCCTGGTATCTTCCAGATACCTGTTTCTTCAGTATTGAGCTTAACATCTGAAATAAACTGAAATGAGTTAGCTTTTGTTAGTTGTTCTGTGGAACAGGCTTTCTGCATTTTTTAAGATATAGGTTGGACTTCATTATCAATCGTTTTTAGTAATTACATTTAACAGAATTGGAATATTGTAACATCTTACTGAAAATGCAAACTGAATCACTCAGTAAGCATTGAAACCCCTTACCTAATTAAACATTGATTTTTGTAAGAAATCAAACTCAACCATCAAGATTGGAGAGTGGTCCAAAGAGTAAAACTGTACTGCTTGAATAACAATGTTTGAGAACTGAAATTCATTACTGACACTATCATTCACTCAATCTTCTAAATCTTTTGCCTTAAATCTAAAACACTACTAAAATTGTGGTTCTTAAAAGATTTGAAATTGTGAAATTTTTCTCAGAATTTATGATCAGACAAAAGCCAAATTGAAATCATTAATAAAGAATCAATGATATATTTGTCTAATGGTCTACACTGAGAAGGTACACTATATGGATAAAGTATCCGGATACCCCTCTGGAGAAGTGGACGTGGCTGTTATCACATGGTATGATGTCATGGCATAAGATAAAGTGGTCACTGCAGTATCAGGTGATCATAAATGGGTGTTAGACAATGAGTAAGTCAGCAGAGCTGAGTGATTTCGAACATGGCGTGATCATTGGATGCCATCTGTGTAACAAATTGGTTCATGCAATATTGACCTTGCTACAGGTGCCACTTCAACTGTAAGTGATGTCATTATAAATTGGAAACTTCTGGGAATGACAACAGCAGGAAATCGCAGTGGTAGGCCAAAGAAACTCACAGATTGCAGCCGTTGAACCCTGAAGAGGGTAGCGCAAAAGAATCTCAAGTTCCCTTTGGAAACGATCACTAGTGAGTTCGAAACAACTTCAGACATCGTTGTTAGTACCAGGACTGTTCGTCGGGAGTTCAAACATACAGGTTTCCCTGGTCGCATGGCTGCTCACAGCTCAACACAAGCAAGATGAATGCTAAACGGCAGTTGTAGTGGTGCAAAGCTCACAGCCATTGGACTATGGAGCAGTAGAAACAAGTACTTTGGAATGATGAATCCTGCTACATGATCTGGCAGTCCAATGGACGTGTCTGGGTTTGGCAGATGCCAGGAGAACGCTTCCTACCCGAGTGTATTGTGCCAACTGTCAAGTTTGGTGGTGGCGGCATCTTGGTTTTGGGCTGTTTCTCATGGTTCGGTTTGGGTCCCTTAGACCTTTGACCGGAAACATGAATGCAGAGATGTATGTTGATTTTCTTAACAACTCTGCACTTCCCACCCTCTGGCAGCAGTTCGATAAAGGACGGTTTGTGTATCAACAGGATAACTGTTCTGTCCACAGAGTGAAGGCTGTGCTGCCGTGGTTTAAACACATGGGTATTGAACTACTGCACTGGCCTTCGCAGAGCCTTGTTCTGAATCCCATAGAACACCTTGGGAAGAATTGGAATGAAGATTACACACCAGGCCCAACTACCCTTCTTCAGTGGCTGGATTCACTGTAGCTCTCATCGACGAATGGAAGAAAATTCCTGCTCACATATTTCAAAATCTGGTGGAAAGTCTTCCCAGACAATTGCAGGCTGTGACTGATGCTAAAGGTGGCCAGACATAATATTAATATGTGCCACATGACTTTCTGATTATACAGCAATTGGTGTCCAAATACTTTTGGCCATATAGTGTAACGGAAGACAATCAATTGTATCCTAATACTGAGGGAATCATTGTAATTGAGTATAAAGTTACTTTGCATTCAAGCTTCACAATACCAGATTAGATGTATTACTTATTGATCACAATGATATATGTAATCTTTTCATAATTGAAAATCAGTAAGTTAACAAAAGTCAGCAATCATAATTTTCAACTTTTAAGTTTCAGTAATTTAAGGATTTTATGAAACAAATTACAATTTTAGTCATATATTTACTTGATACTATTTTCTTTTTTATTCAATAATTTATTTTATAAATTATTAATTTATAAATTATTTATTCAATAATTAATTTTAAAAATTAATTGTTTTGTTTCAGGAGTCTCTTATGGAGAATGTTCTTAAAATGATTCGCCAGTTTGGTACACAAAATTACATTGCCAATTTAGGACATGGAATATATCCAGACATGGATCCTGAAAGTGTTGACCTTTTTATCACTTCTGTTCGTGAAATTTCACAAACTATTAATTTAACAGGATAGCATAAATGTCCGAATTCAATGTATGACAAAAATTAATAAAACAAATACTTTAAAGGAAAATAAACAAAATAAAATGTAAAAAAAAAAGTGGCTTTGATTTCTAAAATGATAAAACAGGGAAACACTTATTTTCTAATAGAGTTAGTGATAGATGAAATTATTAATAAAAATAAAAGGTACATGCTGTATATACCCAGTATTTTGTTGGGTGGTTCAATCAACCCCTGAAAATTGGTTAGATCAATTCCGAAACTGTTAACTGATGCAGCCTTCCATCCTACGAAAAGTTAAATAAGTGCACCATCTTCATTACTTTTATTATTTCTAAAAGAAACACTTTGCAAGACAGACAATTAATGTAAAGTTTTTACTTACTTAAATTGATAAATTATTAACTGATTTTTTTTTTTTTTTTTTGTATCTTTATGCAACAATTAACTTTTCTGACTACTAAAATGGTGCTAAATTTAAGAAGTTCAGTCAGTTGTTGGCTCCATTACTTTCAAAATAATAATAATAATGATAACAACAATAAGCCTAAGTTGGGTTTTAAAGATCTTTTTTAGTATCATCCTTTTAACTTAAAATCTTGATTGAACTGTTATTAATTTCAGTTGTTTGCAGTCTGCAGCGTTACAAGATTCAACTTTTAACTTCATAGTATTAATTTTCTTGTTCCTGTTGTTATAGTCTTCAGTAATTGAAAAATTAAAACTAATAATAAAATTGATTATTACCCAAAAAAAGTAATGGGTAATAAACATCAACATCACATAATAGTTTTTACTAAATTATTTAAATAAAAATTCAGTAGAATCTTGAAAAATGAAAATTCATATTTTTAATTGTAGTTTTAGTTATAGTCCACCAAAAGTTATTTTGATGAGCACTGGATTTAAAAGTATTTCTTATTTGTAATATTAATTCAAGAAAAATAAAAAAAAATAAAATTCTGTTTGAGTGATTAAATTGAATACATTAATGGCATTGTTTGAAAAAAAAAAACAAGGTAGTGATAGCGATTAGTAAACCAATCACAATGCTTTGCAACAGCTTCTGATACGGGAATGAAGAAAATTATTATTCCCAACCAGCTACAGACACTTACTCTTCGGCTGTGAACTACTCTTGGTAAGACCTTTTCAACGACACGCTAATCGTGGTTGCTGAGTTGATATTTGTCCACAGATAGACAGATAAACCGGGGATATAAGGCTTCATGATATCAGAAGCCTAAAAAGTAAAATACTGATGCATGTAATGCAAGATGATATCCTTTGAATCCAGAAGGCTCATAGGACAACAGAGATAAGGTTTCCAACATTTCTTTGGCCATTTTCATCATTGATGCTAAGAAGAGAATTCTGGTCCAATAAAGAGCTGGCTGAACCCCAGGACCCAATTTTTGAAATGAACTGTGCTTACAATTCAGTTCACATATACAGGTAATGTATTTATCACTTTCTTCATCTTATAAATATGTAGGGTGTAGTGGAGAGAAAGGATATTCTGGAAATTTTTGTATGCATTGCACCTATTGACAAGGAAAAGTCACTGAAGCAACAAACGAGGTGGAATATAAATTACCAACAAAATATTATTTGCAAAGAAATAACAGTAAAAGCAAGATTTGCAAAAAAAAAAAATCAGCTGTAGGAGCTGTTCATCAAATGAATACTGGGTGGTCATTTACAGGAATATTGTTTACACAGTGCGGTATTCATAAATCTTATCATTGAGTAAAATATAACTACCATCTCTTAAGAATATATTAAATATTAACAAATATATTCTTAAAAACATATTAGTTAATAGAATGATGCCCACAGAAATTTAATCATTAGGAATGTCACTGTTATCATCCATGCAATGCTATTTACTTAATGAAGCCATTTGTTAGCTATTGTACAATTTTTAAATGATTGGGATATCAAAGTAACTAAGACTTCAGTGTTATTATTTTTAACACTGAGTTTGAAAAAAAAAGACGTCATACTGTCATTAAAACAAAGGGCAATGTTGTGCTTAGCGTGACAAAGTGTGATGGAGAAGGGAATCAAATATTATGTGACGTCACATTACATTTTTTGAAATAAAAAATACCTACTAAGAAATTCAGTAAAACATCCCCAATTATCTAAACTTTAAAGTTCAAACTAAAATATGTTTGAATATGCTGTAAACAGTTAAAAATACTTCAGTTTTTAATGTAAAATGGGGGGGGGAGGTCGAAAATAACAATAATTAGCGTGACGTAGTTTATGGACAGTCCTATATGTAAAATGTCATCCTATAAATTTATCATCAAAATAAGTAAAAAGGAAAACAATGTTTTATATTTAATCAGGTGATTTGTAACGTTTCTTTCAACGTTATATTTTATATTTTGATTACGGTGTCTTCTGAATTCCATAGCACATGATCAATTGTGTTTTCTTATAGAACCAGACTTAATAGAACATTTATTACAATAAAATATATTACACCAATTAATTTTAAATTAAACTAAATAATAATAAAATATACTTTCTTTTTATTTCGAAAAATTTTGGCAACATTAGAAAATTAAAAGCAACTTAATTATTTTGACCAATCCTGATGTGTCATTTATTCTAATTGGAGAAAGAAGCAACTGGTAAAGCAGCCATAATTGTGAGAGGTATTGTTAAGAGGAACGTGAAATTACGAAGAATTCCAGTAAGTAGGTATATTTTAATTGGAAAAATGTTAAAAAAGTAAACACGTATTTCATGAATAATTGTAAATTATGTATTAGTGATATTTCAATTATCAATTTGTCATAATAGCTTATCTGCCAAGTAATGTAATTTCTATCAAGTTGTTTTAAAACGAATTAATCTCAATTCAGATATAAAAAGAATACTTGCGAGAAATAACAGCATTTCGTTTGTACACTATTTAACTTAAAATCTCGAATTAGAATATTCTTAAATTTTAAATAGATAAATTTCTGTCGTTTAAAGTGAATTAAAATTGTGATAACTAATCTGAAAATGGGCATTGCAAAATATCAGGCCTAACTGCTTCGGAAACCGATTTTTGCATTTTACTCAGTTACTGTTTGGGTTATTTTTTCCCCCCACTTTGATAGAGAACTTTGGCAGGCAAAACTTGTACAATTATTTTCGAAACACGTTATCCATAACAGCAATTTACCGCGAATCAAAACTCAAAGTAATAATAATAATACAAGTCATTCGAACAATATAGTTGAACAGTCCTAATCCAATTGCATGGGATCGAGAATATTTTGGAATATGGCACGGCGGAGTTGCAGAGAAGTGAAAAAGGTAAAGTGCAGATTATGGTATCTGGTATCAACCCACATTGAACTAGGAAGTGGCAACTAGGCAGTCGGCAATGTAACCAGGCGCGGTACCGTGTTTTATCCCTATATCTCTGAAAATCTACTAATACTATGAAAGAATACTCTTTGTTAATAAGAGCTTAAATCTATGGCATCCTCTGCCGCCTTGATAATAGTACGGTGGGTACACCAAAAAAAACTGCACTATTTGATTGGAATTTGCCACTTGCTATGGTAACAGATGATGGCAGAAGGGGACTTTTCAGATAGGGAGGCACTTCCAAATCTGTGCAGGAACCAAAATGGCGGCCTTTAAGATGTCCGCCAGGAGCGGCACAAATTGTTGTGTAACTCAGCTTGTGATGGTCCGATTTTAATTTTCTTTTTTTTTTGTTTGAAAGCTCTTGTGAAAAGGAAACGTTTTTGTTCTTAAACATTTATCTCTAAAACTTAGGGATTTTGCACAATTTTCGAAAAACTGAAATTTTCACGTTTCTCAAGGTCAATATCCCGTTCTTGTCCACAAAAAAAGGTTTATGTCTATGGAGTTTCGTATATGCCAAAAAACAATTATTTATAATAACCAACAGTTATGCTAATTATTTTGACAACTCTATTAAAGTAAGGAAACCACTTTTGAAGTAAAAAAAAACCGACCACATCCTACAGCCCAATAAAACTGTACATTTTACCTTGCATGAAATGAGGTAGTAGGTTTCGTTTTTGTGTATTGTATGTGATAGTACCGAGATGCCAAATCCAAGTTTTCGATCTCTGCGACCTTCCGGATCATCCCCCCAAAACGTTAAAACTGCCAAAATTCAGCATTTTTTGTAGGTTTCGCCAGTTTTGACCATGAAGGAGCACTTGTTTAAAAACGACAATTCTATACATTTTAAAAGTACATAAAATTTGCAACAATCTAAGACCAAATTGGTTTATATAAACCTAATGGTTTCCGAGATACAGCGTTTCCGCCCCGGGACCCCGCCAGCCACTTATTTCCTTTTTTTTTTTTTTGGTTGTAAAAGCAAGCCTAGGGGTGCCCCACCAGCCAGCTAATTTCCTTTTTTATTGTTGCTTGTAAAAGCAAGATTTCCTTTTTTTTTTTTTGGTTGTTGAAGTAAAGATTTTGTTTGTTTGTTTTTTTTTGGTTGTTGAAGTAAAGATTTTTTTTTTTGGTTGTTGAATAATGGAACTCTCGCCCCGGGCCCCCAAAGGCGTTGGTACGCCACTGGGTAGATGGTATTTTGTGTGAGGGCAGTGAGGATTACCTGAAGTCTATGTCCTCACCTATAATAACCACTACTTCAAAATCACAGGCCTGCTAGGCGCTCGACAAAAACCTGCTAGTTACTGATAATAATCGAAATTGGTGGTGGTTATTGCTACGTATCCTTTCTTCAAAGTCATTGTTCCAAGAGGAAGATAATTTTCTAGTTTTATACTTGATAATTTCCTTTTGATTGAATAATAAATAATATTTGTAGAATGAAATTAGTTTCCGTACTGATAGGTTGAATTTTTTTTTTTTTTTTGTTATTGTCTCTCCATTTTATTGCATTTTTTTAGCAATAAATAAATACAAGTGAGTTATGAATAATGGTGTTTCTCTTTTATATTTCCATACAAAATATGTTAATTTTAGCATAATTTCTGCATTTTTTCAAAATAATTTCAGTAAGTAGCAGTTTGTTATTCGAGCGCCAGCAGGCCTGTGATTTTGAAGTAGTGGTTATTGTAAGTGAGGACATAGACTTCTGGTAATCCTCCCTGGCCTCACGGATCCCACACAAAATAACATCTACCTTCAGAAGTGCGGAAGAGGCAAAACACTAGATGTCCTCTGCTCAACCACCTCAATATCTTCAGACCGTCATCTCATCCTTTTCACACACGCCTTCAGTGGATGTGATTCTATTTCGTGCTTTTTCGTCAGGGAAAAGGCAACAATTCAAAAGAATTCAGACCTTTGAACCATTTCAGTGTAATTATTAAAGATTTGAGGCCAATTGAATGTTATTATTATATACTTGAAAAATAGCATGGATGGACATTTAGACAAACTTTGAAACGCTGTATCTCGGAAACCATTAGATTTATATAAACTAATTTTGGTCTTAGATTGTTGCAAATTTTATGCACTTTAAAATGTATAGAATTGTCGTTTTTAAAAAAGTGCTCCTTCATGGTCAAAACTGGCGAAACCTACTAAAAATGATGAATTTTGGCAGTTTTAACGTTTTTTGGGGATGATCCGGAAGGTCGCCGAGGTCGAAAACTTGGATTTGGCATCTCGGTACTATCACATACAATATACAAAAACGAAACATACTACCTCATTTCATGCAAGGTAAAATGTACAGTTTTACTGGGCTATAGGATGTGGTCGGTTTTTTTGTTTTACTTCAAAAGTGGATTCCTTACTTTAATAGAGTTGTCAAAATAATTAGCATAACTGTTGGTTATTATAAATAATTGTTTTTTGGCATAAACGAAACTCCATAGACATAAACCATTTTTTGTGGAAAAGAACGGGATATTGACCTTGAGGAACGTGAAAATTTCAGTTTTTCGAAAATTGTGCAAAATCTCTTAAGTTTTAGAGATAAATGTTTAAGAACAAAAACGTTTCCTTTTCACAAGAGCTTTCAAACAAAAAAAAAGAAAATTAAAATCGGACCATTACAAGCTGAGTAAAACAACTATTTGTGCCGCTCCTGGCGGCCATCTTAAAGGCCGCCATTTTGGTTCCTGCACGGATTTGGAAGTGCCTCCCTATCTGAAAAGTCCCCTTTTGCCATCAACTATCAGTGGCGGATCTAGCCCGGGACCCATGGGGGAAATGTTAAAGGTCCTTGTCTTGTGGCTTGTGGGTGGAGACTACTGATCCAAATAAAGCGTTCTCTCTCGTCCCCGTGCTTAATTTTTAGTGTTTCGTTTCTCTTCTCCTTTTTTTCTCTCAATGCTTCTTTCTTCCTTCCTTTTCTTACAGCAGTTTTAAAAAGGCGGCTGAGCCCACGTGGGGGGGGGGGGCATAAGGCCTGTAGGCCCCCCCTGGATCTGCCAGTGTCAACTATTACCACAGCAAGTGGCAAATTCCAATCAAAAAGGGCAGTTTCTTTTCTATTTTCGCCATGTACCCAACGTACTATAACTGTATTGAACACCACTTGAGCCGATTAGAAATTTATTTATCTATATTTAACATCGAAAGAGGTTGATTGATAGTTTGGATTTGTCTGTAAGTTTCCCCGGACTCTGTCCTTAATAGGGATGACTGCAGTCATCATTAGCCAACTATTATTTAGTTTATGACCTGGTGTTTATTATCTACCCTATTCTAGCTATATGCCGAAAAACCAATTAGAGAGAATTGTAATCATGCGATTATCGATCAGTGCTTCATGGTCTGCGTAGAAACAAAAAACATTAATGACAAAAAGGAATACTCTCGATTCCCTGTTGATAAAAAAACCCAGACAAATTCTTGATCTTTATGATTTCAAGCAATTGGTTTAAGTCAGCGATTCTCAACCTGTGGGACGCGCCTCCCCTAGGGGGGGGGGGGGCGCGAGTATATCGAGGGAAAAAATCTTATTAAAAAACTAGGTTTGGAGGGGTTTTCTTTTTGGTTGAACAGATAGGTTTGGAGGTTGTTTTTTTTGGTTGAACAGATAGGTGTGGAGGGGGTTTTTTTTTGGGGGGGGGGGGGGTG
>JAFIDM010000179.1:25045743-25064932 GCA_023159025.1 Thereuonema tuberculata | reverse complement strand
GGGGGGGGGGGGGGGGGGGGCGATGAGAATAGTGATTGAAAATTAGGTCGCAAGTACTAAAAGGTTGAGAAACACTGGCGTAATGTTCTTTCTAACCTCTCCCCCCCCCCTTGGGCCGGCCCTGGAGGCAAAGAGATAGAAAGGAGTTTCTATCTCCTATTTCTTTGCTAGAGGATCTATGAGTTTATCTTTTCCCCCTCCCTCCCAGGACCCCCTCTGTCGTGAGGATTAAGTCACCCCTACATCAATAAAGGCTGACAATTAAAAAAAAATGAAATTACGATAGTGATATAGATTCATATTTTGTCCTCGGCATGTTTTATAGTAATGCATACAACCCACCATTTTCAGTGACAGTTCTGCCAGAGAGTCCCAACTAAATTTCTTTAAAAAAATTACATAAAAGAACATGGTTTTCCGTTAATATGAGAGTTGTTAACTAAATGCATCCAAATCGTTTCATTACAAAATAACGAATATTAGTCTTAATTTCAATGGTTTGGTCTTATGCATAACTACCAATAGTTCATATTAATATCTATACATTTTAAAAAAAAAATCGTTAATTAGTATCTTATTATTGCTCTGCAGAAACCTAGCACTGTTGTCACTACTACGGTGTTAACTATGGTAATTGATTAGTAATCGCCATTGAATTTTCGCTCTGTTCTATCAGCAATTTAAGATTTGTATTTATAGTGACCGTCAAAAATGTATGTAAATTAAATTTCTCTTCCCTAAACTAGGCTTATATTTATTTTTTCTTTCTCACAGTTTAAAGAAGAGTTGAGATTTGAAATATAATTTGAAGTGCAAGTGGCTTGATGGATTTTGAAGAACAGTTAAGCGCAATTCCACCTTCCTTCTGGAATCTTCCAAACACTGTGAGCATTACATCTAAAAACAAAAGAAGGCTTCCCTTATCTGCTTTAACTTCAGCTTTTCACGATTATGCAGAAGGATCAGAGACTTTTTGTCCTGTTGCTGGCATCACTGAATTATCCCCTTATCATAGTCTATTTCATTTCAGTGATGAATCTTCATTTTTGGCCATTGCTGTGCACGATTCATTCGTTGTAAATTCTAAAATGTATTACATAGCAATTTTAGATCGTAAACTTTGCAGAATAACAATCACGTATCTTCCGGCAATAGTTAGCAAAAGCATTATCTATCAATCTTTGTCACGTTACGGCGAAATTCTGAAAATGGAACAAGATTACTTTGAAATCCCAGAATGTCCAGGATTGCGTATCTGCAAATCTACTCGTAATGTAATTATGGAACTCAGTACCCCACTTCCAGATATAATAACTATTGCTGGCCACAAGGCTGTTTGTTCTTATTATAAGTCAAAGTATTATTGTGGTAAATCCCATTTCATTTCAAGGGAACTGCCTCAAATACGTGTTCTTCCAGAAGGTTCTAGTAAAGATGAAGACGATCTAGATCCACAAGACAGAATGGTAGTAGCCGAGATAGCAAAAGAAGGACGCAGTCGTAAGAATAAGCAGTTCATCTCTGAAAGCATTTCAGATTTTGAAGAACAACAAAGGTCATATCGACATGTCAGTTTAAATTCAGTAGAAAAAGAGGATTCCTGCAACCCAGAAGATGCTTCTAGCAGTTGTATTGCATCTGAAGATGAGCAAAGTCTGCATGGAAAGATTCTATCGACAATAAAGAAGAAATATTTGAAATCTATTGAGTCTGAGGTTCAGATTATGTCTGTACCAGAAATATCGTTTCATAACAGGATCTTTCAAGATCCCCAAGTCATGAAAAAAAGACATTCAAAGAACAAAATAGATAACAGAACCATAGCAGCCATGGAGACAATTAACTTCTACAAGTCCTTAATGAAGACCCTCAAAATCTATCGACGATCCAAAATTGCGAGAAAAGATTGTCTGTTTCGGAATTCACCCCTTTCGCTGTGTGGACATTTCGCCAGTGAAAATTGCAGGCAGTCAAAGGTCCTGACCTGTCAAAGAATCAAACAGATGTGCAATGATTTCTTCAATCCTAATTTTGAGGTTCCTGTGAAACCAATGAAACGATTCAGCGAACGCCTGAATTTTTTGGCCACTGCTTATGCAAAGGAGTTTCTTACAGAAGAGGAGATCTATTATTTTCAGAAGCTGTTCAGAATTCACAAGAACTATTTGTTTCTTTATCCGCATAGAGTAATGGAAACGGAGGAATTTTGGAAATTCAAAGCCCTTGAGGAGGAAGAAGCTGAAAAAGAACTTGTAGGTGAAGAACATGATTGAAAATTATAATCTTAATTATCGTCTTATTTAAAATTAAGATGATTCATTAGTTATTGTGTTAAGTTGATTTAAGAAGAGTTTATGTAAAGCCTATTACATATCCCTTGAAGTCTTAATCACTTGTGTTGCGACTTTAAAATGAAAAATGAGGAGAATCACGTGAAATATTGGGAAATATTCAAAGCTGTTCGTTCTAAAAACTGCAATGAGAAAAATAAAATTAGTTTTGTTCGAAAATCAATAATCCAAAAAGACTTTAGGAGGCAATAAGTCATCGGATAAAACAAAAATCCGAAATTAGTATTTATACTAATCGATATTATATGTGAGGAGATTTTTCGTCTTAAAGTCAAAATGCATTTATTTATTTATTTATTTATTTATTTATTTATTTATTCTTCTTTGCCACCTTCTTCGAATCATCTAGAATGAATATCTTTGATATTTTAATTTTAATCGTATTTTCTTAACGCATTAATAATAAAGCAAACAAATACTGAAAAAAAAATCAACTCAGGTTCTTGCATATTATGAGAAAACAATAATATTTGTTTTGAAAAGAAGTTAAAGTGATATAGTTTCTGTACAAGAGTCACACCAAAACTATTGGTGGCGAAAACTATTTTTTAAATGGAAAAATAAAAAGTATCAGCAAACATTGGTCATTCCATGTCGAATCAGTTTAAGGATTGTCGCTGCTTAGCACAAAATTTAATAAAAAAAAATAATTAGATATACATTTGGATATATTGAACACTGCAGAGTTTCAGATTTTTATAAATATTGTTTCAGAGGAAAAACCAAAGGCAAGCTGCTTCTCCTCACCGAAATTGCTATTGTGAGGAGACATTAACTCGCATCCTATTCTAATAACGCCGTTTTGTTTTTTGTTTTTCATCTTTTAAAATCTTTTTAAGAAAATTATAAATTTTATAAAAGTTCTTAAAAATTTTTAATTCCTTTTGCATTGTTTCCTTTTTTTTTTTTTTGGAAGAATCTTTTTCTGAAGTGAAGGTACTTAAATTAAAGAAGTATTAAGTAATGCATTTCTGGCTTCAGATGCTGTCATGTAGTTTTTTTTTGGAACCTGAAAATTGAAGACCAAAAAAAAAAAAAAGACCAACCAACTTGAATTTTTAAACAACGATTTCATAAGGTGTGTATGCTTAAAAACATATATATATATATTATTATTATTATTCCTGTGTTAAATTGCAGTATATAACTGCCTGAACAAAGTATTATTATTATTATTATTATTTTTGTTATGAATCCGTTTAAAAAATATAACAGTTTGAAAACGAGCTCCAATTTATTTCAACTCCTTAATTTTACATCGACGTTTTATAAAATATATTTTTATATTAAGCTGTTTAATATAGCTAAGGAAAGAAAAAGTTCTATTGGCATAATTTGGTTAGAATGGTACTTTGATCTACAGGGTGATGCTGTATGTTTTCTCTGAAAGTTTTGCAGCGTTTCAGATCTCCGTACCTATAACATCTACAAAATAACTTTAAAAACAATCGGAGTCTATGCAGCGACCGACATACTCTATTTGATTGATACGACACGGAATACAGGCCATGCAAATTAATATTTCAGCCTGGTATTAAAGATAAATTCTCACTTAAGTCGGTTATCTTTCTGTGATTGGTGCAATCTTTCTAATTTTTATTATACATTATATAATTTTTATTATTTTATTATAAATTCGGATGATTTCCGAATATTCATTGTGTTTTATCGCTGATTGTATTTCATGTTATGTCATACTACTGATTGGTATGAATCACGTTTTATTTGTTGAGACTTCCTTGAATGTTAATGATTCATCATTGCATGAACATAATCATTTGGTTTTTCCTACTTTTCTGTTTTTCCTGATAAAGAGTTGCAACTCCTTTAACACTGGTTTATGAGCAACAACAGGTTTTTTTTCTATACAAGCTTAAAGCATCGTTAGCTTTTGATATCAGGATAAGATCGTTAAACAGCATCTTATTACAGAAATAAAAACAATTTCTTTCTTCTCGTTATTATCATTTTCATCGTACTTCCTGATCGCATTGTTGCCAAAATTTTCTTTTGTAGACAGTTGACAGAATCAGTTAACCATATATATCAAGGATATATTGCATAAAATATAAGGAATTGAGACATATTTTCTGTCTTTTATTAATTTCAAAAGATTCAAACATCAAGGGAATGTAATAGACTATAATTATTGTTATTCATAAGTATATATCATTCAGTTATATTCAGATCATCTAGTTATATTGTTTTAAGTAAATTTGAGTATAAGTTTGTTGTGCTGTAATTGATTTCCTGAAATGTTGTTTTTTTTTATTGATGTTCATACTCCAAGTTGGAATTGTTCACTTTATATCTATGTATTTTTATCTAATAAACAAGTTTATATCCTGTATTTATTTATTATTATTTTTTTATTATTTACTATAATAAGATTAGTATTCATATAGATAGAATTCTTATCCAAAACAGTGAAATTCATGAAATTATTAATTATTTGATTATAATAAAAATTAGTAATAAATTCTCAAAAACAGATTTAAAAAAATAATAAAGTAGTTGACGTAGCTTCAACTTAAATAGTTCCTCATTATCAAGTATGTTTAATGTTTCAAATTTAGTATGATACACAAATTTGTCATGTATCTGGACGGTCTCTGAAGCTCCTGCATTGAAAACTGAATTACTAAGAACTTTTGCAATTAAAAATATCTAACTGTAGTTATAATCAAATATTCGATGATGTGATTGGAAATTATTCGGAGAAAAAAATATATTCAAACTGAACATCTTTTTTTTAATAGTATGTCGAATTAACATTATCTAAAGGATATCAAGCTGAAGTTCGTAGCCCAAAACTAAAAGCTAATAATCTTTTAAGTTTTTTTGTAAAATATCAAAATATGACTTAAGTATCTCAAAAAAAAAAAAAAAAAAAGTGAGATTTTTAAAAAAAAAAAAACTCCCTTCAAAACGGATTAATAATTGTGAAAGCGAAAACTTGGATATTTATTTTCCTCACGATTTCCATTTCACCGACGTTAAACTAATCTGTTGAATGAGGGCACATTTATCGAGACTACCTTATAATTCTAGCGATTATGTTGTGCCCTAATTATTAGACGGCTGTAATTATAATCGTCGTCGCTAGAAATTCACTTTTTCGCTTCTAATGCCATTCTTTAGTATTTTTTTTTTTACCTATATATGGAATTCTAGATAAGGGGTCGTCCATTAATCACGTGAGGTTTTTTTAGGAACTTTTTAACCCCCCCCCCTCCCTCTGGTGATAGGTGGTGAGGTTTTAGACTACCGCCCCCCCTATCCAAAATCACGTGTATTTTTTTGGAAAAAAAACCCCTCCCAACCTATCTATTCAACCAAAAAAAAAACCTCCCAACCAACCAAAAAAGAAAACTAAAAAATAAATACACGTGATATCTCGCTACACCCCCCCCCCCCCCCACCCGAGACATTTCTTATTTTTTTACCACCCCCCCCCCCCTTCGAGCCTCACGTGATTAATGGACGATCCCTAAGAACGTATAGAAAAAAAAATCAAATACAAAACTTTTTCGTCCCTTCGTTTTTTCAAAAAAAAAAAAAAAATCGCCGGTTCAAATGATATTAGAGAAGAAAAAAAGGATTCCTAAAAAATGGAAAATTTGAAGACATCGTATCTTTTTTATGCGATAGCTAAAATATATTGATATATTCTCACATGAAGTCAACTTTAAAGTTCAAAATAATTTTCCTAAAATGTAAATTCTACCTACTCGCCGAATATCCTGCCCTAATATTACATTACTATACGGATTCAATCACCGCCCTTACATTTCGCTGTTTGCATTGTTTGCGTATTATGGCGCTTATTGGAGAAGATTTAAAATACAGTAGAGCCCCGATTATCCGCGGGATTGGGTGGCAAGGGCTTCGAGGATAACCCGAAAAAAGACTAAAAATAAGGTGTAAAAAAATATTTCACCATTATACAAAAACAAAATACGTAAAACTTTTAAAATATATACAGTAAAGTAGAAACCTTTGTTCTACGTTTGCATCCACAAATTCCGAGAAGGCCTATAGGATCACGATGCACAATAAACATGTCAGTAATTTTCGACCTTCGCACTGTAGGGCCTATTGTATTTTCCCTGTTATTGGCTTGGATTAAAATTGGTTTTTTTTGAGGTTCTTAATTAAAAAAATGTTTCGCGGCACTCGCGGATAATCGGGGCTCTATTGTAATTGTTTTGCTACTACTGCTGAATTCGCTAAGTACAGTAAACCTTCGATTTAACGGACAAAATTTCCGGTCCTTATCTCATATGTGAAAATTAACACCCTGTTAATTTTAAAAATGCTTTTAACCAAAATTTGCTTAAAATTAAATGAAGTTATTTTTTGTTATTAATTCACTGTTATTTTTAACGCATTTTAGCGAATAGACTATGTGTTGGAAAAAAACACTGTAGTAATATCGCCGAAATAAATAAATGCATATCAACAAATAAGATTCATCATCGGAAGCGCAGTAGTTCCTCAAAAGAAAAATGAACAATATAAAATTCACTATAGTATTTTTCAAAAAAAAAAAGGGGGGTTGCCATATATGGTCATTACGTAGCGATCGATTTTGTCTGGAACAAACGTCATCAACGTGAACTCCGAGCAGGCAGTCCAAGATGGCGTCGTTTTGTGATCGCATAAGCGTGACCAAGAAAGGACAAACTTTGCATAGCCAAGCAAAGGGGATAGCGTGGAACGTTTTTAATTATTTCAATTGTAATTATTATTATGTAGTCGTAACTGTAGAATATACAAAAAACCAGAATGTTTTCGTAATGTTTTATAAGATTCAGTTACGGATTTTAGCAATAGATGGCGCTGTTACAGCTATCTACAAGGAAATTACGTCATCAAAAGCTCTTCTTTCATGAACTGAACTGTAATGAAAAATAAGTGAGAAAATTCATGTGCCAGCCGTTCGCCGGTCTCAATGAATTTTTTAAAGCATAAAATTTCAAACTGCGCATTTGAATTGCTTAAAAAAAATTGATCGAGGCCGGCGGATGGCTGGCACATGAATTTTCTCACTTATTTTTCATTAGTGAGTTTTTTATTGTTCATTTTTTTCTTTTGAGGCACCACTGCGCTTCCGATGGTCATTCATATTAGCCTCAGTACGGAGACCTTGTTGTTTTATTTGTGACTGCTTCTGGCTGATGATCGCCAAAGAGCGTGAAACAGCTCTCCCGGGATGTCACTTGGTAAATAATTTGGTCTCGCCCTTTGTTGTTTAATAATAATTCAGCTAAGCTTACAGTCTACATATTTAAATCCAAAGAGTCACCGCTCGTAAACAATGTTCGGCGCATGATTAGCACGTGATCACAGCATCGCGCGCTTTAATTGGTTCTGTCATCGTGTGGCGTGACTTAAGGAAAAACACACCGTAATAACCCTAACCTTAAAATATGGATAAACGGAAAAGAGTTAATTTAAGTTTTCATACATACTTAATTACACAAACGTATCTACATAAGTAAAAACAGGTAAACTAACTAATTTGTCAATTTTTTATATACGCATTCGGAAAACCTACTTCATTACATAATGTACTTTCGGCTTTTACGGATTCCCCCTCGACACAAAAGGGCAGCTGTTCCGGGCGTAAAAATGATAATAGATAAATGATTTTAAATGAAATTTGTGCAAAATTGTTAATTTTGTTTAACATCAATGAGAAAAGAAATGATTGTAATATGAAACAAGTTAAAGGTTTCCCTAAGGGGAACCCTATATCTGGAACCTTATGTAATATCTATGTCAATTGGTTGGAATTTCACAAAATTTTAGAATGGAATAAAACCCAGTACAAATATCTTAGCTGATGATATCCTGATTTTTTGGAGAGGTACAAAAAGATAATTTATGAAATTTTTCCATTTTATAAATTCTGTTAATGATAACTTAAAGTTTACCATAGAAGAAGAAGAAAATGGAAAATTACCCTTGTTGGACTTACTCTTAATAAATGACAAAAATGTCATAACATACGAAAACTTCGAAAAAAAACTAAAAAGTAATCATGTATTAAATTTCAGATCAGAACACAACATATTTACTAAAAAAAGCAGTTGTTCTAAACTATGTAAGAAGAATAGTAAATAATACTGAAAATAAAAAATTATAGAGAAATAAATAAATAAAATGAAAAAGACTTTTGATTTGAATGACTACCCTAGATATTTCGTAAACAGAATAATTGACAATTTTTTTTAAAGATAGAGCAAAGATAAAATCAAAGGAAAATATAAAAAAATTAAAATGTATACAAAAATATAATGAAATTATCATTAGATATTGGTTTAAGATAAATCAAAGATTTGTGTAAGAAAAATTAAATTCGTATTGTATATTATAGAGACAATAAGATGATAAAGAAAGACAAACATACTGTTCGGTTTTGTTTACGAGAGCCTTCAAAGCTTTTGCGCATGTGTCAGGTCTCCTTCGATTTTTTCAAAATAGGGGTGAGGAGAAACAAAGAGAGGATGTTTACTTTTTATAGTGTTAGTTTACTAGTAGCTGCGTTCTATTTGTGCTTTTCGGGAAAGAATTATGGAAATAATAAATACTGTTGCAAAAATGCTCCTCGTTATTTTTTTCTTAAAAGAGAAAATGTCCAAAAGAATTTCTTAGGAAAGTACCCATCTCAGCGTATCACCCCTCTGCGGAGTAAAATCGTCCGCCAGTGGTAGCTCTGCCTTTCTAAAACGCACAGTAATGATAATGAAATGAATGCTAACAATGGGTGAGACCAAGTTGTATACAAAATGACATCCTGGTACAGCTGTTTCACGCTAATATGCGATCATCAGCCAGGAACAGTTATCAGTACACAACCAGGTCTCGGTACACGGGTCTAAATGAGAAAACGTCGGAACCAATGTGGTACCCGCAGAAGTTAAAACAAACAAATAAAAAAACTCGCCGAAAGAAGAAAAAGAAAGATTCATGGTTGAATCTTGCGTTATAAATAGCTTTCCGTGTATTAATAGAGAGTTTTTGCCATAACGTGATTTATATATAATTTCCAATATTTCAAAAATAATAGAAAGCTATCTATCGAAAAAAATTAATAACTACATAACTCAAAAGAATTTACTAAACAATAACCAGTATGCATATCAGAAAAACAAGAGCACTACACTACTACTTAACAAAGTTAATGAGAGCATTAATAAATCATTGAATGAAGGAAACATAATATATATAGCTTTTATTGATTTTAAAAGAGCTTTTGACTATATAGATCATAAAATCCTATTAACAAGACTTGATCAAATAGGCATAAGAGGAAAAGAAATAAAAATTATTGAAAACTACTTGAAAAACAGAAAATTCAAAATTAAAATAGGACAAAAAATAAGCAAAACTTTCAATACAAAAAGAGGGATTCCGCAGGGTTCGAACTTGGGACCTATTTTATTCAATATTTTTATTAACTCTATAAATAATAACATTAAAGATGCAGAAATTTATTTATATGCAGACGATGTAATTCTAATTACTAATGATACTAATCAAACAAATGCGAGTAATAAAATGCAAATGGAGTTGAATAACATAAATAAATGGGCGTATCGTAATAAAATGATAATAAACGGTGAAAAGTCTAAGATCATGATAATCAAAAATAAAAATAGAAAAATAAATAACAATGATACTTTAAGTTTACATGAAATAGAATGTACAAACATAAATCATAACAATAACTACTTATTGAAAAACTGTAATTGTAAGAAGTTAGAAATCATCTCTACATATAGATACCTAGGTGTACATATTGATGATAAACTTAACTGGAATAAACAATACAACTATGTTATGGGAAAACTTGGATCATACTCTTATCTTTTCTATCATATTAAAAAAATTGTACCATTTAAACAAAAATTAATTATATACAAAGCTTTGGTCGATTCATTGTTAAATTATGGACTAGAATGTTGGATAAGTTTAAAAAAACAACAAATGGATAACATAAACAAAATAACAATGAAAATTTTCAATAATGTATACGTAAACTATAAATTTAAACCTACATTTGAACAACAACGAATAAGAAAAAAATATGGGATACTAAAAATAGATGAAAAATTTATATATAAAATAGTCATATCCAATTACTTTGAAGTAAGAAAAAAAAAAGAAATTAATAGATGAAGAATTTAATACAAGACACAATTGGAATAAAATCCTTAAAATAGACAAAATAAGCAATAACTTTGGATATAGATTAAATAATTATGTTAAATACAAAATTTTCAAACAATTAAATATTGAATACAAAGACAATATTACATTTAAAGAAATAAAACACAAATTAATCTCTGACGTGATAGATGGAAGAATAATATTAAAGAACGATAATTACTAATTTAAATTTTTTTTTTTTACTAATATAGCAAACTCTCAGTCACATAACACAGGTATGCAGTTTACATAAGCATACCTAATGGGACTGATATACATTTAAAAAAAAATATACGGGAAACGCAAATGTCACGTGAACGAATACGGAAACCACAATAGCGGGCTCTGTAATGAAGAGAGTTTTTGCCATAACGTGAAAATTTACACTTCTCAATTGTCATCATGCCTACGGTTTATTTACGAAAAAAATAGTATTGATTTTTATAAATATTATTTAGTCAATGCATCGAATAGATGAATGTTTTTAATTAATTAAAATAGGAAATATTCTTTTTTTTTTTTTTTTCATCGTTTTGTCTTTCTTTGTTATCAGTTTCGATAAATCAATTTCGATAAATAATTCAGTCTCGTTAAATCTCGATCAACGACGTTATGTTTACGAGATTCCGCTGGCTCGCCGATTCAAATTTTCAAGCCGAAATTCTGTAATGATTTTGATTACTAATGTAACGTTTTCTGAAAGCATCCACGAAAACATAGGAAAAAGATGCCCTCCGATCGTGAAAATCATTTATGTAATCGGTAATTTCGAATAAATAGATACAAATCGATTGGACTTCAAGTTCTATAATTCGTCACCAGGAGCGCTAGTGTCGGAACTCATGTTTATCGGAACTCGTGTTTCCTATCGTAAAGAGATACGCTATTCGAGGAAAGTTAATGTGTCACGTTAACTGTATTTCCTCTACGTACAGTGACGCATGCGCAGAATACCAGTCATGTGACTTCAGCGTTACCGTATTAGAATAGCGAGCTTGGCAAAACTCTCTAATAAGGACAAATATTTAAAAATTAGTGAATTCACTTAAAACAAATTTAAAAAATGTATTAAGAACAAAGAAATATTTTTGTAATTATATTAAACAATCTCTTATTATGCTATTAATTCCAAAGAATATATATTAATGTGAAAAACCCTATCAATCAATATTCATTATTGTACTTACAAAAGATCTTTGTTTATTATTTATTATTCAAAAGTTGTGTCGCTGTTTATTATTTAATTGGAATTTTAATGTAGTACTATTTCATTATTGTACCATTTGTTAGCTATTGTACAATTTTTAAATGATTCAGATTTCAAAGTAAATGTTACTTCAAAACTATTTTTAACACTTGAATTTGAAAAGAAAAGACGTCATACTGCCATTAAAACAGAGGGCAATGTTTAATATTCTTGATTAACATTGTGAATTTATTGTTACTTATTTTAGTTTTGAGGTTTTATTTTGACTAGTTGCGACCCGTGAAATATTCACGGAAGTAAAAAAAATTCCACATTTTTTTGAAAAACACAAGATTGAAAAAGATATTCTAAGCTAATTTTTTTAGAAGCCATGACTTCCACAACTGCCCATATGTAATTTGAATATCGGCTTATTTGTTAAAATAATATTATAATATTGTTACAATAAAAAAAATAAAAAATTGAGTTACCACTTTCGTAGTAGACAGCGCTGCGGTTTCTCATTATGAAACAAAATGGCAACCTGCTGCCCTAAAAGAATAGGCTCGTCGAAATTGAGGCAATATTAACGGAAGTAAACAAATGCCACGTTTTTGAAATATCCTGAAATTTTTGAAAAACACAAGATTAAAAAAAGATGTTCTAAGCTCATTTTTTAGAAGCCATGACTTCCGCAACAGCCCACATATAATTTGAATGACTAAGCCAAATTTTGTTAAAATAAAAGAAAATAAAAAATTGATTTACCAGTTTCAACAATAACAATAACGAATGTCCAACAGCCAATACCAATAATCCTGTCTGGACAACAATGACGGCACGTGCTTCATCATTGTCTCCTACTTGTTGAGTAGTGAGCGAGTAGCTACACAGCCGAAATTATGTAAAAACCGAGGTTTCACAAACTCTGATAAATTTTCACGCATGAACTTCGTGCATTTCAGTGTAAACTTCATTTATGTGGGAAAGAAAATTCCAATATGCTGATAATAATTGTATAATCGCGATCGTCGAGGTGAAGTGGGAAGAATATCCATGTTTAAACATGGACGTGACGTCATGCCTGACGTGTTCCAACGATGCACTGTGATTGGTTATTTCAAATTACAAATTTACAAAGATCCATACAACTTTTGCCTATTAATAGGATGATTCCTATGATTCCAATTTATAATTTTAACAAATATATATATATATATCTCCAGTGCAGAGTTTAGTAAAAAAAATAGTAATAGTAATTATAATGGCTAATGGTTATCATTGACTGTAAACTTGTACAACATTAATAGCAAATTTACTGCTTAGCCAGACGAAAGAGACTGGTCACGTGATTTACTGGTCGCTGCCACCTCTTTCTCGCTGTGAAAATAGGGGAGATGAGTATGTGCCGCAAGAACGGAAACAAACGACATATAAAGGAGACATGCATAAAGTGAATAATTACTGCACATAATTCAGTTTAAAATTAACGCGAGAATAAAATACATACACACAGAATAAGAAATACATGTATAATAAACTTTTAGAATTTAATTCTCCCCTGCGGCGTGTTCCATTATTTTGGCAGTGTGCCAAACCTAGTCTTTATCGCTTGGGCAAGCAGTATGTTTCTAAATGAATCGTAAAAGAAATAAAAATGTTAAGAGAAAGTTAAGATAATTTTAAACAATCGTGTTTATTAATTGTACTAATTTCATTGGAAAACCGTAATTTTTAGAAAATATATTATTTTTATTTGGTTGTTTATTTCTTTTAAAACAGGGACTGTCCATAAATTATGTATGCATGTTGGGAGAGGGGGTTGTGCTTAGCGTGACAAAATGTGATGGGGGAGGGGATCAAATAATATGTGACGTCCCATTACATTTCATTTCAATGCATTTTTTGAAATCAAAAATACCTACTAAGAAATTCAATGAAACATTCCCAATTATCTAAACTTTAAAGTTCAAACTAAAATATGTTTGAATATGCTTAAACAGTTAAAATATTTTAGTTTTTAATGTAAAATGGGGGGGGGGGGTTGAAAATAACAAAAATTAGCGTGACGTAGTTTATGGACAGTCCCACATGTAAAATGTCATCCTATAAATTTATCATCAAAATAAATAAAAAGGAAAACAATGTTTTATATTTAATCAAGTGATTTATAACGTTTCTTTCAACATTTATATTTTGATTACGGTGTCTTCTGAATTCCATAGCACATGATCAATTGTGTTTTCTTATAGAACCAGACTTAATAGAACATTTATTACAATAAAATATATTACACCAATTAATTTTAAATTAAACTAAATAATAATAAAATACACTTTTTTTTTATTTCGAAAAATTTTGGCAACATTAGAAAGTTAAAAGCAACTTAATTATTTTGACCAATCCTGATGTGTCATTTATTCTAATTGGAGAAAGAAGAAAATGGCAAAGCAGCCATAATTGTAGAGAAGTAGGCTATTGTTAAGAAAACGTGAAGTTAAGAAGAATTCCAGTAAGTAAGTTTATTTTAATTGGAAGAAAGTTATAAAAGTAAACGCGTATTTCATGAATAATTGTAAATTATGTATTATTGATTTCAAATGATATTTCAATTATCATAATAGCATATCTGCCAAGCAATGTAGGCCTAATTTCTGTCAAGTTGTTTTAAAACGAATTAATCTCAATTCAGATATAAAAAGAATATGTTCGAGAAATAATACATTTCGTTTGTTCACTGTGTAACTTAAAATCTCGAATATGAATATTCTTAAATTTTAAATAAATAAATTTTTATTGTTTAAAGTGAATTAAAATTGTGATAATTAATCTGTAAATGGACATTGCAAAATGTCAGGCCTCACTGCTTCGGAAACCAATTTTTGCTGTGTAAAATGCATTTTACTCAAGTTACTGTTTGGGTTATTTATTCAAAATATTTTATTTCTTCACTATTTGCATGGGCTCGATAGCCGGGTGGTAAGGGCGCTCGGCTGCGGGTTGGAAGTGGCGGGTTCGATCCCCGGACTCGGAGGGCGGCGGATGTTTTTTTTCGTACTCCATTGAAATACAGTAAAGTATCTCACGAATCACAGATTAAAATGTATTTTCTTGATAATATATTCACGTAATGAATAAACCGACTGTTAGTGGGTTCAGAAATGATAATGCAATGATTAGTTTAGAATCGTAACTTTAAGAAGAACAAATATCACAGATTTCTGGAGATAATGATTTGTTATTTATGAGGTATTTAAAGAAAGACAAAGTATGCTTCCACTATACTTTTAAGATGTTTTTTTTTGTTTTTTTTTTTATGCCATATCACCCTTAATACTTCATCAAAATCAATGATTGAGACATCAATTTGAAGACTACGTTCACCGCTAAAGACGAAAAATAAACAAATTATTGTTTAAAATTAATGTTTTCGTTAAAAAACTTTTATTTTTAAAAACCTTATTACAAAAATCCATCTATTGACAATATTGAAAATACGGCGCCATCTATTGACAATCAGTTGAACTAACATGCACGACAGCTGATGGAGTTAGTTTATTATTTCTCAAAGGTGTTTTTTTGTCGGTACGCCATATGATAACGTTTCTCATCATAAGTAAATTACTACTCTTCAAAATAAAATACCTTCAATAATAAATAATTGCATTTACTTATTTCAACATTATTACAGCATATTGCCATTCGAATACCATGTGAATTATTCGCACGGGTCAACTAGTTTTAAATGAAATTTTAATTTAATACTATTGTACTTACAGAAAGTTCTTTATTACTATTTATTATTCAAAAGTCTTGTCACTGTTTATTATTTAAATGGAATTTTAATGTAATATGAATTCTGGAGGAAGAGGATTATTGTTTTCCTATCCTATTTTGGCCGATGAAGTCTTTTCGCAAAGAGAAGACGAAATATCATGATTAAATGAATGTTTAGAAGTATTATCAAGATGTAATAATATTTAATATGAAGTCTGTTAGGTACAGTTAATGTGATCCTCGATCCGCGAGTTCAAAAACCTTGCTACGCCACTGCCTACAGATAATCAATAATTTCTATTATTTTAATTATATTTTTGTTACATATTAATGTTACATATTATGTTACATATACACATATTGTGTATATTTCTATACTATGATTATCACATAATTCGGGAACAATTTTGCGATCAATTTCAACTCAGGTTAAGTTTGTAGTATCGTCAAAAGAATAAGATTTATTAAACCCGAATAAATTTTTGACAAGTGTCTGAATAAGTGAAACATTACATTCTTGAAACTAAGTAAATTTTAAGAAATACCTACATAGACCAGAAATATTTGTCTGTTCTTAGTATAGCTATCTGTCTTAGTATCTTTCTTCTGTTTCTCAAATTGCTTATTTCATTCCATCAGGTAGAAGCACTGAGTGAAAGAAATATTAGCGATCCTGCGATCAGCTAAATGTGTTCATTTTTAATATATATTCATTTATTATGAAAAAACGCCAAACATTTAGACCCAAATTAACGCTGGCTCACCTACAAAGCGGACCAAATTTTTGGACTCCATATCGACTCCGTTGCTGCAATTTCAAAAATACTTTGAATCCCAAATTGTGGAGTAAATTGTAAATTTTATAAATATAAATTTCTTTAATGTAAATCATTTTTACTTCCTCAACAACTGAGCAATTTTGCATTGACATTAATTTTGATAAATGTCATTGTCACTTTTTATCTCGTGAACACATCAATTATTTCTGTCAAAAATTGGTCAATAGTTTAAACCAATTTGGTTCAGTCCATGCAGCTGGATGACTTTTTTTTTTTCCTGTTTCCCCGGCATTGCCAGGTACATCATTACATTCAATGACAAATCAATTTCGTAGTAACGTTACCTTTATAACAGTGTAGTTCACTCTGAACCATCCAGTTTTCCCAATTCAGCTCAAATATAAGGAAATCTACAGTTCTTCCCAGGATATCTGGTATATGTGGGTTGCTGTAAAGTCGTAGAGTAAAAAAAAAAAAAAAAACTAAAAATCCTGCTAAACTAAAATTAGAGTTAAACAAAAAAAGTTTTATTGTTACTAAATATTTAAATATTTAAAGATAAATCATATGTATATATATATATATATTTATACACACACACACACACACATACGTATATTATCGTAAAGATTACTTTGTTATTAAAATAAAATTGATATAAGGAAATTGGCTGTGCAGAATGGGGTTGAGCATATAATTTCTTCCGTTTCTACACCAATGCCTTCAATTTCTTTTGAGATTTATTTTTATTTTTTTACTTAATATATGAGTAAGCCGTGTGAACTTTCGTAATTGAACACTATTAATATCTACCAAAGTAATCAACAAACAAGATTAAACGGATTCTTTTTGGATTTGTTAGTCATACATAAATATGATGTATTATACGTTTATAGCTTCTATCATGCGTTGCGATAATCTGAAGCAATCTTTCTGTTAATAGCTTCCCGGTCATCGTCGAATGGTTGTTGCTCAATTAATTCACTTCCTCACTTTATTGGTTTAATAACTTTACGTTTCAGTAAATAAGGAATAACTTGTAAGTGATGGAGAATTGATTGAATAATCGTTGAATAAGTATTTCCAGCGTTAAGCCTAATCAGTTTCAACATAAAATATGGATTGATATAAGGTAGTCAGGATGTGATCAAGGGGAAAGTCTTAGGTTAAAAAATAATAATAATTATAATGAAATAATATTTATTTTATATGTTCTTTATATTTTTACTATAATAAAAAATATAGATCTTTACTACTATAAAACTATATAGAAGATCAGACATTATTTTTATTAGTGTTTACATAAAAGTTATGACCGTAAACTTCCCTCCATTCCTGCTCCAGACTCTTAGTTTGATTGTAAGCTCGTTTTTTGAATGTTTTATAATAATAAATGATCGATGTTTTACTAACTAAACTGCGATTAAAAAAACGAAGAAAATCGTGGGTTATGGATTACTATTTCCATCTATGCTCAGCGACATCTGTTGCGAAGCATCGTAACTATTTTCTATATTTCTGCAAATCAAAGTAGAAGAGAACAAGATTTTCAATTTTTTTTTTTTTTTTTTTTTTTTTTTTGCATTTTTAACGTATTGTTTTTTTATTATTATTATTTTTATGTTATTCACATTTTTTATATCAATAACTATCATCCATATTCAAAAGAGGCTTCGGACGTCGAAAATGAAATGTCTGGGCGAGGAAAAGGAACAGCGGCTCCCGTCGTTTTTGCTCGTTGGCAATTCTCTTCACCGTCAAATGGAACAAATTTGTAGCAATAGCCGGTCTTCCTAGTAATTCAGAAATATAATATTCCATCACCCAAACTCTTAAAGTAGTGGAAAACATTCCAATTTATACCTCGAGTTTGGTTGTGCTGGTCTTACAGTAACCTGTTCTTATGACGCCGCCGTATTGCTTTCTATTTTAGCATTGAATTCCAAGATTAACTAAGTGATTATTTTTTTTTTTCCATATAAGGTAATTCTTCTTTCTCTGTACGCACAATAATAACCAGGACCGTATTAAGCAACTTTCCCTCGCTATTAAGTTGCGCGGCCCTCAACCGGATCAAGAATTTAAAAAAAAATAAATAAATGCATATACCGAATAAATAAAATTAATAGGTATTGATGTAATTTTTATTTATATAATCTATTTTAAAGTATCTTAATTTGATCTTAATATTCATTGTTGTAATTTTTCAAGTGAAATTCGTAAGCTCTTAAAGCTATTTAACAAATTTAAGTTTTGGGGCCGCTACAGTAGCGCACCCACGGGAAACATCGATAAGGTGTTAAGAGACAAAAATACTGCCAAAATTGATGACAAACGGTAATCGCTATAATTAAAAGCTGTGCATCCGACCAGGGCTGTGGAGTCGGAGTCGGAAAAACAAAATTACTACAGGATTGTGTTGTCGGAGTCGGACTTGATTTTCATTTCTGGTGTCGGTATCGAAAAAAAAAAAAAATTTCCGACTCCACAGCTTTGCTTATCTAAAATTTTAGAGATAGGTGTACGATTTTGTTACACAATTAGATAAGGAGCAACGATAAGCACTTATCGTCTGTGAAAGTTTCAACGATAAATAAGTTTTTCAGTATCTTAATAATAGACGGGCGGCCAATCAATGGTCAGTTTTTTTTGGCTGCCCGTCCATAATTAACATACTGAAAAACTTTATTTGTCGTTGAAACTTTCACAGACGATAAGTGCTTATATCAGTGTTTCTCAACCTGTGGGGCGCGCCCACCCTAGGGGGGCGTGATAAAACTAAAGGCGGGGCGCGAGTATATCTAGAAAAAAATCTTATTAAAAAACTAGGTTTGGTTTTTTTTTTTTTTGGTTGAATAGATAGGTTTGGAGGTTTTTTT
>JAFIDM010000179.1:25022406-25034519 GCA_023159025.1 Thereuonema tuberculata | reverse complement strand
TTTTTTTTTTAAAGTAGCCCATTCAAAGCTAGCTCATAAACCCTGTTGTTTCCTTTAGTTTTATTTATTTATTTTCTATTTTTTTTTCCTGCCGAACGTAGAAGACAAGTGAAAGATGAATCGCAGATTTCGATAATTAAAATAGAGTACCTCGTGTCCTGTATCAGACAGACCTATCAGTAATCTCATTAGTTTTCCGAGGCCTTCCTTCATCGCCTCTGCCGGAAGACCATTGTACGGGACGATAACTTTCCAACGCGTGAATGACATCTTCCATCTACACGAAAATTACGCCTAATCATTGTCGGGAACGTAGCTGCTCTCAGTTACATTATCCCCAATAGCTTATTACCTAGAGAATGAGCTAATTATGAGGAGCTTTCTCAAATTGCTTCCCAGTTTACTTTTAGAAGCAGGTCAGACACAAGAAGGCTACGTTTTGGCGTTACAATGACCATTTCCTAGTATAAATAATGTTATGTCATTACCCATCTACCTTTAAATTGCTGTGTGATAGCAGTTGTGCTCGAGGCCAATGAATATCTCATTAACATATTTCGACATAAAAATAGAGTAACTTTTAATACGCTAGAGAATCGTTCTTCCTCTACTTTTTTTGTTTTCTTTTTCGTTTTTCTTTTAGAAAGTAATAAGAACTGAATTTTTGAATTAGACCACCGAGCAGCAGCGTATAGAGAGGAATACACATGATAGGAATTAAATAAATGAGAAATACGTGGTTTTTGTTGATTATTATAAATATAAGATAAATGGAATTAACTGGTGGACATATTCATGAAATGGGAGTGGGCTTATGGTATTTATTTCATTTATATTTTTAGTTCAGTTCAAAAATCATTAAGTTATCACACTTTGTCAGAAAGTTTTCTGTTTTAAATATTCTATCATTATTATTATTATTATTATTATTATTATTAGATAATATTTTTTTTTTTTTTTTTTTAGAAATGATACAATCTTTTGCAAAAGATGACTTCCTGAAGATTTATAAAAATAAAAATTTACTCTTTGCTAAAAAGTCTAATTTGGAATGAATGATTTTATTTCACAATTTTTGTTTTGGTAAATTGACTTTTCTTACATTCTTTATTGTCATGCTAACCTTATTGTCCTTTCCAATTGATAAAAAACCAAAAGAAGGCGGCTTTATTATCTCAAAAGATTGTATTTATAGCAGAACCTGTCCTTTCGACAAAATGTAATCTGCTGTAAATGTAGTCTTTTGAGTCTAATGAAGTCTTCCTCTTCCGCTTGAACATTTTTCTTCTCTGTTCGTGTGAAACGTGCATCACGCTGAAACGGTGAGCCGATTTCCTTTAAAATTGATGTGATGCTTATATATGGATTAGTTTATAACGGCGCGATATTTCGGTCTCCTGCCTCCCAAAATGCTATGTTCAGAAACTAATGAATAAAACTGTAAATAAGCCAGAAAAACCGGACTGAAAACCTTCGTGTAATTTTAGTTTTTCTGCATATATTAATTTATTTTATTTTTTTACATTTTACAAGTTAATTTAAATTATTATTAAATTTTGATTTAAGTGATTTTTTTTTTTTTTTTCATCACTCAAAATCGAGACGTCGGCATATTTATCATCATTAATCGCTACGTTTATTACTGTCCACTATTCTTTTAGTTGTAATCTTTGAAGAAAATGTTTCAGACATAAATAGCGATTTTAAAAGATCTACCAATATACGAATTTTAATTTGATATTCATATTAATGAAAAAATCACGATTTCATCTCGCCGCCATATTGAATCTCACGAAAAAATATATTTACCCTCAAGAAATACGAATCAAATTTTAAGAAAACCCCTTCACTGGTTCAAGAGGCGAGAGCTACATTCACACTCAGATCCTAATGAATTACAAGCCGCATTTTCATCTCGGAAAACGAGCTAAAAAATATAAGAAACTATTGACATTTTAATATTGATATCATTTTTTTCTGGCAGATATTTTCAGTAAGAGCCATATTAAACAGTTGTTTTCTTCTGTTCTCTAATCCCCTCCCTAATTATAAATTTGTTTGAACTTCGCAAATTATGGTAATGCGTCCTTGAATGAACTGGAAAACATTTTCTCGTTGTAACCAATACATTGAATTTTCTTTGTATTTGTAGGGCTGTCAATTCTTCAATAGAGTTTTCTTCAGTGTGTAATATATTCATTTAAAATTTGCCGTGACAAGAGTGTCACGAAAATGCAAAATAGGCTTAAGCTAATGTGTAGACTTAGTAAATAACTTACAAGTTAGTAAATTCTATAATAGAAATCTACTGAAAAATGTATATGTAAGTTGTTTTTTTATAATTTAGCTGAAGCTTTAAACTGTTCACCATTTAGATCAGATTAGGGCGTAATTTTAACAAAATACATCGGCTTCAAAAGGAAGGTTTATGGTACATTTTTCAAATATATGCAGCCCTGGTGCTGTTCACAGCAATACCAAATGATGTCACGTCCAGTGGTTAAATATTTATATCTGTGAAACAAATGCACTGACACGAAAAAGGCTTTGGCGTTATTGCAAGGTAACTAGAACATTTCAGAATAAGTTCAGTTATAATTCGCACGTTCTCATTAAAGCTTAGTTAACATTGAAAACATCCTCATTAATAACATCTCAGTTCTAAAATTCATCGGTCCAAATTGTCATAATTTCATTTTATATAGTAATATCAATTACTACAAGCGGTAGTCCTTGAAAGAACCTAATAGCCTATTCTCTTTAAAATCTTTTTTGATTTTAAATTCTCGAAAACTATACAAAGAAATGTCTTGTATTTGTAAATTATAATACCCTCCGACTATCAACAACTCACTTCACAGTTGGCCAATGGCTAAAAATTTATTAAATCCTTACTTATTTCAACTAAATCCAGTTCAACCAAATCAGGGTACGCGCAAATTTAAAATGGATTACAAAATGGATTATTATTGTAAGGCATTCTTGGAAGTGGATTGCTTGTCAGTGAAAGTTATAAACGTTTCGAAGCAATTATTTTGTCATCTTCATGCGCAAATCTCTCGCAGAGATCCACACGGAGAGGTTTTCGAATATCGAACATCGATCTTCTCTTTTTCGTAAATATGCAGGATCTCCTCCTCTTTCCCTCCCTATATTCGCTCATGAATCTAGGCTTCTTATGGTCGCTTGCTTTCCCTGTACTTGATTAGAATTCAGCGCAGGAACTTATCTCGATCTCAAGAAGAAAAGAAGAGCAGAATTAACAAATCTCGGGAGCAGTAAATGCTTAATCCAGTTGACATATATTTCTAATAAGGATGAGGCACCTTTCTTTTTTGACCTTTTTTATTTCGAAAGACATATTTGGCCAGATTAATTAGGGACTTCCATTTGATCATCTTGGACGTTTGTCGTGATAAGAATAATGATTGCTTCTATCATTTTAACGAAGACACTTAATTAGGTTTTTTTTTCCTTTAAAAATAATTCTGTTTTTGTAGTTTTATTAAAATCATTAGCGTTTACGCCCCGCCAACAATGACGGGAGAATAATGTGACTGCATTTAGTGGAGATAGAGTATTTTATGTAGAAGTTTTTAATCTGTGTTCAAATATTATTTTTAATTTCTTCATTCATTTCGAGAAATGTCTCTAACGACTCTTCTATTCGTCGCTGAGGGCGAGCTTCTGCATCTAATGCTCGTCTGGCCTACGCTTGTACCAGGCTAAAAACAAAATTAACATTTCAATTTTAATCTAGTAGTTATTTTTTTTCTCTTGCTCTTCTCTCATTGCTTCACACACAGGAGTGATAAGAGTTATTCAATAATAATTTAATGTAGTCCCATGGCCTAATGGATAAGATGTCTGACGTCGGATCAGAAGGTTGCAGGTTCGATTTCTGTCGTGGACGTTTTATTGTAAAAATTATTTCTATTTTCAGAGAAAATTAAAATTATTTTCCAAGCACAGAGGAAGTGCGTTAGACACAGACAGATCTGGAAAATACAAAATAAGAGATATTTTGATTTTTATGTTGGTCGTATGCAAAAAGCTGAAGGGCACAAACAATCCTTTTAGTAATCTTATATAAAGCCCTTTTAGTTGACACCACGAATAAACAAACATCTAATTATTATCTTGGAAAGCTGAAAATTTGCTTATAAATTCAGACTTATGACTGTCTGCATGAACATCTGTTAATTTCGGTTTTACCGTTTGAGCTTTCGAAAGTTGCTACGCCAACTCTTAACTTCTACTTACCGAAATTAATGACGTTTATTAAAATAATTAAGTCTGAAAATGTACTCATGCGCAACAATTTAGATTTATTACAAGTTCTTTTAGGAATTAATTGACTGAACCGAATTAAATTCCAAACGGAATAATTTGAGCGCGAGGTGCTGCATTTCAACTACCGTTCAGAAGCGTGTTAATTGTTTTAGAACCTTAAGTGAAGCGAATAAGAACCAACGAAAATCATGAACTGGCCAACAGGTTTTTTCTTCTTCTAGATCCTTCAAAAAAAATGGAGGATCAAACAAATTCATTTCCCAGGTTTTAGAAAATGCCTTTCAGTAATAAGATTTCTTAGTAAGCTATACCAACGGTTCCCAACCTTTTTAGTTGTGCGGACCACCAATTTTGTAATTGGTACGTATGACGAGTATATTATTATTATTATATATTATAAAAGCGTTATTCTGTCTGTCATTGTCATAAGACTTTACGTTTTTTCAATTTCGTGACCAAACTGTTAAGAGATAGATTGGTCCTGCAAATGGATACAATGTAGATCTTTGTAAGACAAACAAAATGCTGCAAAAATCGAAAAACTTTTTTGGTTTCCAAGATGGCGCCTTTTAAAGGGTCAAATTTTGACTTTTTCTCAATTTAAACGAAAAGTATAAAAGTTGGAAGAGAACATTATATTGAGAAAATGTTGGTATTTGAAAGTTCTATCGAACGATATATCAGTCATTCACAAACGTTTCTGCGTTTGCAAGATACATGCAAAAATGTGTATGGCGCAACCCCCAGGTGTGTGGCGCCAACCCGCAATAGACCAGAGTTAAGCGGAGAAGGCTACAACGGGCTGGGAAGTCGTATATTCTTCGATCTCAATATTAATTTGCTTAATAAATAAAGTTTTTTTTTTTTTTAATGCTATATATGCAAGGGTTCCGGAGCGAAGCGACGATACCCGGCTAGTATATAGGCTATATATATATATATATATATATAAAATGTAATTTGTTATAATACTTACTATTAAATCTAATACACCATTTTGAAGACAAACATTAGCTCTTTAACACTGATCCAAAGTAATTATACAAGTATGCTTGTGTCCGTGATGCACATAATTTGAAAGTGTGCGAAAATAGCACGATCCGTTAGGTAAACCAGGGAAGCAAAGGGTACGACCCGAAAGTGTTAAGGTTAAACAATCGAAGAATACAATCGAATAATTCGATTGTTGCTGACAATCGAGTGACTCGATTGCTCCCATGTTAACCCCTGAAGCTCCGATAATATTTAAGCTTATCTTGGTTTAGACTCTCGACCAGTCTCCATGGTCCACAAGTGAGCCGCGGCCCACGGGTTGGGAACCGCTGAGCTACACGATTGCTAACATACTGTTATAGAAATGCATATAAAATTTGATTACGTTGCTGCTGTGCTAAAACCAGTTGTTCGCATATCTTGTTAAGCTATATTTATACATTTAGATTGATATAGGTGGGAAGTACAGAATAAAAAAAAAAGTGAGTCTGTCTTTGGGAATGAGTAGTAACTGGAGCTGTCCTTAATTTTTTCAAGAGATCACATATTCTACATTACATTAAGTAATTGTAATTATTTTCTTGATGCGTTGAAGGTATGTAGAAGCATTGAAGATATAGGAAACAATGAGGTCGGAGGACATTACGGCTGGGAGGACACCAGCAATCTGTTTGATATAAGGAGTGAAGGAGTTAAATTCAAGGGAAAAAAAAAAAGAAAATTAAAGATATTTTACGTTTGTTTCTTAATATGAAATGAGTAGGTTCTGGCCGCCACACACAGTTCTAATTAACTATATAAATATTGGCCGAACTTTCTTATTTTGAAATATGTTATTCATTTCTCCGCTTGAGAACGAGGTGTAGACCATCTCGAAAGTACTCGCATTTTATTATATTTATATTTATGTATTTAATTAGAACTGTGTGTGATGACCAGAACCTACTCATTTCAAAAAAAAAAGAAAAGACGATGAAAAGGACTTCATCGTCTACCGTAGATCGAACTGTGCTAACAATGAATTCTAAGTATTTGGAATAGACGAAATCTGCCAATGTTTTTAAAATTACAAAGAACCGAATTCAGTTACAACTTAACGACAAAATACCAATGAAGAATTAACTCAAGTAAAATACGTTGGAAAATTCGAAAACGACAAGACTAAAGATGTTGATAAACAGTTTCAGCAACTTCAATACTGAAGAAAAATTTCTTATCAATGAATTTTAAATAAATAGACTGTAAATACTTACAATGCAGTAAAGTTAGCGAGTAATTTGATAAATGTATCTCAAAAACAATTAAAAAGAAAAATAATTTTATTTTATTTTTATTTTGCTTGTGGCCTCTGAATGAAGAGCTTGCAAAGAAACAAGTGCAACGCTAGCATTATTCTTTTAAGTTGCCAAGTTCTCCATCTTAATTTATTAAGTTTAGATGTTATTAGTGGGAGTGACACATGTTAGCAGATATTTAGTAAAAGTTAAGAAATGTATTCATGATTTTTTATCATCGGTGACGAGACCTAAACGTTTACTAATCATAAAATTGAAAGCACTTGAAATGACAAACATACTTTTTTATGCTTGTTTGTATTTCTGTATATTTTCGCGTTTAAGAAAGAAAAAAAACATGAAGAGTGCTTTTTTACTCGAAACTTGCTTAAAGACAACACACTTATTTTGTAAGATAAAAAGTGTTAAAATTAATGGCAGAAGATGAGTTATTAAACTGAATCGTGTTTTAAGCTCATGTGAATGTTGAAATGAAAACTGAAGTTTTTATTTATGTTATTATGATTGATAATTTATCTTTTAAAACTTTTTATCTTTTTTTATTATTTCAAAAGGCATAACATTTTATTTGAAATTCTGGAGATTTTCCAATGAAAATATTCCAGTTTTTATGCAGAACATATTAAAGTGATATTAATATTAAACTTGAATCATTTATTTTAATTATTTTCATGAAAAAGAATGAGGAATTGTATTCTTGTTACTTAAATAATTCTTTTCTAAACAATAATTTTTAGAAAAGAATTAATGAAATTTACATTTAACGACCTTTCAGTATTTGCAGAAAGCCGTCTTTTTTTTTTTTTTATTTTTTAAAAATTGATTATAGTAATAGGTTTAATAATTTTATTTTAATTTATAAGAAAAACAAACAGAAATAACTGGTTTTTCATTGACAACTTTATTTTTTTTTTATAAATTAAGTTACAATGTAATAAAAAAAAATACCTGAAATGAACACTCACTCTAAAACAAATGCTGATGATAATAAATAATAAATAAATAAATAAGCTTTTATTTTATTTTTTTCATTTGACCCTGGTAGCGGAAGGAATGTCAAGTTGTATGTCACTGATAGATGAACCCTAATTTTGCCTTTACCCCGTCCCTTTCTCGCACGAAATGACTCTGCAAGAAATGAATTGTTAAGTCCATTTGTAGTTTCTCTAAGGCTTCCACTGAATTCTTTCAGAGAGATCGACTCGTGGAAACAGTCGAGAATTTCGGTAGGTTAATCCGATGGCCGAGAATGTGGGTGGTGGGAATTAGTAAGCCTGTTGAGATGAGTAGGCCTGTTGAGCAGAGTGAGAAGAGGCATCTTGGGCGGAATGGTAGCTGGAGTCTTGTTGAGCAGAGTAGGCGGTCTGTTGATAAGCTGGCTTAGGTGCTGGGTAGCCGGCCTTAGGTGCTGCGTAGGAGGGCTTGGGGGCTGAGTAAGCAGGCTTGGCTGGTGCAGGGTAAGCTGGGGCAGCTGGAGCTGGGTAAGCTGGGGCAGCTGGAGCTGGGTAAGCTGGGGCAGCTGGGGCAGGGTAAGCTGGAGCTGAGTAGGCAGGCTTTGGTGGGGCTTTGTAGGCTGGCTTGGGAGCGGCATAGGAAGGCTTAGGGGCAGCTTGGTAAGCTGGGGCGGCAGGGTAAGCTGGGCCGGCTGGGGCATTGTAGGCGGGCTTAGGAGGGGCCTTCTGTGGGGCTGGTTGGTAAGCTGGCTGAGCGGGGGCCTTGTATCCACTGCCGTAACCAGCCTGGTTGCTGACATCAGCCACAAACCCGTATTCGTCAGCTGTGTATTTGACAATTCGGAGATCTCCAGTTGGCTCAAGGACTGTGTACTGACCCTGAACTTTGTTTCCGTTCTTGCTTTCTTCACGGGTTTGATAATTGTAGGTGGGATCATCTTGAACTACTGATGAGAAACTGTAATCGATGGGGACGTCATATTCATCCTAAAAAAAATAATATAAGAAATCAGTGATTGTAGAAAAATAAAATATTCAATTACCAGAACTTTACTTTTACTTTGGAAAAAAGAAAATCATTTAGCTGTTCCTTAATCAGAATTGTAAGCAACATTTTTTTTTTTTTACTTCATTAATTTTTTGAGCAATTTTAAATTTGTATAAAAATGTTCTTTTTTTTTTCCCCTTGAACTTGAACTTCCAATTTCAAGGAATTCGTTTTAAAATTAAGCACTTCTAATACTTACTTGTTGATAACCTTGTCTGGGGTAGGATGGGTTGCCCAAAGCAACAGCCACCAAACACAGGATAACAGTCTGTAAAAGAAATATTGAAATAATTAATAAATAAACTGTTCTCTTTGCAAAACAACAAAAGGTAATAACAAATATTTTATAAAATCAACTTTCTTATTTTTTTAATGTAAACATCGAAGCAAATTGGTTACATTGAACTAGTTTTTTTTTTTTATCGGAAGCGTAGTGGTGCCTCAAAGGATAAACCAAACAATAAAAAACTCACCAATGAACCATTAGTGAGAAAATTCATGTGCCATCAATGTACAGGCCGCAATGAATTTTTTTAATGCAAGAAAATTCAAACTGCGCGTTTGAATTATTAATAATAACAATCGATGAGACCAAATTATTTACAAGTGACATCCTGGAACAGCTGTTTCACGCTCGTTGGCGATCATCAGCCAGGAGTAGTCAATGTAAATAACTTGGTCTCATCGATTGTTATTATTAATAATTCAAACGCGCAGTTTGAATTTTCTTGCATTAAAAAAATTCATTGCGGCCTGTACATTGATGGCACATGAATTTTCTCACTAATGGTTCATTGGTGAGTTTTTTATTGTTTGGTTTATCCTTTGAGGCACCACTGCGCTTCCGATATATGATTCTAACCAGCCTCAGCGCGAGACCTTGTTATTTACATTGACTACTCCTGGCTGATGATCGCCAACGAGCGTGAAACAGCTGTTCCAGGATGTCACTTGTAAATAATTTGGTCTCATCGATTGTTATTAGTAATTATTCAAACTTTTTTTTTTTTTTTTGAAGTTTAGAAAAAACACTATTTCTTTTTCGGCAATGAAACAACTGTTGTTAACTTAAACTCGAAGATAGAAGATATTTAGAAATTTCTTTCTTTATCTACACGAATACTTTCTAAAAAAGAAATAATGACTGTAATTTTGAGAATTAAATGCTTAAGTTTAGTGGAGCTGAACAAATTGAATCGCTCTGCACAAGTATCTCCTTCAAAGGAGGTATTTAACTAATGTGTTTTGCCGAGAAGCCTCTTTATCGGGAAGCTTTTTAGTTTTATAATAATATCAATATAATGAGCCTTATTTCTTTCGTAGAACTCGGAATAATAATACAGATTTTTCCAACATTTTATAAATTAATTAACAATGTAAAGTTATTAAATATCACTTGAAAACTTTCTTTCTTTTTTTTTTTTTTTTTTTTTTTTTTTTAAAAAATTAAAGATGGTTTTTAATTATGTACTATTATTTTGTACTTTGTAGGAAAAAATTAGGTACTAAATTCCTACAAAGTTAAGTACAAAATAAACGTGAACAATAATCAACGTAGGTTTTAAAATTTAATGTAACTTTAAGAGGTTTTAAATTTCACTTGTTTCTAGGGAAAAAAATGGTATATTAAAGATAGAAGCTTCAATAAAATAATTTTAATTATTGTTAACTAAATAGTTAATGCTTAACAGGATATTCAAAAACTTAAGGATTTGTCTTTTCTTAAAGTAATATCTCACATTAGCTTAAGCAATATAATATTCCTTCGACTAAGAATTTCTTAATTTTTTTTCTTATTTCTTTAATTTACAATTATTGACTTAATTCTCCTAAATTAAAAAGTTAAAAAATTAAGATAATAAATAGTCTAGAATAACTTGAAAAATAAGAAGCTTTCCATGTTTTAAAATTAAAAGTTGCATTTAGTAATAATTAAAAAAGGAAATTTTTAAGACTAGTTTCTGCTTGTGAAGTTTGAATTTACAAGAACAATGTCTTCTACTTATGTTACTATTAAGTTACTTGAAAATATAATTGAAAAATTTTGAACAAAGTGGAGAAATTCTAGAAGCACTTAACTCTGAAGTTTTCCACCCTCTAAAACTACTGTAAGGAATAGAGAAGAGCAGTCTTACCTTTCCCAACATATTCCTTTTGGTATTGGAGTGAGTACAGATCAGGTGTATTTGATGCCATTCCGAGACTCAGCCGGCCTTTATATACTATCAACCACGTGGTTCTGTTGTGATGGTCGTCATGACAACGGGCTTTTCGCCACCAATCCGCTTCGTCTTCTGGGCACAATCGCCCAACCTAGTGACCGAGTTTTTTTGGCATTTTTTTTTTTTTTCTTTTCCCGCCGCTGGATGAAATGGAACCACACCCCGGGCGGACTTGGTTGAGACGAATGGTTCAGGAGAGAAAGCAGTCAAACTGGTAAGGCAGAACAACGAGGAACAACAAAAAAAAAAGAAACAAAGAAAAATGAAACGATTCGGTTACATCATTTGGCACCAATTGTCGAGCGTGACCTTTTCAAATGTCATTTCGAATATTATCAAATCGCGTTCGATTCCGCGTGAAATCCACGACTGATCTATTTAGTTATTTCATCAGCGGCTAATTGAAGAAGTTGTAGAATGGAGCAAGCCGCAACCAAAAAAAAGTGTTGGTAGTTTGCTGTAACGAAAAAGAAAACAATAAAATTCCTTACATGGTTCAAACGATTCTCAAGACAGAAAATTAATGATTATTTCTCCCCCCCCCCCCCCCCATTTTTTTTTTTTTTTTTTTTTTTGCATTGAATTCTGATGAGATATTTCTTTTTGCAATCGATTAAAATACTTTTATAACTAGTAATATTTTTAAGTGTCAAAAAGCTATATCTATTTTTTATTCTATTTTATTTTTTATTCTTAAAAAATATTTACTTTAAAGTTGTTTTTTTTTTATTCTAAATACAAATATTAAAAAAAAAAATCATTTTTAAAAACAAAGTCTGCTTTGTCTACTTTTGTTGAAAAGCTTAAACATTAAACGGGTCCATTTTTCATTTTTATGTCCGCAAGGTAGACTGTTATAGGTTTGACATAACGTTTTATAAACACATCAGAGAAATAAGGTATAAAACTTAAAAAAACTTTCTATCCCACGAAGCTGAAATTTTAGGGTAGGTTTAGTTTACCTAATGGAAGATCCTGTTAATTTTCGGTAAATATATCCCGTTAATAGATAGAGAACCAGATGCCTGAAATATGGGATATTTGAAAATTGGCATCTTTCGTATTTTTTTTAGTTTTTTTATTTATAAATTTTATTGCTTTATATTTTATAAATTTGTAGGATTGTAGATTTTGTTGGTTTTTTAAAACCTACATAATTCTAAAGATTTATGTGATGCATCGCAACTTTACAGTATTTTTAAATGAATGCTATTTTCTGTTTCTTAAACTATATATTTTCGTCAGAATCTCTATTGGCTTTGATCTCTAGCCATTAACTTCGCAAACTATCTTTTTTTTTTTTTTTTTT
>JAFIDM010000179.1:24997670-25022306 GCA_023159025.1 Thereuonema tuberculata | reverse complement strand
ATCTCTAGCCATTAACTTCGCAAACTATCTTTTTTTTTTTTTTTTTTAAAAAAAAAAAAAAAAAAAAAAGAAAGTTGATGTAGATATGATTATTTGCTGATGTCTATCGTTTGCTTGTTTTGAAGACGCTACGATGAATGGTTAGTTTTGATTTCGAAGCACCCTGTGCCTTAACACGAACAGACTCTTTCCGTAGTTAACTACTCCATTAATGGGCGGGCGTACCGGAACTGAAGGAATTCCTTTCCTAGTTACTCGTGGCTCTGTAGTTCCTCAGCCTCACTCGAATCGCCTACGCTTGGCACACAATAGAGGTCTTATTGACTTAACTCCACGGACGAGGTTATTTTGGTTAGCCTAGGGTTCTTACGAACAAAACAACCACTAATTAGAAAAACGCTTAAAAGTGGATGATAAATAGATGATTTATTGCAGTTGATAAAGAAAAAAAAATTCAATTAAATCAGTTTCATTAGTTATAGAAGCTTCTTTTTATTCATGTGTTATAAATAAAAGAAATTAAAATTTCTTTTCATTATTTGTCAACTTATTGCTCTGACAACAAAGGGTGAGACCAAATTGTTGGGAGAGATCATGGAGCAGCTGTTTCACGCTCTTTGGTGATCATCAGCCAGGAGCAGTCACGAGTAAAACAACAAGGTCTCCGTACGGAAGCTAATATGAATGATCATCGGAAGCGCAGTGGTGCCTCAAAAGAAATAATGAACAATAAAAAAACTCACTAATGAAAAATTAGTTAGAAATTCATGTACCAGCCGTTCGCCGGCCTTAATAAATTTTTTTAAAGCATAAAAATTCAAACTGCGCATTTGAATTATTAATAAACAGCAATGGGTGAGACCAAATTGTTTACTAAGTGACATCCTGGAACAGCTGTTTCACGCTCTTTGGCGATCATCAGTCAGGAGCACCTTCGAATGTTTAAAGAAAACAAAATCATCTCGTATTCAAAAATCTCGATTAATTATTTTGTTATTTTGAATTTTTGTAAATATTTCTGAAAAAAAAAAAAACCAAACAAACAAACAAAGTAACTAACACTGACAATTATTTAAAACACAGGAACAAGTTCGGCCACCATCCTCCGCAGAGATTCTTCGTTCTTTTTTTTTTTTAATATTGAAATTAAAACAAAGCAGAAAACATTTTGTTTGGAAATTCTATAGTTACGTTATTAAAATTGGATAGTTTTCTCATTAGAAGATAATTGTCAATTTATAGGTTTATAAAGGAGGATGTTTGTGGATTTGTTTGTTTGTTTGGTTGTTTGTTCGCTGTACACTCCTAGTTCCAATTTCTATTTTCAAATTACAAATAAACAGATAGAACGGAAATAAATAAACAATCTTGAGATTCAAAAAACTGATCGAATACATTGTTGATGGCAGTGGCGAATAAAGAATATATTTTCGGGGGGGGGGGGGGGATTAAAGTAAGGTTAAGTTAAGTAATTTTAAGTAGACACCCCATGGAAACCTATCTGTTCAACCAAAAAAAAAAAAAAAAATTTTGGGAGGACATACCTTCATAATTTCGGGGGGGGGGGGCTACCTGTGTACACCCATAGTTCCAGGTTATTTGAATTTGTAACTCCTCTAGATTAATTTCATATCTAGGAATCTCGAGTTACAAATTCAAATAACCTGGAACTATGGGTGTACACAGGAAGGACGGTGAGTGGATACTTTTACGAGGTTTTCGGGATAGATACAGATTTGCAATAAGATCAGACTTTTGAGTTACTTTTTATTTAATTTTTTTTTTGTACCAACCTGGAAAGTTTCGAAGTGATCTCGCAATTGCAATTTCTTTATCATCCACGTCAGGATATTTGTATTTGTACTCCGAGCGAAGATCTGGACTTTTTTGTAGTATATAATATATACAAGTAGGCAAGTTCGACATTCACCATTTAACATTCCCAAGGCTCACATGTCTACCTGTGACGTAACAACGCAATCACTGTTGTGCTCAGGAATATTAAATTAGGGAGATGGAATGAATATATTTTGTGTAATATCCAACCCAAAAATAAAAAGCTTGGGAAGTCCTTTATTTCTTCCTTTTTTTTCTGATGCAGTGAGCTTACAAACCCAACAACCCTCCTGCCTCGGCAACTCCAATGAATACAATTATTAAATTTTATTTGAATTTGAATTTGCTCATTAAAATTATGTTACAACTGTTTAACCGAACATATTAAATTCTCATTTAAAATTTCATGTTTTTTTTTTTTTGTTTTTTTTTTTAAATTGTTAATTATTTTTTAAGGATATTTATAAAGTAATATTTTATTTCTAATTTAGAGAAGATTATTTTTTTTTTTTTTTTTCATTTTAAGCAGGACATTTTGTTTGGAATCTTATAGAAGTATTTATTTATGCTATAACTTTAAATTTCATTTTTTGAAGGATTTTATGGCGGAATGGCCCGGGGCAGGAATTCCTAATATTTAAGAAAATTATAAGAAAATGAGATTAAATTGACGATTCTCTTTGAAAATAAACTTAATTATAATTCGAAATAATTGATTGAATTCAAGTCATTCTCCTCTCAATCTACCACACTTTCAGGTCATGGGTGGGTAACTTCGACTGAGAGGCTATTTTGACAAAAATTGTTATTCCCCCACACCCCCACTTCCTTTTTGTAGTTTATCAACGTAATTTTTTAATGGCGTTCTGGGGAGGGCGACGCCAAAGAGGAACGACTGTCGCAAACCAGAGCAAACGGACTAATTAGAACAAAAAAACAAGGAAATAACCACCCCTCTGTTCTTATTATAGGTTTTTCTAGTAGACAGTGAAATCGAGACTGACTGTATCTACAATTTATTTCTGACTAGCTATACCTGGCATGCGTTGCAGTGCCACTCAGAGAAAGAAAGTGTTTGTGTTTTAATTCTGTTTATTGAAGTGCTTTTGGATACACAATATTTTTTTTTGTTTTTCCGTCTGGTGCGTACACGAATAAATCAGAGGGTTTTCTGACGCGTGAGCAGGCCACATACAGCTGTACATGTGTGAAGCATGGATTTTCCAAATTTAGTCCACACACACTTGTAGTGATTGTCCCTGTGCTTTTTTGATGATCAATGCAAATGCGAGTCGCACCGGAAGCTGCAAACGTTGAAACCGGAAATACACTCATTTGTTGAAACGCCTCGTGCACCAGATACAGTGGAACCCCGCCATTCGTCCGCCTCACTATTCGTACAACTCGTTATTCGTACAACTTTTTCAAGTAAAATTGAACTCGCCATTCGTACGCTTGCTCGCGATTCGGACAGCGTGACCTTGTTACTGACCGCCCCATGCGGTCGCTTCAGTTCAGTCTCGTGCTAGCTTCCGTACGCTACGCATCATCCACTCAAGCTTCGTGAAACTTTGTGATATTTTATTGTTATTTTTTGTTATTTTTATTAAAAATAGTGCAGCCATGGGTCCAAAAAAAGATTACTGATTCAACTAAGCCTAAAAGGAAAGCAGTGAGAACGACAGTTGAATTGAAAAAAAGAAATCGTTGCGAAGTTTGAAAGTGGAACTCGTGTCTCTGACCTGGCAACTCAATATGGCATGCCGAAATCAACCATATCGTCTATACTGAAAAAGAAAGAAATAATAATAGCGGCCTATATATTTATTGTTTTCATAGTTTTTATGTATTTTAGGCTTAACATATTATTACAAGGTTTATATAAGCAATCATCTGTGGGTCTGGAACGGATTAATCCAATTTACATTATATCTTATGTGAAAAAATGATTCGCCATTCGTACAAATCGCCATTCGAACTGCCTTCTGGAACAGATTGTGTACGAATAGCGAGGTTCCACTGTATTGTAAAATGGTTCTACTAATTCAGAAACCTTCGCGAGCGTGCGCACAACATCTCATCAAAGTTTCATCGAAATCTGATGAATGATATAGGAACGCATACGGGACAAACAAACAAAGAAACATTCATTTTTGTATATTAAGATAATACTTTTTATTAACTGAGTAGATGTAATACAATAATTCATGCGTGATTAATTGATAACACAGCATTAAAATAAATACAATTTGAAAGAATTCTAATATATTTGAAGATCAGAATTTAAATAACTAATTTTAATTCTATATCGTAATACTAAATTGCCAACTCATTTTCCTCTTTTAGATACATAATGGTTGATCTAATCTTACCAGGAAAGTAAGAGTTATAAAATCCCTCAGTCTGAATGTGTGTGTGTTCCCTAATAACTATTGAACCAATGGATGGATCTTGTTGAAACTTGGCATGTTTATTTAAGGATCTTACTTTTATGGTTGACTTTTTTTTCTGCGTTTTGGTCATTATCGAGAAATACACACGTTAAGTTGGCAGGAATTTTTCATAGAAAAGTAATCAAATTGAAACAGTAATATCTGACAATGCATATTGTGATGAGTTTTATAACTATATTTATAATTATTTTGCTTATTCTATTTTATCTTATTTACTTTTATATGTATTTTACTGTCCAATCAATTATCTAATCAGTTGTAAATTTCAAATTATAACCGTTAACGATCTTTTTGTTTGTTTACTTTTGAATTTCAACGGCTGAGGGTTCCCATAATTCCCTGTAATTTAAAATCTGCAGTTAATTTCAATTACGAATCACATGTTACTTTAAATCACCCAATGAACTTTGAATCACCCAAAATACCACAATATTAATCATTTTCACTAATTTGCACGTGCTTCGATATGATTCAAATTAATCAGGCTTAAGCATCTTAATTAAATGATGCGGAATTAATTTTTTTTTTTATTTATTTTGGAAATGAAAAATTTCTGTTTTTTTATATTACACTAACTTTATAATTTAAAAGTAAACATAGGCTTTCATTTATGACGCTTTCGTGACTTTAACAATACAAAGAAATCTTAAGGAAAACAGGCCTTGCGTTCTTTCAATAACTTCTTTTTAATTTAATTATTTGCAAATTAAAGTTTCGATTATCATTCAGTCACTTCCAAGCCAGAAGCAACAAAAAAGACATTAATTTCATGGTTGCTTTTTTTTTTCTAATCCTTCAATATTTCACGTCGTCAATAACAGCAGAAGGTTAAACTTTAAGTCGTCATAATTAAGGCCACAGTTTGAAGGAGGTAGATAGTAATGAACTGTTGCATTATGCTGAATCTTGATGCATTACAACTTCAAATAATGACACGCCAGACGAAATGTTTCTTTGTTTTTTTGTTTTTTTAATCTTTCTCTAATAGCTTTACTTTCACATCATTTTAAAATTCAAGCATTTATTTAATTCAAGCAATAGATGACAGATTCCAAAATTTCGAAGAAAAGCAATAAATCCATAACCGTTGTTAGTGATTACTTAAAATACTTCCTGGTGTGTTATTGCTGAATTAGAAGCAATAGTCAGTTGGATGACAGCTCCAGTATTTAAATAAAATGGGTTAGAAGTAGTTGAAGTGCAGATCAGAGCTTGTTTCATTTGAGCAGAGAAACCATGAATAATAACAACCCATTAATAATGCAAAGCTACCTAAAAATATTAACCTAAATTTGTCTCTAAATTTTTTTCTCCTTTATTGAACCTCGTCGAAATTATAAATACAATTTTTGAAGAAATTATATTTAGGCCTGAAGATAGATATAGACCAATTCGATCAATGGGGTACCCAGAAATTTGAAATGGGGTTGGGGGACGGTGTTATGATGATCGAAACCGTTCTAACACCAAAAAAAAAAAAGACGGGGGGGGGGGGGGGGGGGGTGATTTACAAACAAACCGATGGCTTTCCAATCCAAAAATTATATTACTTCCATTTTCCTACAGGAACGTGGGTTACAACTTTGCTATCAAAGTTTCCAATCAATCAACGTAAATGATTACATATATTTGTTTCCTATATTTGTTTCCTGTATCTACTATTTTGTTATGAAAGAAACGCTGACATAACTTTGACAAATATGATGAAACGATTAGGCGTCGTGTTGGCGTAAGAGGTATTTTTCTCCAATTTATTGGCCTAGTTTTGTTACTCCATAAATATAATTCCTAAGTAATTACGGCAACATTGAATGTCGTTGCATTTAGAAACTGGCAAGTTCGATTTTCTGGTTTATTTTAAATTAATGAAACCAATTACTTCTCACCTGTTAAGTCTTTCTTTTTTTTTTTTTTCTTTTTTGGTACAATCATTCAGAAAGTTATAGGTCACCAGTAATTAACCATTTTTCTCGGTTACAAGGAAAATTGAAAGAAGAACCACTCCTTTAATTATTATAACAACAATAATTTCTGTGGTTTCTTTCATCATCATAAAAGTGTAAACCCTTACGTGGATTTTCCTCTTCATCTTGACGTTTGAATATTATGACCTCATTTATAATTTATGCAAGATGTCTTGTCCTTTCCTATATTTCTTTATAGTTAGATCTGACACTACGGAAGTCAATGAAATAACTATATTTTGTAAGTTATGATAGCTAATATGTCATGGTACATAATGTATAAATAGATAACTACGTCAATTTTCAGTCACTAAAAGTGAATAAGAACTTATAAGATACATTTATTACATGAGAAACGCTTAAAAGATATCTCAGTTTCAATCTTTGCTACAAAATGAAAGGTTTATTATTATTATTCAATATTATTAAGCTTTAGAAAAGGTTTATTATTATTTGTTGCTACAGCGCTTACATATTTTCTTTTTAATTATTTGTATATTTAAAAAATAGCAATAGCGGAAGCTAATGCTGAATTGCTTTTAATTAACAATAATACAATAAAAAAAACACAAAAAAAAAAACAAGATAAAAGTACAAATGCACTGATGGTTTAAATGTCGAACATAAGATGAATGGTCGCCTGCTACTGCCAGATATCCTTAACACTTGTTCCTAATTGAATTAATGATAATAACAATGAGGGCGTGTGTGATGATGGAGAAGAATCAATAGAACGATTAGGCGTCCCGTAGTGCTTTTGTTTATTCCCAAGACATTTCAATCATGCTACATTACGATCAGAAGACGAAGCAGGGTACTTTCATGCATTCTCTACCTTCATAAGCATTGTTGTTGACCAGCTTTCCTTTATAGCAGCAGTATTCTGCGAGAAATTCAATATCTTTCCCTGCCCTTCTTCATCTTTCATTACGGAAACGTCCCTGCCTTCAATTATCAAGAAAACAGTTGCGCTCCAGAGGTTTTGAAAGATGCAGTTACTGTAGCGGTTCAACAGTGGAATTACTAAGTATTCGATAGATAAAAGTTTGTATTCTCTCTTTCAACAGTGAAAAACCTTCTTATATGGCGGTAACTGATCACTTACGTTCGCCTGAAAATCATGACGTCAAAATAGAAATGGCGTCTTTGCAACAGCAAGTGACTGTCAGAAACTCGAGGAAAGACATTACACAGCCAAGCAAGCTATTAAAAATTTATGAAATTATTTAAATAATAATAATATAAAAATATATTGGTAACTGTACAAATTACAAAAACCTGAATGTTTGCTTTATGCTTATAGAATTTAGTTAAGAATTTCAGCAATAGATGTTGCTGTTACGTCCTGGAAGCATCAATCCATAAGCGGATTACGTCAGCAGAGGTCTATCATTGGTGAAATGAACAATAGTACAAAGCAGTAGCTGACCAAGGAAAATATGAAGATAAAAGAAGATTGGTCCAAGTTCCTCAGACATTTTAGAAATTTTATTACAATTGAGGGAGCGGGAAGAAGAACGCTTCCCAAGCAGAACTGTAGAGATCATGGTTGTAGATATTTAGAGGAAATGTATATCTGGCACTGAAATTGGCGAATGCTTAATTTCTGGTAGATCAATGTAATAATGACTTTTCATTGAGAAGTCTTCTTTATCATGGCGAAATAACAGAAAAAAAACAACATATTGTTAGGTCTATGAGAAATCTCAAAGTTGCTTCAAAGTAATACTAACATACCTTTTTAGTACTTTTTTGTATGCATGCTGTATCAATAAATCCAGTATATTTTTTACAGCGAGTTTAATTCTCAAGAATTACAGGAACTATGTTCGTAAAACGTCTGTAGAGAAACCGTGGGGGCTGTCAATAACATATTGTAATCGTTGTTTTTATTTTATTTATCTGGCTTTTGATAACTTTTATTATCTTAATTAACTGTAGTTCTTATCTTCACCTTATTTCTTCACCAGAAATCAATATTTCTAAATACAGTAGTTGTTTTATTTCAACAACATTAATCATTTCTTAGTTTCTTTTTTTTAAAAAAAACCTTAAAAAATGAAAAAATATTTGTCAAAATGCGTAACAAAGAAAGCATTTTAATTTACAAATACATTGCTTACGTGTAATGAAAAATTACTTATTTATTTGTCTATCGGTCATCGATTAATGCAATTTGCTGTATTGACAACAATAGAGAATTTGTAAATTAGATTTAAATCAAAAGTTGTTTTAATATTCAATTTAAATTTCAGTTGGTTTAAATTTTATTTAATTTGCAGGTATTTCTTGTATTACAATTACGGGTATTACAATCAATCAGTTTTAATTTCTTCACCAAATCATCTCGACTTGTGACTTTTACTCTTTCTGGTCTTCAGTCATACATCGTGACCAAAACTAGCGCCACACAGGCAGGAACACCACTCAGAAATGCTCGGTGTTGTTGCTTTAGTAATCGTCCCACAAAAATTAACAATGGAATAGGGAAATGAGCTGCAAGTCATTCGCTGGCCTTCGAAATTGGGTTGGCTCCCGAAATATTTATTAGAAAAATTAATTCTTAACATTTCATAAAATTAAGGTAAATGTCAGCCGTAAATTATATAGCGACAGAAATTTTTAATCTTCAATTGAAATTATTAATTATATCTTATTCGCTGTTATTAATTAAGATCTTTAAAAGATATGTGAAGAACCGTGTTTACATACGTATTTATATGCTTTACATTAGGGGTTCCGCAACTCTGGTAACTTGAAGACATAAAGGGAGATGTACATAAACTTTATGTACATAAACTTCTCCTCTTCCTGTGAGTTGTTACGCTGTAGTAATATAATAAAACATGAGAAATTCTTATTAGTTATTAATTTCTAATTTTTTTCTGGATATATCACCAGTATTTCGCAGACCTCAGATAGTTTAAAGAATTGGTGTCCTACACTATTGGAAGATTAAATCTATTTTACTGTAAAATATTTGAGGAAAAATTCCGTCATTTATTAAAGTTATGTATTTGGGAAATACATCGGTATAGCGTCAGTTATTTTTTCCCCCGCTCTCCCACCGCCTGGGAACATGTTTTGGGTTTGGGTAAGCCTGGAAACCACTCGGAATGGTGCTAATCACGAGTAACCGCAGATAATTGATAGTTGAGTTGGGTTCGATTTAACCCTAATCAAATGACCGCTGTTTGTGAATCCGGCCGAGACGATCTGGAGCAAATACCAAGCGTTTAAGAGCGAAGTCGGTTGAGAAAAAAAACAAAACAGCTGCACGTAGACATTCGGAGGAGGGACGGACTCTGAGCCGCCCACTCTCGTGTAATGATACGTTTGGAACTCTCCATGTGTCGGCAAAAGCTTTGGCATGAACAGCACGTATTAACCCAGGTTTATAGCCGTAGAACCAAAGAAAGGGTGACGAATTCGTAATGGAATGCTTTTATTTTGAGACAAACAGGGAAAAACACCTGCTTCATTACCATAACGGAATTCGGATTGAAAAGAAAATCCATTTCTAAGCCAATCCCATTATCGTTTATACAGTGAAGTAAGTGTATCATCATCCATTAGTTACCACCATTCAACTCAATCAACTAAATTAAGTGTTAACAGTTTTGCCTGAGCAGTTCTGAAATGCGCTCTTTTGTCATCATTTGGGTCAAACTACGGCAAAAATAACAGAATGCATAGATTTCAAAAATATAAAAGTTAGGTGTGGACGTAAGTTCACCTCAAAAAAAAAAAAATTTTCATTTGATTTTCAGTGTCACTATATATTCTTAAAAATAATAATTATCTTTAGGTGATTCATATATATTTTTATTTTTGTTTGTTTTTCGTACATATGCATGTCTGGAAAAAAAAAATATATCAAAAATCAATATCGCTTAGTACACATGATTTAAAAAAAAAAATGGCTTCTTGTGAAGGGATTTTTTTTCTTTAATTTCCATAGCAGTCAGACAGTGAAAACTCTCCTTACATGTTTTATTCAGATCAGCAATACTCAGATTCTATAAATAATTTAAGTATTACAGATCTTTAAGGTGGTTCGTTTCTTGATCGTGTGACAGTGTGTGTGTATTTTGATGTGGTGTATCTGTGAGCAGCTTAGAAAGAGAATGAACAATTGAGTGTGAATGAAGAATTATTATCTCTGATGAATAATAATAATAATAATAAATAATCTTTTATACTTAAGTTTCATCTTTTATCTTAATTTTAAAAATTATTAGGATTCAGCAATGATGTAATACAGTGCTACTAAAACTTTCAATAATGATCCCTATCAACTTATTTCATGCTAAAATCCTATATAATTTATGGAGTGGATTATAACTTATTCAAAATTTAATCTAACCATCATCTAATCAGACTGCAATGTGTATCTACCTGATTACATTAATTACAAAAATCATTATTATTAATAATAATTAATGCGGACCAAGGTTATTTTGGGGTGCCGTGGTTTTCATGTACGGTACTGTCAGAAATAATAAGAACAGAATTGAATGTCAAAATCTCTGAAAGGCACCGTTAAATTACAGAAAAATGGCAAGTATTTCTTCTTTAGGCTTCCAGTAATTTATTCGCTTTTATTTAGGTCATTAAACAAAGAAAGAAAAAAAAAATATTGTCTGCAGGTATTTTGCTTTATTTCTGGATTAATTTTATGAAAATGAGTTGTATTTATATGCGAATGAATGCGAAAAAGAGGACACTAATAAAATACTACAGCGAGTAATAATTAAATAGCATAAAACATTAATAAAATTAAATTTATAAAAGTTGCCTATTACATAATATATATTTATTTGTTTGTCATCAAAGGTAATGGAAAAAAATATATAGTGTTTTGTTTTTAATCTGTAACTGATGTGAATACGATAAACTCTTAATAATATGGATTGAGGATACACGAAGATTTTATGGATCACGTTTCGCCATTTGTCTTTTTTTTGTTCGGTGGATCCCCTGTCAACCTGTCTTTGGTATTAAGTACATTTACACACACACAAATAAACTATCAGCTTTTCTTTTCGAAGAAACTGCCCCATTCCCCCATCCCTTTTTTTCCCCCCTCTCTCTTACTTTTTCTTTGATTTTAGACCTTAATATGTTTTGTCACATGAATTATTGGACATTTGGCTTAAATGTCTTTCGGGGTCAACTAGTGGATCGTCCTTCTCATCTCTTTCTCTGCTCCAAGCAAGATGTCGTTTTCATTCCAGGTCAAGCAGCCTTTTTTTTCTCTCTCTCTATCGTTTCATCTTTTTTTTTTTTCCTTCTTCTTCTTCTCTTCTTCCTTCCTTTCATCCTTTGGCGGGTGGAGCCCATTCTTCATTCCTCTCTTAAACAATCAAAGGCCACGAAGAAAAACCGGTTACATCACTTTCCCCTTTACTTGACCGAGCAACAAGGACTATTCACGAATGACGTCAGTGAAATTCAAAAATGATGAAAAACATTAAAAAAAAAAAAAAAATGATTTACCTTAATGACAAGCAACCGTAAAATAAATGTCTTTAAGAACATCGTCTTTAAAACCGTAGCTCTATAAAGGACTTCTGGAAAAGAGAGTAATGTAGATCTAACATTTCGCCGAACGTTGAAATTTTTCCCTACATTCACAAATCAACTAGACTTTTATAATCTCCTATAATTGCTATTCTTCCATTGTTTTAATTTCTAAGCCTGATGGGTAGGGCGAGAAAAAGGGTATCTGCAAAGAAGTATGAGATGGGTATTTGGAGAAGAGAATGTTTCTATATACTCGGCATCTATTGGGAAACTGTATCTATAGATTCTGAAGATTCCAAAGCACTTTTCTCCCATTACCATATTTAAACCAACCGTTTTTGTAAGAGAAACAAACACGGCGAGAGTTGGGAGATAGATCTCAATCCTTCCCAATTTGGAATCCGAAATAATTAATTACTTAAATACATAACATTTAAAAGGAAAAAATCATGCAAAACTATGCAATTTATTCAATATTAATAATTTTTGACATTACAAAATTTAAACTAATAAAAATATAAATACAAATTTTTCTTTCTTTTTTTTTTAAATTTCTGCGGTTTTTCTTTCAGCTCCTTACTAGCTAATATTAACAAACAATGCTAGTCGGTTCACTATTTAATAAAAAATATTGGTAAAATATTGTTTCGAACTCTTAGTAGGCCATAACTGAGTGAGATTATTCACAAAAGTGTCTTTTTAATTCAAAGTTATTTTGCTTAGGGTTTCATTTTAAAATGTCATTCAATTTAAAATTAAAATTTTGAAATTTGACTTAATAAGAAGCCTTATTAAAGATTATTTTCTTTTATTTTTTTATAACGGTAGTCGTCGTAACAAGATTTTGAATTTATATTACATAGCCACTTAATGGAATCAAACTCCGATCAATGGATTTATGAGGAAAATTTCTTTTAAAACTATAATACGAATTACGGAAAGTTGGTCTGGAATTGGAAATAACGTGACAACGAATTATATCTGTAACGAGATGTAAATGGAGTAAGAAAAAAAAGGTTTTTTTTTACTTAAAAGGAGGAAAAAAAAAAAAAAAAATGAAAGAAAAACTGCACAATGAGCATCTTTTAAGGCCCAGCCGGAAATTCTCGATCCCAATTGGACCAGTCTGGAGTTGGAGAACCTGCTGCGGAATGTTGAGAATTTAACAGAATTTCTTCACTGTCTGTCTTTATTTGATGAGAGATATTTATCAAGATTACAGGAATCAGTAGCTTATGATAGATGACATTTATGGCTTAAGGCCAGTTATCAGAGGAATACATGACTGAAGCAAGAAGATACTGATTACGAAAGAGTAAACATAAATATCAGAACGAAACGGGATTCAAACCTTCAATAGAAAGTGCTTATTTTAAAACGAACAGAAAAAAAAAATAAAATAGATGGTGGTAGTTGTTAGGTCGATTATGTTTAACTAATAATAATGGTATAACTATTATGTCTATTATGTTTAACTAATATAATAATAATGGTATTTATAATTCATTAAAGGCCAGCACCTAACTAAAAAAAAATAAAATTATTTGCTCAAATACAGCTATTTGATTGTCTGGAAGTTGTTAAGGAAATGTGGTTTAGTTATCGTCCACCCCTCTATATTGTCTCTTACTTTCTCCCCAGATGACCTAACTTGCTTTTTAACCTGGATTTTTTTCGTTACTTTTTTCCTCTCCCTGTGTCCCCTCCCTTTTCAACTTTAACCTAGTTTTAAATGGCTGATGGTTGAAATTTTTTGTATTATAAATTACAGCTAATTCATCTAGAATTTAAAGAAAACCGACAGAAATCTCATTAGCTAGTAGGCCTTTAATTTGGAATTTTAATCTTTTAAGAAACTTCTAGACCGATTTCGATAATTATTAATATTTACATTTATTAATTATTTACGACAAAAAATTTTATGACACTATTTAGACATTTCATCCCTTCATCATATAATTTCTTTTAATTCTGTGACGCGGTTTTTGTTTTTATTTTTATTTTTGACTTACATAATTTATTTAGGCCTATTTATTTATTTATTTATTTATTTATTTATTTATTTATTTATTTATTTATTGTAAGGCGGTATTCCAGTTTTCTTATTCTTATTTTCTTTTCATTCTTTTATTGCTTTTTGAATGAAGCTAATCTTGAGTAGTTAATTTTATCACGTGACATCAACACCTTTACACAAAATAATGGCATAAGAAGATAGTTTTCCCATCTTTTTAAATTATTGTTTAAGTAACTAGAAATACGTAAACATCTACTGGGATTTACATGATTTTATTTCAGGGACTGACATTCTAAGAAGCCTCATTTGAGGATTATTTTCGATGTTATTTCAAGATTTATTTTGAAAGTGAAGCAATCTGTAAGTTATCAATATACAGCATCCTCAGAATAAATTATTACCAATTTTATGAGAAAAATCATATAAACTTTTCGCGGAGGAGATCAAAGCCTCATAGCCAGTGTGTCACTCTTTAACTTACAACATTAATTTTAGAAATGGATAACAATCCGATAGCTGAACACATTTTGAGTGATAATTATTCAAAAATTGAGTGCTATTGAGTTGTAAAAACAGTATGCTCAATTTATTTTTTATCAAACCTTAAACTTCAGAGGATCGTTGAAGATGTTGTCAAGAATTTTAAATAAAATGGATACTACCTAAAATAAAAATCAATATTGCGAAATAATGATTAATTATTACTAATAATTTTTAATACTCGGGGATTTTTCCAAAAGTCTATTTTTCGCTATATTTCGATTAGTTAAAAGAGAATTAGAATAACTCAATACCAAATTATCCAAAAACAAGTAAATCTCCATAAAATTCTTTGGGAAATACTCGTACAAATAGTCAGGACAGGAATTATGATATATCTGACAAATAGATAATCTATAATAAAATTTTAACTTTTAACTTGGTCTACTGATTAAAAAAACCAAACCGAAATCTCTACTGTTAGTTTACGATAGCAATGATCTTTTGATATCCCTTTTTATACAAGTATTCTGCATGAACTCTATTCGCGAACATCTTGTTTGTCTACGTTTGAAAATAAACCGCCATCAACCACAAAATATCAGTCAATTCCCGGTATCGATATGTTGTGTATATAAATATTGACTTTGAAAGGGTTGAACTTTGGAAATTTTAATCAAGGTTTTCATATCTCGGTAAGAATCAAACAAATACAGTGTTCTTCGATAAAAATATGGTGGATTTATTATTAATTATTTTATTTATTTGATATCCATGCAAATACCAAGAAACTCTACACTAAATAAGGATGATTTGGGGTAATTTGATAAACAGAAATTGCTTTTAAAAATTGAGTCAAACCATAAAAGCACATTATGTACAATTAAAACTGACCTTGCGACGTTTCAGATCTCCAGGGTGCGAGACTTTTTTTTTTTTTTTTTTTTTTTTTTCAAGCGTGAGACGCACCCTGGAGATCTGAAACGCCGCAGGGTCAGTTTTAATTGTAAATAATGTACTTTTATGGGTTGCCTCAATTTTTAAATTAGTCACTGCACGTTAAGGTTTTTAATAGAAATTATTTTTAAGTAATGCACTTAGGAAATTTAAAAAAGAAAGGCATGAAAAAGGATTTTTATTTTCAGTAGAAAATAGGAAGTAAAGAACTAAAATAAATTATAAGGACTGAAATAGGCTATCTTGGATTCCCGGTATCACAATTTCCAAAAACAGATCAGTGAGCTCTTAGTTTTGTGCATTTTTGTTTTATTTCTAATAAATTACAACGTTTAAGTATAATGATTTAAGTATGTTGTGTAGTTAAAGAAGATTATGGATTTACGGTAATAAAAATTGAGAAATTTTATAATTGATTGTCCCAGTGAATGTATTTTATTGGGGCAATCAATTACTGCAGTTAACTATCTGAGTATTATTACAGCATTTATTAAGGTTTAGCTTGCCCGCGCGGTTGGCGTTGTCGCTATGATATTGGCCTCTCACCTCTGAGTATCGGGGTTCGGATATCACGTGGGTTTCGTGATGGTGGACGCTCCGCACTGGGCAGGTTTTCTCGGGGTTCTCCCATTTCCCCTGCACTTCTCCCACCATACTTTCTCAGTCTTTCTCTCCATCTGTCCTTATTTCCGTGGGATAGCACAATAGACCTCCGGTCGCAGTGCTTGGCTTCTCTGCCACCCACATTCACTACATAACGTAAGGTTTAGATTATGGATGTCAGAGGAAGAAGTCAGAAGAGAATTCTTATATAGAAGACAACTGCTACTTTAGGTGAAGCAAGATTAATGAAAATTGATTGCACAGAGGAATTTTCTTCCTTGAACCACAAAAACCAAACAAACATTTTGAATAAAAATAATAATAATAATTGAAATAGAACGTCTTTCGCAGAAGAAAACGAAAATCATACCATTGTATTGGTCGCTTTAGGCATTTCAAAAGACCTAAAACATGCCTTCAACTAGAAGCATAATCGAAATTACAACATACCAATTGCAAAACACTTCTTTTCTTGGAACTGCACACGTTGTATAGAAATGTACCTCTTAATATCCCAAGTCTTTGAGGAGGATTTCATTTTGAGATTGAATTGAATCACTCTTATACGTTATAATAATAATAACTTTCATAGCATTCGAAATTAATTAAAAAAATAGCTGTCTGTTATTCATCAGGTCTTTGGAACTGTTCAATGTTAATTAAAATTGAAAATTAGAGAATTGGATTAGAATTTGTAGATATCTGGTTTTCATTTTGTACCAAAGTAGTTTATTGCTTTAAATTAATTAGAATTAATAGCTTATTGCATTCGATGTACGAAGTGTTGCCCTTGCACTAATGATTGTACAATAAATGACTGATAGAGGAAATCACGCAGAAAATCTACACAACATTTGCAGTTAACTGAACTTGAGTGATTCATTTACGATCTGCAGATTTGCTTATATTATACATTTACTTTATATACATATAATTATTCATTTATTAGTCATATTAGTCATTTGACTAGCAGAATTAAAATTTTGCAATATTTTTAGCGGACAAATCATATAATAAAGTGGTTGAAATGATCCTCATCCATGGGCGTTAGTGGTGGTGGGGAGGAAACCGAGCAGTTATTAAAAGTTATTAATCAATTAATAATAAACATGAAAAACATCTAATAATAAAATTTATTACTTAATATTAATATATTAAAATTAGGCAATAAATACTTAATAATTAGTGATAAATCATTAATGTATTAATTGATTTTTACTACGTAATAATTAATTCACTTAGGTTGAATATTAATTATTCAATTAGAGTGATCTACTCTCAAAAAGTTTAGTAAAAATATCCTTTTCTTGCATTTATCCCAAAAGCCGTTCATTGAACCACATAAAGTAAAAATCTACTTATCTGTTTTTTAAATATAAAATCTATAATAAATAACATTAATATAATTATATTAAAATATATTTAAAATAAATATAAATGTATGTATTATCTCCACAGATTCTGATAAATGGCACTGGAAAGAAAACAAGCAGACGAAACGATAACCACAAAACAAAACTTCTTAAGCCATTTCTTTAATCCAAATTTATACATAAAAGAGTTTCTTTATTTTAGTAAGAGCAACATAACTTTCAGCTCCCAAGCAAATTCGCGCAGGAGCGAATCGCCTCAGCCCTGTTTGGCCCTACAGCTCCGATGCCTCTTCGCTACTTCGTGTAAAACATTTTGTTGAGTTTTTATTTTAATCAAGCTTAAAATTCTAATATCACTTTGAATTTTTCTCTTTTGGTTCCTCTGAAATATTGAACTGAAAAGCAGAACTGTCCTGCTGATCTTCACTTCAGGTTACTTTCATAGACTTGTCTTGAATTCTCAATAAGCAGACGAGCAACTTTCCTTAACAGGTAAGTTCTGGAATAATCGAAATAATAAAACTCAGTAATGATTTCAAGTTATTATACAGGAAGCCAAAGATGAAATGTTTTTATTATGTAGTACTATTTCAGAGATTCTCCGCCATGCGGTTGTCGCTGTTGTTTACATTCATTTGGGTTTGTTAATGGTTATCTAATATATATTGACCACCATCTGTTGATTACTTAACGGCCTGTCATTCAATGTCATTTCGCGGGAATCCAGTTCTTGTCTGCCTGAAGGCTTCTGCTTTCTTCTCACGTGGGTGAGCAACCCGAGTGACCCACTTGGGCGGGGTCCGCATGCAGGGCTTTGTGAGGTGGGCACTTGGTAAGTAGGGTCGTAATTATACCTCCCATAAATCAACAGCCCGCCAAGTTACAATAACCTTTCTTTTCTATTTTTATAGTCTTTCTAATTATGTTATCTTCATATTATGTGACTTAACATTACATAAATAGCTGAGCTTAATACACTTATTAATTTGCAATTGTTACAACGTAGGATTGTATTTAGTTGTAATAAAATAAAATTATTATGATAAATGTTGTCAAAAATAGCTAGTTTGAATTATATATATTATTATTTTATTTCTTAAATTCAGAAATAAATTTTAATAACTTCTAGAGACCTTTTTATTTTCCATACTCGTCACTTTTTTATCTTAATTTCATTTTTTTCCCCCTTTCTTTCTTTCTTTTTTTTTTTTTAATATCTTCGGAAATAAAACTTCGGAAGTTCCATATCTTTGGAACTTGCAGAGACACTGCGATCGAGATGTTAACTGTACAAACGTTTGTTTGTTTGTTTGTTTTTTCGTTACATTTTTACGTTATTTTTTCCCCCGATATATACAGTCATATAATTATTTTACTTTCCACCAAAGTAGAACCACTGTCTTATTTAAAGTAAATGAATTCCCCCATATTCCTCCAGTTATATTCAGTTTTCTGTAATTGATTTCGATTTCTTGGGAAATACTTCATTTCGTAGATAAAAAACTAAAAGTCCATCAGTCGAAAGGGTTTATATTAAAAAAAGAACCTTTGTTTTGCTGAGCAAGATAATTTTTCATGTCATATTATTCCAAGCTTCCTACTTTTATAAATTATTAATAAAGAGTTACTAAAATCCGCCATTATATTATACTTTATTTTATTTTATAATACAATTGTGGCCGAACGGTCTAGACGGCGGTCTGCTGTGTGGCCTAAATGCCGGACATCTGGGTTCGAATCCCAGCACGGGCATGGATGTTTGTTTCTTTCCTCTGTGTTTCGTCCGTTTCTTCCCTGGAACTTACAATTTCAGGGTTATTCAGGTCGACGATGAGAATCTCGTCCCCCTTTGACCAACCTCTTCCTGACGTGTCGGGTTGGGCTAGTGCGTGGTCCGAGTTGGCCGATGCGCGATCAAAATAAAAAATACAATTGACAACATTGATATTAGATGAAAAATAATGGCGAAAAAGACAATAAATGATAAATATTATAATGTATTCAAGCTGAAGCGAAGGGTAACGAAAGAGCGACATGAAACTGTTATCAATGTGAAAAGACTGCTGTTGCAAGTTTTAAAATGTTTGGAGACCCATTTTATTTTTCCATATTCACCATTTTTGTTTTAATATCTACGGAAATAGAATAAAATTGCAGAAACAATATAAGTAACATTTCAGCTTTACAAGCTTTTTTCATAACATTTTTACGTTATCAATCCGAAATTAAGGGCGAGAGATTGCTTTAGCTGCGTGATTATCTACAAGCGAATAATTAAAAATAGAATATGTTCTGAGGTAATTATTTAAAGAAAGGGATGTAGAAAAGGCGTAAATAAGGTCTACGAAACTCCAAGACATTATTCGGACACTCATCGAATCGATGAGTCGGGTTCAGCAATGTATCGTCCAAAATGGAGGTCCCACATTTTTTGATCATCCTGTATGTTAGGCCACTGGGGCATTGTCTGTATCTGAAAATTAAATCATTTGTTCTGCACCTGTTTGGCTATCTATGCATGCAGTTTGGTCGGTTTTTGAGCATTCCTTCATGGTGTGACATTTTCTGTCAGGCAGTGTATTTTGAAAATATAAAGGAAAACCAATTGTGAAAAAAAAAAAAAAAAAAAAAAAACTGGACGTGAGAAAAATCAAAGTATGCGGGTTGTAATGGATATGTCGTACGACCTAAGAGGTTGAATGTTACATGTGACAATTTTTTTACATCGTATATTTTGGGTCAAAGAAATGTTAGTGTTGGGAAAGACCAGAAAATGCAAGACCGAACTTCCTAATATATCAACAAAAGAAGATGTCCACAGTTTAAAATTCTATTTTACGGAAGATACCATCAGTAGTAGCAAAAATAAAATGTCGTTCTGATGAGCACCAAGCTAAGGAACTATGCAACAGAGAAGATAAAAAAAACAAACCAAAAATCATACTAAACTACAATGCTACGAAAGGATGGTTGACACGCTAGATAAACTCATTGCCATAGACTCATTTAAGACAAAACAATGCTTGATTCAACTTACTATGTTTTTGACTTGTGAAGAAAATATTCTTTATACAACAAAATATTTCTCGAGGTATTAGGAAGACTTCTTGTTACTCCTTATATTGAAGTAGAAAAAAGGCTGCCACGAAATTATAAGCAATTGCTGTTATGAGAAAGATACAAGCAGATACCCAGTTATATCAAGCTTTACCGGCTGCAACCAAACCTGCAAATGGGCGAGATGCAAATTTCGTTCTTCAAATTGTGACAAGAAAACTCTTACATGTTCCAATTGTAACAAACGTGTTTCTAAAGCCCATGTTACGTATTATTGCCCAAACTGTAAAAATAATGCATTAAAAATGTTGTGTTGAAAAAAAAATCATAGTCATTATTATTTGCCTGTATTTTGAACAAAGAAAATGTTACATCAATTTTATTTAACAATTTAAATGAATAATTCTTCATTTTATATTAAATATTTTTAATTTCAAGTATATATTTTTTTTCCAACACTTATTACCCAGCATATCGAGTCATTCTGATCCGTGTGAAGTATTGTTGAGCAAGTTTACGCCTGTATAGACTGAAATAATGTTTTTGAAAGTAGAGTTGGCATTACCAGTGCTCGAATCCTCCAGCTGAACTGGGATGCATCAAAGGAAGCAGATGGTAAAAGACATGAAGGAACCCAACAACAAACCACGTGTCTTCTACATTCCGTTTGAAAATTATCGTCGCCTCAATCATGAATAACTATTGTCAATTTAACATAAGTAACGAGGGTCACTATTGTCACTGAAGTAAAGAGAGCTACATTTAATAAACTGGCAACTCAGTATAGTTTAAAATTCACTATTAGCCTACGATGACACAATGAATCATTAGCATTTTTTAATCATTTCTATCTGCAAAATATGTGAAAAAAAAAAAGGGGAACTTCACCTTTTGTTATTGAACTAAAGAAGATATAAGTAGGTGCTTTTGTAAGAATATTACTTAAATAAAAATAGGAATTATTTTTCTTCATTTACTGTAATAGGATTAAGTTTCAGAATCTGTGTCAGAAATAGGGGCGGTTTTAGGGCTGGGCAGGTGTAATAACTGCCCAAGGCCTGGCACTTTGAACGATGGATCTCGTAGTCACAACAAGGATAAAATTTTAAAGAAAAGATAAGCACGTGTCTTCCTGGCGACATATTTCTTTAATTGCAAAATTGCAGTTTTGTAATAGAAACCTATAATTAAAAACATATTGTGAACAGGTTATTTCTATTACAAAATAACATTGATGTTATTGGAAAGAATAATTTATAGTTTTGTTGGGTTTTTTTTTTTGGTTTTTTTTTCCAGTTTTAGATGTTCAATAAGAAAATAAAAATGCCTCAAAAAATTCTTTTATAACTTCGATTTCCTTATTAATTTTATTCCCAATAATGCCTACTTTCCTTGCAAAATGTTGCATTAATCTATTCGGAATGTTAATATAAATGTAATGGCAATTCTGAAAGCCGAAATAATTTCCGGATTTATAACTTAGAAATGTGCTTATTAGTCTAATAGTGAACGTAAATTGTAAATAAGAGAAGTGATTACCCAAATTAAGACACAATTATGGATATGCAAATAATTTACAAATTAAGGTTTTCTGATAAAGGTGTTTGCCATAATAACAGTACCATATATTTACGTATTCATCCGTCCAACATAATGTGTTTGTGTTTTATATAACAATAATAATAAGTGTTTCTGACAAAAAAAGTCTGTCAAGATAATCTACGAGACAAACAAAAATTACCTCCTATCTGTTGTACAGTCTATATTTCCACGGGCTCCTTTTAATATTTAGTGATAACATTTTCGGATACTACCTGTTTTATTTCACCTCTACAAGCTATGACGTTTCCAAAAACAAATACTACTAATATCTGTCTGACTTGTGTTTTGGTCTGTAGAGGCGGTAACATGTTTCATTTTCGGCCATTCCCTGAGAGACAGAAGTGCCCTTAGACCGGAACTAGTATTTTTCCCCACCTCTTAAAGTCATAACGTAAAACTCATGTCTGTATGATTCATAGTTTGAGCTGCAGAGATGGCGACGAATGAACGGACAGAACCTTCTTAAAAGCATCTCCCCCTTTATACATTATGTAGGGAATAGTTCAGAAGGGTAGGTGGGTGGGGGAGAAGGTAAAGAAAATATAATTTTAAGCAAAACGGGCCCAAATTAAGAACCACTGGCTTAATTTTTACTTTGGTCAAAATTAACATAGTATGCTTGATGTTTTAATTTAACTCAGTCAGGGATTTAGCTAAAACAAATGACAAGAAAACAACACTTATAAGATAAAACAGTGGAACCCTTCGGTTACCTGTACAATTGAATCTACGGAATCCCGGAGTCCTTCTCTCTCCGGGTATACAGTCTACAATTTCATCTCGTGTTACTGTTCAACTTTAACTTTTTGCCTTTTTGTTAACGCTAAAACGACTAGACCTATTTTCTTGAAAATTGTTAGTGTTATTTATGGTCCATCGATGACGACAGTTATTTTGGTTTCTCCCTCCTCCATCATTCAGAAAAGACCCCATCATCACTGCATGCTCAGATCCCACTATGAGATGAAAACCTTAACGTAGACATTAGACAAGGCAAATTCTATTAGCAAAGCAGAACAATTATTCAATGTTAAGAGTTCAAAGTGAAGATTTATTTGAAGTGAATAAACTGTTTGAAGTGTAAATAAACTTACATTAAATGAATTAAAGAATAAATTAAAAAAAAAAAAACAGCTTACAACAGGATATAAACATCATCTTCACCAAAAATATATTATAAAATATATTTATTCAACAAATTTTCGGAAAGTCTTTTTCAAGTTTTTCTAAACAATGAAATAGTTACAGAGATGTCACATATATCTCCTGAACGTAGTTAAAAACAACAATTCTTTACTCATTATTAATATTATTAATTCTGACAATCACTTATTCATGAATAACAACTGTTATTGCTTTTAACCCTTCCTATATTTAAATTCTTCAAATTTTGCTAACCTTTTATTTATTTACAACAGGATAATTAAACATATTTCTTTCTTTAAATTTTTCTTTAAAATATGATGCTATGGGACTTTATTAGGCGCCGTGTACGAATTGTCAACGTCTTTTAGAATGATTTTGTTTTTACGTATTCAGTTCGATAAGATACAAATGCTTTCGAGTGCTAAATTAATTGATCGTTGTACAGAAACCTAAGTATCCATCGATGTCTAATTCAAACATATGAATGTAACTATCATCCAAATAGTTATACGTAGTAGCAATTCACTTATAATATTTGATAGTAACAATCAATCAGATTGATTGATAGTAATCTACAATTGTTCAGATCTGATGGTCATTAGGGTTTCGTTTTATGAAAACAATGTAAAAAGCAAATATAAGATCCACAATGGCTACTTTTGTGATATATACATAAAATACATATTCATCTAGAACTCAGATTATCAGTCACATCTTTGCAGAAGTTACCGAGAACGACATTCTCGACTTATGAGTTCGCTTGAACCAATCCTTGTCACGAACTGAGAACAAAAACGTGAATGCTTAATTAATAATGAGAGCATAATTTCTCTGAATAATAATCTAACTAAAAAAAAATTAAAAATAGAACCAGTTTTTTATGCGAGCAGTAAGCATCCTCACATAATAAGACAACAAGGAAGACACAGCTATTTTTGGGCTTTTTCGTTGACTGTGCATTGTGGCATTAACAATATCTGCAAATATAGATAAATAATATTTGCGGCTCACTATAGCTGGAATGCCACTTAAAAAAATAAAACATCTCTCATAAAAAAAAAAAAAAAATTCTCTCATGAATGTGGGTGTAAGAACTCAATGACCAACATCTGTGGAATACATTACTTTGACAAAATATTTAAACAGTTCATCTACACTTCCATACAATTCGAATTTTGGTTAAATTGTGAAGGAAATTTTCTAAATTACTTGCGTCGAAGTGGACTTGGCAACTGAGGGTTTGTGTAAACGGAAGTAGATGTTACACTGGTGTTTCTTTAGGTACATTTTATCCTGAAAAGAAGTCGACATCTTTAAACACTTCATATTATCTCACGTCTTACTGTTCTCTCATGCGAAACGCGAACACATTAATGGAATTATACCTAGAGCGTCTTTTCCCGCCTCTTATCTTTAATTGATCACTTAGACTATAATATAATGGAAGCTCTTGTTCAAGTGAAAAGCCTTTTTCTTGACGCAATCTTTCGCTCGCTCACTATTTTAAAGGTTTTACTTCGCAATGTGATTGCCGTGTCCCAAAAATAATAATGCCTCAAATTTCAGTTCTTCGTCAAGTAAGTGTAGCCGAGCACGAGTATAAAATATAGTTTGAACTCTTT
>JAFIDM010000179.1:24980009-24997270 GCA_023159025.1 Thereuonema tuberculata | reverse complement strand
AAACGGCTATTCAGGATTCTCGTCGATGTTGGCTCAGTGTGCGAAAGCATATTTATTGTCCACTTGTGGCTTTTTCTTGATTTATAAATTATACGGACGTTAAATTTTGCTTTTCATTGAAAACTTTGAGTTATGAATTAATTTATTATTTTGTCTCAGAACTATGTATCTATAATCAGTGAAATGTCAAAACGCCATCCAGTGTCGGTGTTTCAAAACAAGTCGCTGATGATACAAATTTTGAAACAAGCAAATTTCTAAGCGAACACTTTGATTCCAAACATTTGAAATTGTATTAAAATGTATTAATTAATTCAGTTTTCAAAATGTACAGTTATTTCTACAGATGGAAACAATTATTGCCGAATTAAGTTATTCGAGTTACAAAATGATGAAAGCGATTAGACTAGCCTGGTACCGTCGCTTCGCTCCGGAACCCTTGCATACATAGCATAAAAAAACCAAACAAAAAAAAAAAAAACCACACAACTTTATTTATTTAGCAAAGTAATATCGAGATCGGAAAATATACGAGTTCCCAGCCCGTTGTGGCTTTCTCCGTATAACTCAGATGTATTGCGGGTTGGCGCCACACACCTACCGAAAAAGCACCTTTAAAGCGAAAATATAAATCCTCTTTATTCCCTATCCCGTGGGAATTTCGAGAATCCGGCCTTATTCCTTGTCTACATCAGAGGGAATCTCTGTACAACATTTCAGCTTTCTAGGTCCAAGGGTTTGGGCTGACGTTGATGAGTCAGTCAGTCAGTGAGTCAGGACTTTTCTTTTTATACATGTAGATTTAATAAAATTACTTTTTTTTTGCTTATAGATTTAAAACATAATTAAAATGTTCAATAAAATTAAGTAAGTAATAGTTAAATTTTAAACAAATAATTTTCCATTGATGTCTGTCAATATCGGACAGCTCTACGTCAATCCTGACATAAAGCACGACTATAAGATAACGGTAATTAACTAAATTGAGTGAAAGACTTTGAAAACCAGATCAGGTTTACACACAGCAACAGTGATTCTGAAATAGAGATAGGAGTTGATTAATTTTGTAAATAATTAATTTTGCCTCCATTAATTATACTCTTATCATTAGCCTCTCTCTGAGAAAAATGAATCAGGTGTCGCCGTGTGTAATCTAGGACAATTGACGATCTTTGTACATACTGTTCCTCATGCACTTGATTAACTGGAGTGAAAGGTGGTTTTTCTCTGATGTTGTTCTTAGAATTTGTAACAAAGAAACGAGGCCAAAGTAACTCCTCCTCAGCTGGAGGGAGCAGCAATTTTATGACTTTGCGTCTCCAAATTACTTTCGATTACATGAAAACATGAAAGAACGCCATTGCTCTGCCACAACCTATCAATTTGATCTGAAAGACGCTCACAGACATTAATCTTGTCCGAGCGACTATTTTTACTGATAATAATTATCTCTTTTTATTTTATAAATTATATTTAATAGAGTGTTGAAATTGAATTCAGTACAATCTTTATTGAAATAATATTTCGTATTGTAATAAAAAAATATATTTGAACGAAGACTTAGTTATTATTAAAGAGGAAGTAGTATTTGTTTATTTATTAATTTTCTTTGTAATATAAGAATGAATGCATAATATTAAAACTAAAACAAAAATATATACATGTACAATTCTTAGTAGTTTAAATAAATTTTTAACTAATTATCGCTAAGCTTTAAATCTATAAAAACTATGGGGCACAAATAGGAAGGGGAAAGCGGCCGTAAGCGTTCCGGGTTTCTACATCTCGATATATTCTGACTTTTTTTTTTCCACATTTCTTTTATCTTTAAAGTTAAATATCTCCGAATTCAAATTAATAATAATCTTAATCTTAATTGAGTACTGTAGATATTTCATTAATCGGGATCAGTGAAAAAAAAAAAAAGTTTGGATAATCGAAATCCTCATTAATCTATATCACATTTCAAATACATAAATTCTTCCAAATCAGCTCGTATGTTTATAAACATTTTTTTCAGTATTCATTAAAGTAACTTTTTTAGATTGTTCTTTTTTTTTTTGTTTGGAAAGAAAGCACTCGGGTTGTATGTACATACTTCTTTGGATCCACTGAGAAAGTCTCCACTGAGAAAGTCTCGTCCCTATTCGAGACGAAACCGTCTGGACTTTTTATCTGATTTTTTTTTAATTGTGTTTTTTTAATTTTAGCCTAATGTGTTCGCCTTTTATATTTTAAATTAAATACAGTACACGTTAATATTATGCTTCTATGTATATATATTTTTTTTCAAACAAAATACTTGTCACTGTCTTGAAATGAAAATTTTCTCTCTTAAACCAACTCGATTTCTATCCAGTATTTAGTAGCATATTTTAGGAAATTTCTGAGAGAAGGAATGATTATTAGTACAATCCCGGATTATTGAAAATCTGCTCTAATGATGCTAAATAAATAAATAAATAAATAAATAAATAAATAAATAAATAAAAATATTTTATACTAACAAAAACCGTGATTTAGTCTAATCTGTGATGAAATTCTATGTTATAAAGGCTTTCTTTATTTTTTTCTGCTACCTATAGGAATATCCGCAGGACTTCTTGACATTTGACACCAGGAAGCTCAGGTAAGTGCAAAACACACTTTAATTACTATAAGTAATGCAGACGATCTTCTTAGAACTGTCTTTAGCTGCGCAGACCTGCTCCTTCGTTCCGGGAAAAAAAAAAATCTTTTGCATGCTGTTTTATCGTAAAAGCACGTTTCTATTTTTTTTTTTGTTCTACGCTCAAAATATCTTAAATTATTTTATTTTAATTTTTTTTTACAACTCGCACAGACAGAGGATTAAAAAAGAGGATTAAAAAGCGGGTTAATGTTTGTTATACCAGACATCCATAGAAATGCATTGTTTTTGCTTCTAATGCTCTTCTATGGGCATTTTTGTAACTTGTTTTGTGCTCATTTCTGTGATAAGAATCGATACGGATTAAAAGTTAAAATAAAAACAATTAGATCGTCTGTTGTTCTTAAATATGCTTTTCAAGTTTCATGAAGATTCATCAGCGATTTAAAAATTATGTTTTTAAACAAACAAACACACACGCAGACAGATGATTTGATAAGCCTCGCATACCTAGAAAAATAAGGTAGATAAAATTCGGCATTAAATACCTTGATTAAGAAACCCTTCAGGACATTTCTGTACCATGATTAGGACACATACAAAAGAAATTCGAGATATTCTTTCCATAGAATCTCGCCAAAGCAATTAAGCAAAAGAAGATGAAGAGAATGGGATAACGATTGATAAAGAAGTGAACATGCAATTTATAAGACTCTTCTCCCAGTGTCCAGACTGACACAGATCTTTCAAAAAACTAGAATAATTACATTCTAATGAAGGAGAACTCTCTCCCTAAAGAATGAAATGTAATGAAATACAGTATTACAAAAATCCTCGGAAAACGGTTAGAAGATGACTCGGAGTCTACGCAATGAAAAGATTTTAGAAAGAATTGATTGCAGTATTCTACAATTAAATTGTAATATGTTATACTGTCTTTCATTGTAAATAATAGATTGCGAAAATTCTTTGACCGAATCTATATAGTTTCTGTCTTTATTGGGAATCAAAAAACGTGATATCAAACTGATTTAAATATATTTTTCATCTGTATTATCCACTGCACAGTTTGCAAAGGGTATATCGTTTCCTGTGACGTCACCGCAGCTGTAGAGGAATTAATGAAAACAATTGGAGAAACAGGGCCTGAAGATTAACGAAATGTATTTAAAAGTGGACAATTTGTTGTGTTAGCATCTAGTGCTGAAAACGTGAAATGAATCGGTGAATTAATCGGAGATCAATGAAAAAGTGAATTTAGATATGGAGGAAACAAGGCGATGTTCAATAAAGTGCGAATATATGAATGAAATGTATCCTTGACTTCCATTCTGAAGGCTAATGAGTTCGTGAGTGATATTGACATTAAAGTTTCTGGTTATTAATTAAGGATGTGCATTGGGCGAATCTTCCGTTGAGAATACAGCCATGAACTTCTAGATTCTGACTCAAACGTTTGTCACCTGCAGCTGCAGAGACCGGAAGACAGGATTTCAAGTTTGCATCGCTACAGGTGACAGTTATCCATGACCTCAAAAGAATGGAATTAGCAGTGAGATCAAACTCATTTGGTTATCAGGAAAGGAAGGAGATTTCGTAGGTGAATGGGAGTTATCGTACATACTTCAAACACTTCAATTACGATTGTGGTTTTTAGAACACCCTGTACCGGCACGGTTTCTTAGAAAGATGTTTAGAAATAATATGCATTGAAGGGAAAAAAACTTGACGTTAAGAGAATTAACACTTGCGTTTCGTTGGTTTACTCTAAAAACCTCTTTACTAGTTTTTCCGAAGAAGTACTGTATGACTGTATTTGATTGTCTGAGAAGAAATTTTTATTTGCTGTAGTGGTTGTCCAAGTTTTTTAAATTAGTTGCTTTGAAATAAAATCTCAAAAAGGTGTTTGAAGGTAAAACCTGAGAAAAACTTTATCTCTAAGACAAATAGGTAGACCGAAAAAGGAAACAAAGATGATTGTTTGTCTGTATTTTGTAATATTGACACTGCAAGAAGAGCATACTAAAGAATTAATGTTAACACTGGTGCTGTCAATGGAACACATGGATGGGACGGACTGGATGAAACTCAGCGATTTGCAAATTGTGTTAAAAATTTGTACTCACAATTTTCAGAAATAATGGCGAGACTTGCAGAGAAAAAAGAAGTTAAAAACTTAAAGTAGCACTGCTAGTGAATAAATATTTTTCCTGTATTTTATATTTTATTAAGTATTTAGTGTTAGAGAGTTTATTTATTTATTTTTCAAAAATGATAAAAGCAAACAACATTATTCACTTTATAATTAACAAATTTCGGATGACATTTATCCGAAAAATATTCTATGGTCGTCCGTAGATAGATTATTTAATAGTACTACGGTATGAGGCGCTCAAATAACTGCCGTTCGTGACCGGCTTACGTACAATTTCTTGTATGTCTATATCTGTTATCCAAAGTCATCCATCAAACTTACATTTTAATTAAAATCATTTTACTTCACCACAAGTAACTAAATTCTGTACAAGGAGGAGTTATATTAATCAAATCTTGCAGTCGAACTGAGACGGAAATAACGAAAACCTAAGCTAACTGAGTCCAATGCAAGAGATTTGAAGGTTTATCAAATGGTTAGTCCTAGCTTATGATTGTCAACATGTGTGTTGCAGATATACAAGGGGGATGCTTATGAATCCAATGAAATTTTGTTTGTGTATGCGTTCTTTTGTTTCGTTTACCTACTTCATTTTGTACCTACATATATACATAAAGCTGAGCGCGAAGCTAGCACAAAAAAAAAATAGTTTTATTTATTTTTAATTATAAGAATTGATTGATCAGTAATAACAGAAAGTTACTTTAATAGCTTAAACCTTTGATATAACTTTACAGTCACGGATTCAGATAGAAAAATCAACATTGTGCCTTTGTTTTATCTATTTTATATATTCCATTTCGAATCAGAATAGTTCTTTGATGAAATCTTAACTCTCTTTTCATTTCAGCTAAAATAGAATTCCTTTTAATCTTGACCTCAGGTAACAGAATTTTGTAAGCTACTTTTCCTTTTGTAAAGGCTTGCATAATGCAGCTGCCTACTTCTGCCACTCGCGGTTCCGCCTTATTATTTCCACAGTAAGATTAGATATTTTGAAGTCTCTTAAAAAAACGGTAATTTTATAAGAGTTGCTTAATTTCAGGATTTTACGATTTTCTCTTGACATTTTGTGAATAGGAGGTACAAAAATCTAGTCACTTTATTATTATAGCGTTTTAGGTGGAAACCTTTTTTATTTCAGAGAGTGGTTCTGAAACTATGGGGGCGCAACAGCGAGGAGTCACAAAAGAATCCTAAAGGGCAGCGGAATAATTTAGTCATATTTTATTTCAAAATGGCTGTTTGTAGTAATCAGAGCTGTCTCCGTGTGCAAAACATATAGGGCACTGCAAGGATTAGAAAAAGATAAAAAAAAAAACAAAAAAAAACCCTATAACATAGACAATATATGTATTTATTTAAAAAAAAGAGACTACATTAATTATATTATCTTATATATAATCAGGGAATGTATAAAGGATTTATTATTAAAAAAAAAAAGAAGCTTTTAGGAGACAGCAGGCGTTCGGGAAAGTCGGCGCTCATATGCGGTGCACACATCGCACCCTGTATCGCGACGATTATGGTAGAAGCAAGCTACTAATTTTTCAGTATCCACAGACAGGTGATTAGTGTTCTCGAGGATAAACTATGCTTTTGTAGCTACGATTAAAAAAACAAACAAATAAACAAAATAGATGAACTTCTATCATATCTTTCTTATATCATTATAAGGAATCTTGTCTTTTTACGTTGAATTAACACTTCTTATCTACTAATTTTAGTTTATTATTCCCTTTATTAAAATCACTTAATTTGTTATAGTTCTTTTTGTTAAAGTTTTTTAATATAATTTCTGTATTAAAATATGGACCTAGTGTTTATCAGTGCAACAGCGACAACCCCAAACAGCTGTTTCTCGGTAAATTGCCGATCATCAATTCTTATTTTTTTATTATTTTTAATGTGTATTTTTTGTTTTTTTAATTTATGCTTGGAGGTCCCATTCTCTTTCCTGCCTTTAATAATACTAACCTCCGTAGTTGGACCTAGGTGTTTATAGCGACTACACTCCACTGATGATCGGCAATTTACCGAGAAACAGCTGTTTGGGGTTGTCGCTGTTGCACTGATAAACACTAGGTCCATATTTTAATGTGTTTAATCACTTTTTTAGGCGCTTTTTTCCTATTTGATGCCTACAGAAAATTCATTGAGGCCAGCGGAGACTGGCACGTGCATTTCTATTTCTTTTATTTTTAATGTGTATTTTTTGGTTTTTAATTTATGCTTGGCGGTCCCATTCTCTTTCCTGCCTTTAATAATTTCTGTACATTAACTGTCAAAAAAATATACGTCAAACATGTTTGTGTGCTCACGTCTCTGAATATTTTAATTCCAATGGAATATCACTTTGACTGATATTAATGGAAGAGGCAAGTGACAATTATGTAGCTCTGTTGAATTAAATCTTCCGAAGACTTCCTTGTTCCTTTACCTCTGTTCTAAGATGTATAAATTATAAACTTTTCGTCTGACTGGCTAAATTTTTTTTTTTTTTTTTTGAACACTTCATGTTCAAAATGTTTAAATGTTTATTTTCATTTCTTAGATCTTGCTGTGTTTTATTTCATTATGTATCAATCAAGACAATGAGACGTTGTTACCTGTTAAAGTTGCAGAATTAAATTATCCTTATATCCGCGCATTTTAGTTTTACACGCATCTTAGCAATGGCGCTGCAATGGAGCGTTACAGAATTTATTATATTCAGATATTAGCTTAATATTTTTATTTACACAAGAGTAAATTGTATTTTGTGAAATATTCTCTGTTCATGAAAAAGAAATTTAAGAACGCACAAGACTGAGAGTTTACTGATCTATTTTTGAAATTGTGATACCGGGAATCCAAGATGGATCATTTCTGGTTTCGTCATTTGGATCCGCCCAGTATCTTACATCTCAGTGAACTCGAGAAACATATAAAAAGAACAAAAGTAAACATCACAACGGCCCTCGAATGGCTTACCTAAATAAAGAATAAAAAGGCTAATCAATTAATCTCCGCATTCTCTGTTCATGTTCTTCGTTTCATCATTTTCGCTTAATACTTCCTTAATAAATGTTGCTATTCGGAATAGGGTTTTCCCTTATTTGTCATCTCCGTGATTTTCTTTTTTCTTTTTTTTTTTTTGCAATATAAATAGATTAAGGATATAATGACAGGTGTAAGATTAACTTCAAAAAGATAAGAATCATTGGTTGCATCAGCAATTTCGTTGAAATTTTAGGCGTCTTTTATTTATTTATTTTTTATTTTTTTTTAATACACATTTTTTAACTTTGCAAGTCACGTGATATAGAGGAAATTGAGATCGCAACTTAATTTCTGTTTCTGTTTTCGTTCGTTCTCATTCGAGATAAACGTTTCGAAATGTAAGTGTGGTGTTGAGGATTAGTTCAGTGGGTGACATTAATTGAATCCGCGTCTGGAAGCGTTTCTGAAAGGAGATTAGTGCCTTTAGTGGTTCAATCTCATTAATCGGGAAAAACCAGATAGAAAAGCGTGGCTCTTTTTTTTTTATTTTTTTATATTGATTTTTAAGGAATTTCAAAATCATTCTACTTTCAATTGGGAATCGAGTGTGACTTTGGTTTTTCCCGTTTGAACTTCATTCGTATTGAAGCTGTGATGTTGCAGTTTTATTTGTATCAGTAAACAATTTCATTTGGTCTAGAAAATGCAGAAAAATTGAACTTCAGAAAAAGATTGTCGCAGCTAGATAAGAAGTTAATGTACGACTACAGATTCTCGAAGAGCAAATTTAAGTTTCGAAAGTAAGATATCCAATAAATCAGTGCTTTCAAACTCCTTTCATTTCAGAAATCACAGTGAAATATTTCACAAAGCAAAATTAGTGAGCCAAATTACTTCGTTTATTTTAGCTGAAATAATAGCCCTACTAATAATTGTTTTTAAATATTAGCAAAATCAATAAAAAAATGTAATTCATCATGCATTTTTTCTGAAAAAATATTGTTATTATGTATTAATTTTCAAGGTATATGGTATGTCACAGATAGGACTAACGGGACCCGAGGTTGAAACCACTGTCATAAACATTGGAACCTTGGAAAGCGAAACTTGGAGCAGATTCTCATCTACATTGCCTAAAACCGTGCTGATTTTTTATGTTCAATCAAGGACTTGACTACAATCTTCTCATTATATAAAAAGTATCCAAAAATATCTGAAACAAAACAAAATGTAAAACCAAGAGCAGCATCTGAATAAATAAATTGCCTTTCTGATTCGATTATCGGGATGGAATCGGGAACGGCCGTTTAGTCGTACAGGGGACTCATCAGCCCGATCTCCGCCTTCCCCGATAAAAGACACCTGGCGGAGATCGGGCTGATGAGTCCCTTGTAGGACGAAACGGTCGTTCCCGATTCCTTCCCGATAATCGAATGAGAAAGACAATTTATTTATTCTGGTGCTGCTCTTGGTTTTTCGTTTTGTTTTGTTAGAAATTTTTCGCAGCACGTTAATTTTTCCAAGATTAATTATCATCTGTATTATTAAAAAAAAATGTGCGCTCCTGCGTCCATTAACAATTGAATTTCGCAACAATTCGCACGCGATGACAGCAGGAGTATGCTGCTTGGTCAACCATGTCCACAACAATGTAATTCTCATGTTCGTTGCCAGGCAACACATTTCCGACTGTTACAATTGGATTTCAATATTCAAAGATTGTATTTTTTAGAATTTAAACTTTATTTTTAGTCTTAGTTTTGAGCTTTAGGTTTTAGTTTCTTAGGTTTCAGATACTTGATGTAATTAGCGATCCATATGGGGAGCTATTGTAATAGCGACCAAAATCGGTAGATGTTGCGTTTGTCCTATCTGTCCGTCCGTTCTATCCACCCAACTCTCGAACGGAAGATCGGATCGAAAAACGTATTTCGTCGTCGTGTTCAGAAGCCCAAACACTGCAGGAATGCAGGGGCCAACGTCCTCCCATGTTCAAGATATTTGGCATTGTTGTCATTGTACCCTCCTAAAAATTCCCGAACGAAAGGTTGGATCGACAAATGGACTTCACTATCGTGTTCAGAGGCTGATACAACCCTTGGATATTTTCAGGGGCCGACGCCCCCCCCCCCACAATTGTTCGACATATTTGGCATTGTTTGCATTGGATTTCCGCTATTAGCTTAAATGTTAGAAATGTAATTATCGGCATTTCTAACATTTATATTTCCGTTTTTTTTTCTCTTAATCTTTTTTTTTAATGTCCGCATGGGTTTTTTATTTGTTTTTTTTTCTTATTTTCCAAAAGTTTTTTAATTTTTTTCCTATTTTTTTTTTTAATATACTTCCTTTTTTTTATTATTATTTTTAATTTCTTTATTATTATGGGTTGCCCTTAAATTTATACTTTAGCACAAAATTATATTCACTTGTTTGTTTTTGTGAATGAATTACAACTGTTACAAATGGATTTGAATATTCTATTGCTTTTATTTATTTTTTGAATTTAAACTTTAATTTATTTTTATTTTTGGTATGAAGTTTTAGGTTTAATTTACTACTTGCATTTTTTTTCTGGTTGAATAAATAAAATGTTTTTTTCCGTTTTATATGCGAGGCTTCCGGAGCGATGCAACGGGTAGCCGTCTAGTAATTATTATAAAAAAAACTGTTCCTAACCGGACAAAAAATATGCTTTCGCCCACAGAGCCAACATCAACGAGAATTCTGTACAATTGTTTCATCCTTATTGAGGAATCATCAGCAGAATCTACTCATTGATGTTTGGCATATTTATTGTCCGGTTGGCGATTTCTCTCCATTTATAAATGATTACGGACGTTAAACTTGCTTTCTAAAAACTGTTCCTGTTGCAGCATTAAGGGTTTCAATCCTCCTTTCTCTTTCCACATAACGGTTTTCCCATTCTGTTATTTCTATGTGATGGGAAGTTGAAATATCGGTATTTAAGATACAAAAATATGATATTAGATTCAGGAAAACTTCCTAAAATCATGAAGGAAATACAAATGAAATGAAAAACATTAAAAAAAAAAAATTGGATATTAGGCCTACTTGTTTTTTTTTTTCTCACAAAAAGTAAGTTTATATTTGTCGTCCTATTATCTACAATGAATTTCATATAAGACTTTTGTTTTTTTTATTGTTTTTGAATTCAATGAGTTCTTTATTATTAGTATCCTTCCATGCCCTTTCTCCTACTCTGCTAAAAATAATAAGTAAAAACAAATTTTAAATTTTAAAAGTGTTAAAAAAAAAAAAAACGAAAAAAATAAGTTACAGTACAAATGATTTTAAGTGTCGCAAACATCAATGAAGAGAAAGGAATGAATTTTATTCGCTCAAATAAATGAAATGCTTTTTTTCATGTATGAACGTCAAAATTTCTTAAGTTTCTGACATATTTTTAATTTTTAAAGACCGTTCGAAGAAAATATATAAATCTGTATCTAGATGAATAAGGAATTAAAAAGAAAAGTAATGTTTATTAGAGGTGTGTTTTTATGCCCACTCAGATGCATTCTAGGACAGATTGAAATTTACTGATAGCCACTTCTTCTATAATGTCAGATAGGTTAATATTAACATTTAATCATTGCTTACAATTACATGTATTTCTTATAGTATCGCTCCATGTAATGGCTCCAGATTTAAGTACGAAATCCTTGGATAAGCTTAAATCCGATTGTATATTGTAGTTTTGATTTTTAAAAATTGTGACAACATTACATAGTTCTAAATTATTATCCCCGTTCAATATAACTTATCATAAAGTTTTCCGTTTGCTAATAACTCAACAGATCCCAAAATCATTAAATCCGATTTATTTTGATCATTTTAAAGCTCTCGCAAATTTACACGATGAAATAATGAAATTCAGCGAAATTCAATTGTTTCGCTTCTAATACCATAATATATAAAAAAGGGATCTTATAACATAATATAAAACACTGATGTAGAAATTTTTCCAGTAGAAAATTCGGATGTCGCGTAGTATGTAACTTACTATCTACGTTCGTATTCTGTAGAAATGTGTTTCGTAATGCAAAGTTTAATATTTTATTCCCATTTGCTGAGGATTACGAGTTTTAAATTGCTGATTCGTTCTTTTGAAAGGCTTTTTGCATAAGCTATACAAAAGTTCCTGATCACATACAGTGTAATATATGGACTGCTCAGAAGCCAATCAGTGTTAGTCATTTTTTTTTAAATTGAAATTTTTTCTGAAAGTCATACTCTAATGTTTATACTTTCGGTTGACAAAGTGCCCAAATCACTCCTCCAAGTTTATAGTTATGTTATCTTTCAATAAAAAAATTCATTCTTCAAATTTACAAACGTTGTTATTTTTTGTTGTTATTTTTTAAAAAACCTATTTCACTTTTTGGTTTATTGACTTAAACTGATTGGCTTCTGAGCAGTCCATATAATAGTTTATATCCAGTATTACTTTTTTATTGGATTCTATGAATAATTGCATCAGCTTTATTGAGTTGTTTATTATATCTATTTATTTTAAGATTATACTGATTTATGCATCTTTTATCTGCGAAGAGATCGAGGAATGATAAGATTGTAGGCTATTATCTCACTCCCTTTAAATAGCATTTAAATTTTGTAATAATAATTTCAATTCACAGCCAGGTGTCTGATTTACATAATCTGAGATTAACCTTTCCAATTCTGTCATTCCTATAACACAGGTTCATAAATAATCTTTCTTAATTGTCCCTCGACTGTTAATCTTATATTGGAGATATAAACATTGGGGAAAAAAGGTGTTTAACAAAAAAGATAGTAAATTTATTTAAAGTGACAAATATTACTGACACAAAAAAAAATTGACAACAAAACGAAATTAAGATAGCTAGGAAAAAAACAAACAAACAAAAAAAAGTATCCCAGAAAACGTGAACTAACGAAAATCAGTTTCAAAAATCGAATCGTTCTTCTGAAACGTTGCGTTTCTTGTTTCAGTTGTGTGATAATGAATACAGGCATCAGAATAAAAAGAATTTTTCTGGCTTGAGTCTGTGTGGTTTTTCCTGTGTGCCACTTTTGAACTCAGATGTAGTGCATCTACAATTGAATAACTGATCAATATAAGGGTTGCATTATTGATCATTGTCTCTTTTCTGGAAAAACAAACAAACAAATAAACAAAACTAATAAACAACAGTCGTATGGGCACCACTTTGCTGATCCCTTCCACAATACCTTTTTTTCCCTATAAGGTATTGGAGTGAGTAATTGTAGCAGTATCGCCATCGTTGTATTCGAAGTGTATTGGAAGTCATCTTTAATATAAATGTAGGGATAAAAAAAAATATTTTATAATCTGCCTTTTTTTTTTTAATAGTCTACAGATTGTAAAGGTTTTGTTAAATAAATAAAACAATGAATAATAATGGATAAAACAGTGAATTAAAGCCGTTCTCTTACCGACGAAAACTGCTCGATCCCAGTTGGAAAGGAAACCATTATAAATACAGATCTATAAGTTATTTTTGAAATTTCTTTAAGAGAAATCTACACAGTCAAATCTATATTTAACAATGTTGTTAAATATAGTTTTGACTGTGTAGAATTTTTACGAACTCCAAGAGAGGAAGAAGAAAAGTTCTTTCCTGTCCTCAGAACCTGATGAAGTTTCCTGTTAAAAAAAAGGAAATATTGTATTTTTAGAAGATATTAAATGGAGTGTGTCGACTGGATGTCTATGTAAGAAAGGCTTTGTTGACTCTCATATTGAAAATGAAAATGTAGAGTAATTGCTGAATCAGTATAGTTTATGATTATGTGAAATGTGTTGTTATGGGTTCTTTTAACTGTTAAGTCCATGAATGCAAGTTCTGCTGACATGGATTTGTATTTCATTCTCTGAGTCAATCTACGAAGACAGTCCTTTATGAACAAAGTCAATCCTTCATCCTCAATAAACTCACAATCAAACTTGTCAAGCTGTTTCTTTCTTTCTTTTTTTTTTTTTTTTTTTTTAATATCCATATCTATTTGTCAGTGTACAGATATAAAGGAAAATGTGTGCGTATTTTTAACGTGAATTTACATTTTTATTGTGCGTCAGTCCAAATATAACTTTTTAATTTTCAATTCTATGCTGGGTGATTCAAAATTCCCTGTACAAACTTTAAAGGTACGTCAGGAATACAAAAACAAACCGTATTCACAGCGTAATATATGACCGGAAACGCTACCCGAATGTGCTAGAGCGCGCTGTTTGGCAGCACATTAGTTGGACAGTGTGAGCCATCGTCATTTGAGACGTTGACTTTGTGCGAGTAGGATGTATCGCTTCACTAATGCTGAGAGGGTAGATATGCACCTAGCCTACGGGGCAGTGAACGGAAACGGACGAGCCGCTGTACGAGTGTATCGTTAACGGTTCCCCAATAGATGTGCGCTTAATCATCAAACGTTTGCACCAGAGATTGTGTGAAACTGGATCATTCGACGGAAATAGGCATGATTGTGGTCGGCAACGATCGACGCACATATCTACCATGGAAGAAGAAATCCTACACCGAATTGAAGAGCAATCCACGTTGCGCATCATCTTGCTCTTTTTGAATCCAACGTTTGGTGAATATTACACGAGGATTGGTTACATCCCTTTCACCTACAATGGGTCCAGTCATTGCAGGTTAATAAACATGTTGTCATTTTATTTCTGAACCTTGTTACCGTAGATGCTCCAATAAACGCCGAGGCTCTTATTGTCGCCGGTCTCTAATAAGCGCCGGGCTGCAGAGAAGACACGGCCAAATAGTAGCCGGTCTCTAACAGTAGCCGGGTCTTTGATATTTGCCTACCGGTACTAGTGTAAGCGTCCGTATCTTTGTAGTCGTGCGTAATACCTTACGATACATTGCCTTACAAAATGCCGCCGAAACGGTCATTTGACATTGCCTTTAAGATTCGCGCGGTGGAATACGCGAAAGAAACTTCCGGTGAGGCGGCCGCTCATCATTATGATGTTGATCCGAAAAGAATCAGAAAGTGGAAGAAACAATATGATAATCTTGTATCTGCGAAAGTGGACGAAGGTGCAAGCAGAAAGCGGAAAGTAAAGTAGCTGTTTGTAATATTAGCTGGTATTTATGTGTAAAAATATTGCGTTCTGAAGGTTTTTGTTAATAATGGCCGGCCTCTATTAGCAGCCGGTCTCTATTAAGCGCCGGGAGCCGAGGCTAGTTTTGCAAATAAACGCCGGGGGCCTCTATTGGAGCATATACGGTATACCTTCTAGCACAGTCGGGTGGCGTTTTGAGGACATACGTTCCACCATGAATACGGTTTGTTTTGTATTCCTGACCTCCTCTTAAAGTTTGTACAGAGAATTTTGAATCACCCTGTATATCTCTTTATAAGCTTTTAAGGTGCAATATTCCAATCAAGGCAATTTCCAGGATGTGCCCACAAAAAGGAGGAGGGGGATAACGGAAACCGAATGTTGTACAATGGAACATTGTCCTCCTACAAAATTTCCCGGAACTTTAAAATTAATAGATTTTTAATGAAGCTATGAAATTTCTCACTCGTCAGCAACTGTTCAAAGCGAAACCCACAAATTGATTGAGTTCATTATTTGAGTTTTTATAAGAATTGAAACCCTTCAGAGAATGAATATGATTCTTTTACTAATATTGTTGAAGTTTATCATCGGATTCGTTATGGCGCAGAATTATAATTATCCTTCTTGCCAAAGATCAATTGATACATGTAAGTACGATTAGTTCGTAATTATTAAGAAAGATGATGTATTATTCATTGAAAGATTTCGGATCTATTTCAATATATATGAAGGACGTATGTATGTTAATAAAATATTTACTGCGGGTTAGTAAAAGGAGGATTTGAATGAAAATAATTGAAATTCATCTTAAAAATGTTGAACTCTCCATTTAACGTGCTTATTAATCGGATTGCACCATTCAAATGATCTAATCACGGCCAGGACTTCAGTCTGGGGAGGGACTAATACAGCTTTTTCTTTAAGCTCTAATCACTCTGTTCTACAAAACGAATTTCGTAAAAATTTTATTGAGACTTTGGTGAGTAAGATACGCGTCGAGAAATAAGTGAAATATGGATTCTTTGTACTGCATAATAACGTTTCTGTCGACTAGACAGCGCAACACAATCCTGATCTTTTAAAATCAGTTTTCTTAAAAACGCATTATTATTTATACTATCAATATAAGCTTATAAATATTTATAACGAAGAGTGTATCTCAAGAAATAAAACAAAATAAAATCTTTTACTTCTCAAATAAAATATATAATCTAAATTCGATTGAGTAGCCCCGTAGACTCTCATCGAATGGACAAAAAAAATGAAAATAAAACAGTGGTTCTCTGAAAACCTTTTTAAAGAATTAAGACAAACAATTTAATTCTGTATTGAAAAATAATGGAGCTTTGTATAAAATAGATTCTGATAAAAATATCCATAGAAAAATAATTGTTTATGTTATGAATCGATGTTATAGAAAACATTTCAATAAATCGGATACAAGTTTTTATTTCAGCTGGCTTAGATGTAATTTTTTGTTTTTCTTTTTCGGGTAGTCCTTTTCATTGCTTTCTCTCTTTGTTTTCGAAGACGTCCACTGTGTTTGGATGACAGTTCCCTTTTCCTAAGATGTTTTAAAAAGAAAGGTACAACCTCAATTTTATTCAAGTAAAAATTTGGTTCACTTGGAAAAAAAAAAAAAAAAAAAAAAAAAACAAGAAAATAATGGAATAGACTTCGAATTCTCTTTAAGACCCGAAAGGCCCACGTGGATGACAAGCCTCAGTGTATCGGCTCCATTGCAGGATTTCCTTAATAATGGAATAAAAAAGAAAATCTCTTGTAATAGAGAAAAAAGGAGATCAGATCTATTGATGAACATTTTCTTTTTTTTTCTTATTCAGGTTAAACGTGAATTCAAGGAAAAAAAGACAATTAGAAAATTCCAAAAATTTGCAATATTACTTATCAGATACATTTACGAAAATTAAAGCTAAATTTTTAATATCAATAAATTTTTAGAAACAGAATTTCAATAATGTTGCAAGAATTTTAAAATTAGAAGATAAAAAAAATTATCATTATTATATATGCCTACTATATTGGCACTGGTCAAGAAAAAGGTATGTAAAACTAATTACCTACATAATATACGACGTTTCGGAACTTCTTTACAGGTTCCCTTTTCCAGTTTGGGTCCCCCTTATATTTCAAGTCTTTCTTTTGGATGGAACATGGCGGCTGTGTGTGATTTTCCGTAACGGTTGGAAATAGTCTTTGTTGTGATGTGTTTGCTGAGATGTGTTTGTTGATAAATCTTGGTTGTGAATGGTCACTGTTGGAAGTAGTCATGGCTGGAATTAGTCCTTTCTTGTGATGTGTTTGTTGAGAAAACTTGGTTGTGATGCGTGGACAATGCGTTGTAATGAGTTCATTAGATG
>JAFIDM010000179.1:24948462-24965265 GCA_023159025.1 Thereuonema tuberculata | reverse complement strand
TGTCCCACCCCCGATCGACACTGGGACCTTATATTAACGGCCCCTTCTCACGAGCCCTTTCTTTCTTTGAGTGGCATTGCAACGCATGCCGGGTACAGCTAGTATGATATAAATTGAACAGAAAATGCGGACTTCAAGAGTTTCGTTCATAAAGGAAGATGTTGCTTGGCTCCGTAGTTAGGCAGCCACGCTGAAGTAAAGTATTTGTAAGGAATGGTGATATACAGGGTGGACATAAAAGAATGGTGAGTTTCAGACATGTATTTTCTGTGTTGCTTAACGTATACAGCGGTGCCATCCCTCAATTGGAAGCGCAACTGTCCAAGTTTGATGTCGTCTCTCAAAGTCCCTCAATGTGCGCACTTTCGTCACCCAGCACACATCCAAGCGGTAGTCTACCTTACTTCCTGCCAGACTCGATGAAGCATGTCCGGGGTGATGGCCTCCACAGCGTGAGTGATCTTTCACGGATGGATTTGCGCGTACGTACACGTTATCTTTCACGTATAGTGAATTCTTCCAGAAGGACTCGTCAGTTTAATTTAAATCGGGGGAGGGGGGGGGGGGAACCTATCACCATTTTTGAGATCGAGGCTATTTGTGGCTCTATTATAATACTCTTCTTTACAAAAAAAAAAATAAAAAATAATAAAATAAATTTCATTAAGATATGAAGTAATAAGTCAAGATAATCAACAATTTGTCCTTAACAAACACACAAAATGTTGATTGTTACTCACCCCTTATTGTATCCTTTCCCTTCTTCAAAGCTAATCGTCTGGGGAAGATTCCGAAGATCTTCTGATGAACACAATGAAAATACAGAAGTAGTAGAAAACCTATGACAGCAGTCACTGTTAGTAGTATAATATATTTTCGATGCCAATTTAGATGATCGTCAATGCTTGGAAGCCAGTTTTGTATAAAAAGAAATCCCTGATTCTCATGCATTCTTTCAACTTTATCTTTAACGAAGCCATGTTTTGGATGAAAGATTCCAGATACAGTCGTGTGCATTAATTCTGTCCATTTGCAGACTGTTTTTGTAGGGCTTCCTAATGGATGTAGACATAGTTTCTTGGTTCCTGTGACGATGGAAGGAATTGGTACTTCATAAAGGGTTTTGTTACGAAGACTCTGAGTGGCTTGAACAGAAAACACGTGAAACTTCCCTTTGTCTGTCTCTAAGTGACCGACGACGATTCCTCTAGCAGACACCAGAGTGAGTCGAAGAAACACAGTTCCAACTTTGTCAACTAATAAATTCGCAATGAAATCACTGAAAAACGAATTGAAGCTATGGTAGAGCATGGCAGAGGCTGATACATTGATAGCCACTGCAATGTCTGCAGTGGGAATTCTTGGGTCGGGAGGCTTTGCCTCCTTCACGCTGGCCACCATCTCGAAGCTACTGTCGCTAACGCTAAAGGTGGAATTCGAGAATTCCGGGAAAGTTTCGCCAAAGACTTTGATTCCAGTGGATGTCTCCAAGGCGTACACTGAAACCGTGTAGACCGCGTTCATAGAATAAGATTGGAAAGGTCCTTTGGGGTTTGTGGTTTGTCTACAGCAGTAAAGTGGTTTGCCGAAGTCGTCATGGGGGCAGTCCACGATGCACGACCTGGAGACTGCACGCGAATCGCAGAAAACGTCCCTCGTACCACCTACACATTTACACTGACAGTCCGAGCGCATTTCTAACTTCGGACTTTGATTCCATTTGACATCGAAAGTAATAAGTAAATGAAAGGATTTCTGTCTGGGAGGCAACTGCACGCCTGTGTTCCTAATGATAAAGGAGAGTTCGTAGCACTGACATTTCCCGGCACGGAGTGTGGATTGAACCGCGGTGAAAATCATGGGTTGTGCCGTTACTTCTGGTCCATCCCACCAACTTAAATAGGCTGAAAGATACGAAGTAGGAACACAAGCTAAATCAAAACTACGAAGAATCTCAACACTGGACAATAGGATACACACTGCTAATAGCAAACGCAGCATTATCACTGTATTATTATTACTCCTGTCCTACATACTACGAGGATTCCTATGTTATATTGCAGTTTTTGATAGGTTTTAACTAAAGGGCGTACTACCGAAGCTGCGATTAGAAATGCTTTATTATTTTTTATTTACTTTTTATTAAAGTAAATATTGATAATGAAGAAAGCCAATGTTTGCTTTGTGATAACCCATGATGGATGGGATTTTAACAAACAACGTTTAAAAAACTTGACTTTTTCTTATTTATTTTTCATTTTTTTAAGGCACAAATGTTAAATGGGTTACGGTGAAAATAATTAATTTGTGTGTGTGTGTGTATTTTGCTTTATATACATTATGTACGTTTAAAAACTCTAAAAATTGCATTTTTAATAAAAATTATTTTTAACTTAATACTATAAAGAAACCCATTAATATTAGATAGATAGAGAACTTCATGAAAAAGGGTTTAATAAAAAATATTTAATTATGTATATTACGTGTTAAGCAGTAACGAACTGCATTTTCAAGTGAATAACTTTAAAATAATACAAGAATTTACTACATCAAATTTTAAAACAATTAACTACAATTCTTAAGAAACAATGTAACAAGATGAAAGTGCAACTGAATAATAACAAAAAGCTTTTGTGAACTTAAACTAAAAGATAACAAAAGCTTTAAAAATGTACTGAACAACCGATAAAGGCAACATAATGTAATTAACATTGAAATAAATCGGTAACATCAGGAATTTCAAGTTTCCGGTTCGTTAATTTAATAGAAAAATTTTTAATACAAAAGGCTTCTTTTACTTGTAATTTTTGATAATTATTGTCAGTATCTAAAATGTTTATGTTATCCCAATCAATAATATGGTTTGGAAATTTGTTTAAATGTTCAGTGATAGCTGATTTAAAATTTATGGAATTTTGAGTTGTAGATTTTTATGAGGAAAGATTTCTAGAACTATCCAGAAACAGTGTGAAGTACGATTCCATTTGGTAGAATGTCTTCTTTGTCGGTGTAATGATGTTAGTTGATTGTCTATCGGAAGAATCTCAAATAAAACAAACCACTCAAGGTCCTTAGTAGACGGTAACTTCAAAGATGTCGTCGCAGATGCTTTTAACAGCGTCTTTAAGTCAATCACTGATAAAGAAGTTTGTTTTGATTTCCTTACGAACAAAATTATCTGCGACCTGTGATTGTGAGAGTGAAGAGGAAAAAGTTAGAAAAAAGCAAATTTACGTTTATAAAAAGACTATTTAAAATGATACCTTCGGTTCTTTTAGTGTATTTTCCGAAGGAAAAATACACCATTTCATTCAACTCTACCTGAACAAAGGATTCGTACAAATATATATATTTCCACTTTCTGACGATTTTTCCTATCTTCAAAACCTTATACTCACGTTGTTTTTTAGAGCTTTTGCCACAAAATGTAGATCCTTTAGGGCATTAGTTTTAACTACAAATAAGTAACAAAAAAAGTCGAAATCGGATTTTTAGGGGGCGGGCCTTAGAAGTAGGGCATGACCTTAAAGTTGTGACGTGGATAATGGCCTTAAATTTCTAGTTTTTGACTTTTCCTATCTTCAAAACCTTATCGTGACGTTGTTTTTGCAACTTTTGTCACAAACGTTTTAGAGCTTTTAGGCATTGGTTTAATCGCAAATAAGTAACAAAAAAGTCGGGCGTGACCTCAAAGTTGTAAAAGGTCAAAATTTTTCACCTTTGGGAAATACACTTAACGCGGTGGATGCGCGGAAGAGATATTCATATTATTATTATTCTACCCACACCAGTTTCAACTTATTTCAGTCACACCTCTCTTTTTATAATGAGTCCAATATCAAAGTGTCAATGATATAAGTTAAAATTTCCGTTTAGTAAAAAATTATATAATTTAATTAAATAACAATGATCTTAACAAACTCAATCCCTCTTTTTTTATGGAAAGGGGAGAGGAAAGACATCGTTACCTTTTTATTGCATTAATCTAAGGTTTCTTGTGATTCTGTGAATAATAAATGAGAGCTTGCATTCTTTGTAAAACTGCAAAGAAAAAAATAAATTGTAATTTGTATTCCTTCTAACAATAGGATTATTCAGAATTTGATTTTCAGGGATTTGGGACCAACTCGGAGTCCACCTACATGAAATTTCTATTTATTACTACACCTCGGCTACATTTGAAGCCTGTTATACGGTATATTTCAAAAAGCAATGACTGAACAAATTTAATTTAATTAGTATGCTATCGGGGTTAACAAGCAGAAGGTCAATAAACCGGTTGCTCCTCTCGAAGAGGTTTTCGTGAATATTCATTCTAAGTAAACAGGATGATTTAGATCTGGTAGGATCTGAATTCTCTTAAGAATCGGCGGGAAATCAGGTGACTAAGGAGGAAGGATCGCGTCTTTTCGTATTTTTTACTTAAATCTTTTCTTCACTGGACACAGACATTTGAACGTCTGTTTAGGTACAGGCACTGTGTGCAGTAAATGCAAAAGTGGCTTTATTATATCTTAATAAATAGTTGACCATATACTATGGAGAAATCAACAGATCCCATTTCAGATATAATCTTAAGGAAAGTCGTCTTATTGGTTTTCCTTTTCCTTGTCGCGTTTTTAATATTATTGATGAATGTTGTCTATTATTTTTCATTGGCTTTTATCGATTTGCTTTATTTTTGTTTTTTATATGGTCCATTTTTCTTAACAAGTTCCTTACCTTGTTTATGATTAAAATATTGGGCAGAGGTTATCAATGGTCAGAGGTTCTAACTGCCAAGCCTCGAGTCCTAGATTCAAATCCCCATCAGAATTAGGAAAAAGATGTAAGAAAGACAGAAGCTAATTAATAAGATGAATGAACAATGTTAGTGGTTGCTTCTAAGAGTAACTATACACATCTGAAAAGTGACTGGAATCAAAGTTTAGGTGAGGATAGGTCAGTTAAGACAGAAGAAAGAAACCTGATAGGCAGAAAGAAAAAAACAACAGCTGTTCTATTGAAGAAACTGAGATATCAATCTTCTCAGGTTGACTAGGATTTCTTATAGTACAGTCGTTTGTTTTGAGTACTTTGAGAATAAACATCTATATTTTTTATGAAAGTTATGACGATTGTCCAGTGGACACATAAACAGTTATTCTATCCCTATTAGATTATTGTACCTTTCTTTGATTACGTTGAAAAACTGACTCAGAAAATCACTGGATTTTTTTTTTAATAACTTTTACCCTAAATTGGTAAGAAATAAAACAACGAGTTGCGAAAAAAAAAAAATTAATTTAATTTACAGTTGAGTTAGAAGACGATATACTCTGGTAAACAATAAAGCCTCTGGTAAATATAAAGTATTTATATTTTCTGTACAATTTCGATCGGAATTCCGTTCTACAAAGATAACCTAATTGGAATAAACGTTCATGGTAAATTTTAGGGTATATTTAACGAACCTCTTTTTTGCGAATTTCTCTGTTTTGCGAACTTTTCTTTGGAACCAAGAACATTTTGCAAATTTCTTCGTAAAATAAGCTCCAAATAGCGAAGTGCATTTTCTATTTAACGAACTTTTTCGAGGATACAGCTGAGGGAGAAAGAAGAAATTAACGATGATGTGCTGATTGATGATTATCTTTCACTTGATTTTGAAGTTGAGATCTCGGAAACACTAACTGAATCGGATATTTTGGACAGTGTGAAAAATAAAATCAATACAGTAATGAATTGCGATGATGATTATGAAAATGGAAATGATGCAGAAATCAAAAAACCTTCGCATGATGAAATGCTAAAATCATTTGAAACAATCCGACGCGGATTACAATTTGAAGAAAATACGCCTGAAGGGGTTTTTGGTGCATTGCAAAGATGCGAGAAGTACTATGAGCGAAAACACTTTTTCAAAAAAAAAAAAACTCAGACAAAATTAACAGACTTTATTAGTAAAATTTAAGTACGCATGTGGTAATGTATGCTTTATGTTATTAAAATTATTACTTTTTTTATAATATTTATGTTTATGTATTTTAAATCTGTTTTATTTAGTTTAAAGTAATTTTAAAAGGTGAATCTCTATTTAACGAATTTTCCATATAACGAACTTTTTTTCGGGATTTAGCGACTTCGTTAAATAGAGGTCCGACTGTATATAAAAAAAAAGGAGGGTTATTTTCTTTAATACTGTTGTTGTGACTTTTTTTTAATTTACAGATTTACCTACGTTTGAAAATTATAAAAAATACGTTGGCAATACAAAACGCATACTAAGCAAAAAACAAAAAGAAAATAAGAAAACCATAGAGTTTGGTTTTAATTCTTTAAACATAATTTTACCTCGAATTTAATCATTATTTTCTTTTAAATTATAGTGTGTTGTCAGAAGATAGCAATAACAACCTATTTGTAGATAGATCGTACTTTATAACTCCTTTCTAATCTAATTACATCATTCTATAAATAAACTTTTAGTTAAAAAAAAAAGGTCTAATAGTTCATCTTTGCAAAACACATGAGATCATTTAATCTTTCAGCTCTTTTAATGAGATTTTTGTTTTTTGAAAAAAAAAATCAATCTTTTTTTCATATAACATTCTGCTTACTCTGTTGAGGATGGCCATGTCGGGTTAAACGGGTCGAAACCGTCTAGTCTTTATCTTTTTATTGTTATAAATATGTTTTATTTACCTTCATTTTGTGTATCCTGAGATGATTAACTTTCTTAATACTTCAATATCGACATACGTTAAAATTCTTTTTAATTTCATATACGTAATACACAAGTTCAGTCTTTTATATAACACATTTACTTGACTACGTCCTGTTGTAGAAAATCATTAATACAACAACAATATTTTTTTTTTTTTTTTATCTGAAAAAAAACCAAAAAAAAACTTGAATGAAAACTCCTGAAATCAGTGATAATTTAATACATTGCAACTTAAAGAATCAGAGATGATTCTAGTAACAAAGAATTTCATCGAAACAAACGGAAAAAGAAGTAATCAGTAATCAACTATTTCTTATTCATTGAATGAGGAAATGTATTTCCTGATAGAATACGATGATAAATTTTATTTTCCGTTGATGAATTAATTCTTAATTTATCTTCTTGGTTGTAATCACGCTTCGAAATACTTTTAAAGTAAACGAAAAACAGTTTTCTTAATTTTAAAAGTAACAATAAACATTACTTTATTCTTTTCTTTATTTACCGCTTACGTTTTTACTTTCTGGCGATAAGTATTCATTCTATTACAGAAAATGATAAAGTATTTCACTAAAGTTGCCCTTGGGGTCGTGAGAGATTAAGGGTCAAGATCATTCGGGAAGTCAAGCCGATACCCACCCGCCTTTAACCTTCGGCAAAGAAACCGGTATCCATTCAACAGAGGGTCGAGTAGACCCTAGGGTCCGTCTGGAGAAGAATTCAACGTGGAATTGATCCCGGCTGTTCCAGGCCGCAGTCAAGTGCCTTACCACTAGGGTAACTGATACGAGCTGTTTTTATCCAGAGAATTTGTAATAGACAGTGGGAATTGTTTGCAAAAACATTTTTTTTTTTTTTTTTGCGATTTTCCTTAAGATAACAGGCATTAGATTAATTCAGTGGATTTCACCCATAAGTGTACGTACAAACAAGGTAGAAGAAAAATAAATATTGTTCAGTTTTAATCTTCATTTGGTAATAGATACAAATACAGGATAAAAGTTTTATATAAGAAATAAGACAGCTTTTTCCCCTCACATCCTTATATTTAAGCAAAAGGAAGGGTTAACGTACTGACAAATTCACTGAAAAATGTCTGTTAAGCCCAGGACAAGAATAAACAAAAAGAATTGCCTTTTCCGGTTCATTTTTACGGGGTGGATTAGGGAACAGCTGTTTCACTCTTCAACGAGATCATCGGCTTTTTGGAAATTTTGTTTAGTGCCTTTTCGCCTTTGGGAGGCCTTAGCCAGGCTGGCTGTTGACCTCACCATAGGCAACGCCTTTCTGATTCATTTCATCGAGGGTGGCGGGTTAGGGCTGATGATCTCGTTGAAGAGTGAAACAGCTGTTCCCTAATCCACCCCGTAAAAATGAATCGGAAAAGGCAATTCTTTTTGTTTATCCTTATATTTATGTTGGACCAAACTTGAACAATTCCAGAAAAACCAAACTAATTCGTTGTCTTTTAACAACTTTTACCCTAAATTCATAAGAGATAAAACAACGAATTAGTAGGGTAAAATTTATTAAAATCCAGTGATTTTCTGAGTCGTTTTTCAACGTAATCAAAGAAAGATAGAATAATCTATAGGGATAGAATAATCTCTGATTAAGTGTCCACTGGACAGCCGTCATAATTTTCATAAATATATATATATATATATATTTTTATTCTCAAAGTACTCAAAACAAACGACTGTACTACTGTTCGGTTTTGTTTACGAGAGCCTTCAACGCTTTTGCGCATTCGTCAGATCTCCTTCGATTTCTTCAAAATAGGGGCGAGGAGAAACAAAGATGGGATGTTTACTTTTTATAGTTTACTAGTAGCTGCGTTCTATTTGCGCTTTTCGGGAAAGAATTATGGAAAGAATAAATACTGTTGCAAAAATGGTCCTCGTTATTTTTTTCTTAAAAGCGAAAATGTCCAAAAGAATTTCTTAGTAAAGTACCCATCTCAGCATATCCCCCTTCTGCGGAGTGAAATCGTCCGGCAGTGGTATCTCTGCCTTTCATAAACGCACAGTATAATAAATCCTAGTCAACCTGAGGAGATTGATATCTCAGTTTCTTCAATAGAACAGCTGGGTTTTTTTTCTGCCTGTCAGGTTTCTTTCTTCTGTCTTAACTGACCTCACCTAAACTTTGATTCCAGTCACTTTTCAAATGTGTAGACTTACTCTTAGAAGCAACCATTTATCTTATTATTTACCTTCTGTCTTTCTTACACTTATTTTCCTAATTTTGATGGGGATTTGAACCGAGGACTCTACGCTTGGCAGTCCATTGAGCTAAGGAAACTGTGCTACTAAGAAAGCCTTAGTAAGGTCATTGGAATCTGACCTTTCATTTCCAGAGAGAAAATATTGAGCTACTGAATAATAGAAGTAAACCGGCTTTTTTTGTTTTGTTTATCTACTGTCTGAACCGATCTACTTCTGATCTAAGCAAACTGAGAAACTATTTGAATCTTAGTCCATTTCAATCTGTTAAGTAAAAAAGAAACAACTCGACTGAACTGAATTAAACTATAATATCTTTTTACTTATTCGACTTTCGATCTGATCCAAAAATCCTTTAATTGCGATTACAATACTATCTAGCCTCTGGACTACAACCAATGCAAGTACTAACTATTTTTGTACATTACATGGTTGTACTGAGAAATACAGACCTTTTTTTCCTTTTTCCCCTTCAGTCTATGTCAGTTTGATTTAAGTAAGGGCCGAAACGAACAACACACAAAGTAACTTAAAGAATAATTCACTCAACAAAAAAAGTAACCATTCTATGAAATAACATTTACATTTTATTATTATTAAATTATACATTATCACATGAAAACTATCTTTTTCAATAATTTTTGGAAGTAATCAAGTACACGAAGTAAAGATACTTTCGAAGTAAAGATAAAGTAAAGATATTTCGTTACTCCACTAACGGGGAGATCACACATCCTGTATATTAGGATATTCAACACCCCTTTGTAGGATGAATGTACAGTTTTTAAGTAAGTCAAAAAATATATACTGTATAAGGTTTGGGGGTCAACACTATACGATTTCGAGATATTTGACATTATTTTTATTGGATTTTCGCTAATAGCTTAAATATTAGAAATGCGACTAACCTACTACGGTTGTCGGCGATAGCTTAATAGTTAACATCACTGGTTGATATGACCGAGATGTCATTCTTTTTTCATCTTTTTCTAATTTTGTTTTGTTTTTCCTTACTCTAATGCCACAAGGCAGCAGGTTTTTTATCTTTCTGCAACGGTTGATGCCAAGACGAAAAACTTTCTGCGGGTGCGGGCGTTTTAGTAATAAATTAATCATAGAGGTTTTATAGGTGAATAAGTAAGCAATTTACACATGATCAATTCTTTGTTTTTATGTTTACGTTAATGCTTTTTTTAAATTTTCGTTTATGCCCCGCAAAACGTTCATTCTATACGTTATATTTCTGCAGCCCTCATTTTCGTTCTGCGACAAATTCGCGCCGTCGCTTTATGTTCTGCTACGGGGCTCTAATGTACTTTCTTCTATTTTTTTTTTCTTTTCTTTTCTGATTTACATTAGTAATACGACTTGGAAATTGGAAATGAAGTCTCCTTTAATTAGAAAATGAAGTAAATTATTAAAAATATTTATTTAAATTATCAAATAGATACTTATATTTGGTTAACTAAACTAGTTATTGTTATCTTTTTTATATTTATGTATTTTAATATTGCTTATATTATATTTGGACCTAAATGAAAAGTATCTAAATTTTTGAAGTATTCCATGAGTACATACAGCTCACAAAAAGGCACTGATTTTCGCGATGTACAGGCCGTGTCCTCTCCTTGTCAGTCAATAATGCAGTGAGTTACAGATAAGCTTCTCTACGTTCTGTCTCTCAAAATTACTATATTTCTCTAGATTAAACAAATTAATGGAATGGGCGGAAAAAACAGAAAGGCTTAGACCTAAATTGTGGAGTAGAGAAAAAAAAAGGAAGAATATAAGATATGTCTTAGTTTATTTAATGTATGTATTACTTCACTATTGAAATACATCTATTAAGTAATCTCTAAATATCCAGAAATGAAAGAATTTTATCAGAAAGTTTTTATCTCCGTTGATTACACATCCTCAGGAAACGCAACTGACATCAAACACTTATTTTTATCAACTGTATTCAAACAGCGAAAGAAAAAAAGAATCACGGCTCGATAAACACTTTTTAGTATTTGTTGTTATCGAAAAAGTTTAGTCAAACGAACACAAATAGAATCATTCGACATAGAGTCTGGATAATATAAGCAGCAGCGAAATCCATAAGAGCAATAATCATTCCAAGCCATAGCTAAGTGAACGCAGCGAAGACAAAAGGACAACATTCAAATATCACAAGTAAGTAATTTGTTCAGATATTTTTTTGCAACCATTAAGAAATTAACAATGTTTATAGACATTCTTATTTCTTAAATATTGCTTAAGTTTTGACAATGATTTTTACCTTCAGATAAGCTTTGTTTCTTATTAGATCAACATCTTAATGGTTTGAATGATTTGGTATGAACTTGACTTAAAAAAGATTGGGTAGATTTTCAAGACATTATTTCAAATATTTATTTGAATTTTAAGTTTATTACAGACTGAAGTTGATAAGTGTTGCAATTTATCTGACCAACAGTCGGGTGTGTGTGTTGCTTAACGAACAAGGCTTGAAATAGTCTTATTTGCGTTAGGTTTCCACGGGATTCTCATCCCCCTATGCAGATTAAATTTATGGAAGAAAATACAGTTTGAACTGAATGAATCTGAATTGTAAATCCAACATTATCAAACAATATGCTTAGATTAATCGACAAACCACAGAATTTAGTTGTATTTTTTTTTTTTTTGTCGTTACAAGAGCTTTCGGAGACCTTGTGCGGCTCTCTTGTCAAACAATGCAAGTATACAAAAAAACTTACATAATTATAAATACATACATTTTATTATAAGTATGCAAATTAGCTTATTAAAATATAAAAGAAAAGAAAAAGATCTTTCCTTTTTTTAAATAACTCATTTGCTTAAATAAACATGGCTTAATTGGAGCGAAGCTCCTTTGTAAGTTAAGTCCCCTTGGAAACGTATGTTCACTGGGATCCTCACAGTATATCCTAACGACCAATCGATAACACTTGGTATAAAGGTAGCGGACAGAGACGACGGTCTTAAGACAAAGAAAACAAAGTCCTGAACGATTCAACGGATGTGGAGGTGAGGGGGCCGGTTTCATTAAGCAAGGGAAACGCAAGTTGGTAATATCATTCAAGAATGATTACAGGAAAAAATGTCTTACTGTCAGTATCTATGAAGCAAACTTGACGCGCGAGTTTTATTCCAAAGTTCGTTTAAAATCTGCCAGATTTTTAAGTTAGTTGATTTTAGGGATTAAAAGAAAGGGTTAAGTGAACTATAAAGCTTTAATTGTAGAAGTTAATTCTAAATTGATAAATTATAACACCGATTGTTGAATTTTAAATAACGTCATCCTCATTTTCATGTTTCTTTTTTCAGATGTCCAAGATGAGAAATCAAAGAACAATCATCTTTTTCTGTCTACTGATTTCCATTGTAAATGTGGATGTCGTGAATAGTAACAACCTTCTTCCTTTAGTCAATGGATATTTATCTATAAACAACACTACTCCTACGCCTATCTGTTATAATTTACCAGGCTCGAAATCTTACATTATTTGTTTGAATGCTACCGTTGAAAACCATTATCCCATCCGAGATCGTTACAACTTCTCTTTTCCTGAAGTGAATGTCCAGTGCCAGTGCAACTGTTCGGGACGTATCAACATGGCCAAGTGCAATTACGACGGGAACCTCAAACACTGCCTACAAGGATGGATTCCCTACAAAGGAAGAGACTGCTATTGTCAGCTGATGATCGACGCTAAAGGAGATATCTACCAGGCAGTTAAAATAGAAAACAAACAACGAAAGGTTCGTTTGACTGTGGAACTTAAGGAGAAGGCCTCCCAGCAAGGGATTTGGAACTATCAATTTCTGGCTTCTGAGACCGAAAACGAAAGGGGAGTCAGTTTACGTTTCCATTCACAGCCGCACAGCGATGAGGACCTGATTTTCGACAAATACCGCTCCTGGTTTTATCATCGGCTCAATTCTCCTGAGCTGCTGACGTCAGCTGCAATCAACGGAAAAGATGAGAGAAACTTCGATAAAATTGGTTGGTTTAAACTGTACAATGAACAAGAAATGAGCAAATCGGCTTCATATCAGGTCGAACTTTTTGATGCTTTAAGAAATTACAAAAGCAGTTGGTTTGCATGTGCTGCAAATAAAACTGTTTATCAGTGGCATTTTAAAGGAACTGGATATCGCAGGGAAGGAAGAATTGCAATGACACAAACAACAACATCACCTACAGCATTCGTTGATACATCAAGTGTCTACGTACCACAACTTAATAAACAGCATTTCCGTCTTATGGTACCGTGGAAACAAATTAAACTGGAATTGGATGCATTCCTCAACTCTACTCTGACAGGCTTCCATTCCAAACTGATATTGGAAGAAGTATCTTACAATCCGGAGACAAAAGAAGTGACCACGAATGCTTTCTTAACAGTCTCGTTTGATTCCGGAACCTCAGGATTTCTCCTAGGTTCAGTAAATGCTTCTGGTTCTGTTCAGTACTTCCAGGTCAGAAACACCACGGAAACTTACCGCTTTCCTTTGACAAATGGAATGAACATTAATACCCAGGTGTGTTTCTACTGTAACCACAGCCGCCCCATTTGTCAAAGGGCTGAGGTTCACTGCGAAGAACAAGTGAACGTATCAGGAGCAAATGCAACAATTGCAGTCGTCATTCTAGTTATTCTTATTTTACTTAATGTTGGACTTATTGTCTGGTTTTATAGAACCGGTACGAAGGAAAAAAACTATCAACCAATCGCAAAGACACAGCCTGCGGAAACTCTTAAGAACGATGAAGCCGTTTGAAGGAAAAAGGAAAAAAAGCATTACATAACTATGACAAATTTTATCGATTATCTTGCGTTGTGATACAACAAGACTAAATCTTAGAATATTAATTTTAAATATAATTTACATCTTATAAAATTAACAAAAAAAGTCTGTTACCTTACATAACATGAAAGGTTAAATTTGAAATGATGAAATTACCGTATAGTTATATATTCACTGGAAGATATGGGAGTAAATCTTGTATTAAAGATATTTTCTGAACAGTGGTGGCAATCACATATAAAAAAAATGTTCCAAATAATCTTCAATTTAAGAAGCTGTCAAATTATTTGAAACCTTGGATTTCTTGACGTCCTTCAAGAAACTAAAGAATTGAATTCGCGAAAAGAACACAAGCAAAATATCCAATGTAAATCATAACAATGAATTGTGAAGATCTTTGAATGACAATTCACATCACCGTCTTTTTTTCTACGTTCGTATTTATTATCATTTTGTGTAATCATCACATAGTTAGTATTTTTATTTATGTTACTGAAACTTGAAATATTGTTTTTCTTTTTGTAAATATTCTGTGATAAATATAAACTTTTTTTTAAAAAAAAATAAAATATTTGAGGTAATCATTTCATTCCATAATAATATTTTCATAAAACCTACACCACACTTTTACTACGTTGTGCTTAAAGCTCAGAGTTACAAATGGTTAAATTATCAGTTTCATTTCTTCAAAAATCTAAAACGAATTTCTCAATCAAAATGATAGCTCTAAAAAAATAAATAAATAATAAATACGGTAAATAAAAAGTTAACGAATCTGTAAACTGTGATCACTGCCATTGAAAGTTTCAGGATGTTTCCATTAGATGGCGCCACTTACTGGAGCGATATGCTTAATGAAGCAAGTGGCGTCAGCTAGCGAAAATATTCCGAAGCTTTCCTAAGATATTTCTAGTCCATCTGCCTGAGGAAACGTCGGAACAAAAGTTAACGAATCTGTAAACTATGATCACCAGAGGCGTATTTACACGAGGGCTAAAAGGGCTACAGCCCAGGGCGGCAACTTTAGGGAGCGGCAAAAAAATAAGAAAAAAACAAAAATCCTGAACTATTCAATATTAATATTCAAAAAATATTAAGTGTCATATTACAAGCAGAAAATGAGGGAAACATAAAAAGAAACAGATATTTCCTGGCTTTTTGATGTGTCTGTAAAGACAGCACAATTTTTTATTTGAATCAGAATGATTCATCATTTGGTTATACCTGTATTTATTTTCTAATACATATCTTCTGCGACTGTTATGTACGAAATATATTCAAATTATTTAAATTAACTTTGATGCTTAATTTTCTGTATAACAACTTTTTACAATATATTTTTAGAATGTGTACTTAAGGAAAGGAATGCATCATTAAGGGCCTATATATTTATATATTTTTGTTTTCATACTCTGAGTAAGTAAATTCTAACGAATAGACGAGTTGTAAATTATCAGTAACTTAGCTCAAAACTAAACATAAACATCTTATAATTTACTAGTGATATATTCAGACAGGTTGGTCAGGAGGAAGGGCGGCAAATCCGGCATAGCCCATAGGCGGCAAAGTGTAAATCCGCCTCTGCATCAGATGTGATTTCTTCAGACGTTTTCATTGGAGGGAGGTGAAAGATGGTGTTCGTTCCTCATTTCCTGCTGACCTCATCGAACGGCGACATCGTATCTCCAATAAAATTGCAAACATCGACAGAGATACACTGCACAGCGTATGGTCAGAACTGGATTACCGCTTGGATGTCTGACGCGTCACGGAAGGCCGACACAGAACATTTAGGAAAAAACAAAAAACTTAGTGAGTTTGGCTTTTATTTGATATCTCGGAGGCAAACATCCCATTTTCCGCCGCCGAGCCTCCGAAATATGTCAAGGAATTGTGAATAAGCCTATATATAATTTCTATAGGGATCAGCGCAGAAAATGTAGCTATCAGACTGATTAATTATCTAACCAGCAGTTTTTAATGACCAATACATTACTAACATAAAGGTAAAAAATAACAAAGATTTTTAATTATATAAATATAAGATCTATGAGTAGCCTAAATGAGATAGTTGTCACTATGTAAAAAAAAAAGAAAAAAAAAGTTAAGTACTGTATAAAGAAAGTTATTAATTAATTTAGAAGCAGATATTTATTTATGTTAATTGTACTGCATGCAAATATTTTTACATATCCACCGCTCTGCAGGTCTAATCATCAGCTTCATTGTAAGGTGCTGACTTAAACGCAGGTTATAGGTTCGAATCCCACGTCAGGTATGGATGTTTCTCCTCCCGTATCTGTCCGAAGGCTGGGGAATCGTCAGGATGGATGTTCTTCCCGTTATTTCTTCTGTTACCCATGTCAAAGTTAAGTCAGACCACCAGAAAGGATTCTCGATAGCCCAACCAAAGGAATAAACATAAACCATCACTCTTACGTAGCCAGTTCTCAAGAGTTTTATTTTTGCGACTTTTTTAAGAATTCAAAATTAATTATTAATTTTACATTTTTAATCTTTTTTGCGATACAAAGCTACAGTCCCTACGCTGAATAAAGATCCTCCCAGAATGCAACGTAGCTTATAGATTGAACTTTCCTGGCCGACCGCTAACATTGAAAGAGAAGAGAAGCGACCTCTAGCGGTCGGCCAGGAAAGCTCAATCTATAAGCTACGTTGCATTCTGGGAGGATCTTTATTCAGCGTAGGGACTGTAATATAATGTTTGAAATAAAACAAACAAACAAACAAACAAACAAAATCGAAAACATATCAGGATTAAAAAATACTTGAGCATCACTAATTAAATAAACAAAGCACTTTTTTGCTATCAAATACAGACGCCAATTTTTTTTTTAAAAAAAAAAACAAAAAACAAATTAAGACGTTTAAAATAAAATAAAGTGAAATCATTATAGAAGATGTTTCCTATCAAAAAAGTAAATAATATTAAAATAAAAATACGTTTGTCCTCCAATATTGTTGGAACGATCATTTCATATATTGATGTGTTGTTCAGCGGGTTCTCGGCATCAGTGATGTGTTGTTCGG
>JAFIDM010000179.1:24912653-24948452 GCA_023159025.1 Thereuonema tuberculata | reverse complement strand
CGTGGTCCGTCAATGCTACGTCACAGCTCCTCGCCGACATCGCATCAATATCAAGTATGGGCATACATGAGGTAATCGAGAGCCACATTCTGGATTTTCATATGTACAAAGAGCCACACCAGTCACGTTCCATAGTATTAAATACACAAATACAAATTTAATTACATTTCTACACACATCGAAACTGCTATATAAAGTATAAAAAATACATATAGAAGAAAATAGAAAAAGAAAACAAATATTAAATTTTGGACTAATTATTTTGTATTTTTTTTTTTTTTGAATTCTGTATTTTTATCGAGAGATATTGGGAGCCGCTACGTGTTACAGTAGCGCCACAGAGCGTCGACAATTGGAACTAAATTGTTCTTCTGCCCAGTAGCGCCACAGAGCGTCGACAATCGGAACTAAATTGTTGTTCTGTACAGTAGCGCCACACCGTGTCGACAATTGGAACTAAATTGTTGTTCCGCACAGTAACGCCATACCGTGTCGACAATCTGAACTAAATTATTCTGTACAGTAGCGCCACAGAGCGTCGACAATTGGAATTAAAATTGTTGTTCTGCACAGTAGCTCCAAACCGTGGCAACAATTGGAACTAATTGTTGTTCTGTACAATAGCGCCACAGAGCGTCAACAATCGGAACTAAATTGTTGTTCGTTACAATAGCGCCACACCGTGTTGACAATCGGAACTAAATTGTTCTGTACAGTAGCGCCACAGAGCGTCAACAATTGAAACTAAATTGTTGTTCTGTACAGTAGCGCCACAGAGCGTCGACAATCGGAACTAAATTCTTGTTCTGTACAGTAGCGCCACACCATGATGACAATCGGAACTAAATTGTTGTTCCGCATAGTAGCTCCAAACCGTGGCGACAATTGTAACTAAATTGTTGTTCCGCACAATTGAAACTAAATTGTTATTCTCTACAGTAGCGCCACACCGTGGTCGACAATTGAAACTAAATTGTTATTCTCTACAGTAGCGCTACACCGTGTCGACAATTGGAACTAAATTGTTGTTCTGTATAGTAGCGCCACACCACAGAGCGTTGACAATTGGAATTAAAATTGTTGTTCTGCACAGTAGCTCCAAACCGTGGCGACAATTGGAACTAAATTGTTGTGCCGCACAGTAGCGCCACACCGTGTCGACAATTGGAACTAAATTGTTGTTCTGTATAGTAGCGCCACGCCACAGAGCGTCGACAATTGGAATTAAAATTGTTGTTCTGCACAGTAGCTCCAAACCGTGGCGACAATTGGAACTAAATTGCTGTTCTGCACAGTAACGCCGCAGAGCGTCGACAATCGGAACTAAATTGCTGTTCTATACAGTAGCGCCACACCGTGTCGACAATTGGAACTAAATTGCTGTTCCGCACAGTAGCGCCACACCGTGTCGACAATTGGAACTAAATTGCTGTTCCGCACAGTAGCGCCACACCGTGTCGACAATCGGAACTAAATTGTTGTTCTGTATATTGTTCCAAGTATGGGCATACATGAGGTCATCGAGAGCCACATTCTGGATTTTCATATGTATTAAGAGCCACACCATAGTGACATTCCATAGTATTAAATACACAAATTCAAATTTAATTACATTTCTACACACATCGTAATTGCTTTATAAAGTATAAAAAATACATATAGAAGAAGAAAAAAAAATGAAACAGAAAACAAATATTAAATTTTGGACTAATTATTTTGTATTTTTTTTCAAAAACAGTCAACGCTGAACAATCTCACATTCCGTCTCCCAAGTAACTAACCTATCAAAGATAACTCTCACATTTGAATCTAAACTGGAATACTGCTCAGAAACAGTCATCATTCAATTCTGCTCATAAGCAGACAGAGATGTACATTTTTTTTTCTATTTGAATTCTCTTTTTTTTTTTCTTCTCCCCCTCTACTAGATTCGAACCCAGGACCCTCTACTTGGCAGCCAGAGCCTTTGACCATTAAGCTATGCAAACTGAGATAATATTTGTATCCTAATTACTTCATTTCAATCTGAATTTCTGGTTTTCAAGTAGAAATAATTCTACTTAACCTGAATCGGTTTCGAACTCAGCTATCTGTGATTCAGAGTGACAGGTACTATCCACTGAACCACCAGAACACAGGCAAATTCAATTTCTGTTTTATTCTATTTCAATATGATTTCATAACGATCAGAAATAAAGATTGTATTTTTTCGCCCTTAGTTTAAGATTCGAACTCACTAACTTTCAATCTAAAGCCAGCATTGCTATCCACTGAACCACCAGAACACAGGCAAATTCAATTTCTGTTTTATTCTATTTCAATCTGATTTCATAACGCTCAGAAATAAAGATTTTCTGTTTTCATACTCTGTATAAGATTCGAACTCACAAACTTTCCATCTGAACATTGATCACTGCCATTGAAAGTTTCAGTATGTTTCCATTAGATGGCGCCACTTACTGGAGCGATATGCTTAATGAAGCAAGTGGCGTCAGCTAGCGAAAATATTCCGAAGCTTTCCTAAGGTATTTCTAGTCCATCTATCTGAGGAAACGTCGGAACTAATGTGGAACCCGCAAAGTTAAAACAAACAATAAAAACTCAGCGAAAGGACAAATGGCGAGACCCGTGTATCGAGACCTGGTTGTGTACTGATGACTACTCCTGGCTGATGATTGCCGTATTAGCGTGAAACGGAACTTGGTCTCACTAATTGTTATCTATCTGAGGAATTCGGAATTTCTACTTTGAAAGTAAATACCATTTCGTCAGAGACGACTTTAACTTTTCATCATCTGGAAAGGAGATCTTTTAAAGCTTAATTTCGTTTTGCTTTTTTAAAACTAATGACGTCCATTATTAAGGTGACCATTTTTTCTAAAATGAAAAGGAAATTTTTGAAGAAAAAAAAAATGTTATCAGGGGTTCTATCTGTTCAACCAAAAAAAAAAAAAAAAAACACCTTCTAAACCAGTGTTTCCCAACCTTTTTTGTGCTATGCCCCACCAAATTAGGTAACTTTCCCAACCAAAAATAAAATTATCCATTTTCCAATTGCTCCCCTTAACAATCAAATTGCGCCCCACTTTGGGAAACAGTGCTCTAAACCTGTTTGTTCAACCCCCCCCCCCCAAAAAAAGGTTTTAAATAGGGATGGACGGGACCCTATATTTCGGGAAAATTATAATCCCGTTTATCGGGCGGGATTTGCTTTACTTCGGGATTTCGCGATTTATTTAAATTCAACAAAAGGCTTAATAATGCTGGGATTATTAATCCTGGCAACTGAAGACTACAATAAATCATTGAGAAATACTCTGGACTATTTATTTTCATTCTACCTCCCAATATTACATCAATAACAAAGTATTTTCGTCCTGGCGTTAGCGATCGACCGGCGAAACCAATAAACAACAGACGACGGCCTTCGTGATTTCGACTAACGACAGACAATAGAGACTATTATTGTCATCCATATAAAGTTTCAAAACCCGAACTATTTTCCGTTTACTGAAGGAAGGACAATCCCGTCCCGATTAATTTTCGGGAGGGAAAAAAAAAATCCCGTCCCGACCTAAAAATCCAATCCCGTCCATCCCTAGTTTTAAACTTCACATATCAAAAAGGAGGACTGTCCTCCCTAAAGGAGGACGGTTGGTCACCTTACCATTATTGAACACATAAAATGGTGCAACATATTAAAAGACCATTCAAGAAAGTCTTACGTTTTCGTGGAGCAGACTATGAAAGAAACATGATATTCGAAAAAATTCTCGTTAACCCAGTTTGAAGCAATAATAATAATAATCCACAGAAACCTATTAGATGGAAATTCCCCAGTTGTATTCAACCAGAGATACAAGAAAAATACTACATAACATCATCTTTCATTCATCACTGAAAAGATGGGAGGGTCTATTATTCACAACAAAATTCCTAATTCTCTGGGTCATAATCAACAAATTTCGGAGGCATTCTTTATTTTGTTAAGCACTACGTATATAAATACTAATAATATAGTTTTAAGCCTTACTTTTGTCCTTTGGAACTTAAATATTTCTTTGGGCGGAAAATATTAAGTCTTACGTAAAAAAAGAAATTGCGTTATTTGCTTCAAATCATCTAAACACTTTTAACCGAAGTTAAATTTTTCTTTGGGGTTGTAAATGCTTCACAAACTTCTACAAAATTCAACCTAACAAATATATTTCATTTATAACTATACTTGCTGACATTGTTAACTGTTATTGGCTAAAACCATATTCTTAGAATTAAATCCTTACCTTTCTGTTCGAGATGCTCTTCAGGAACTGCTGTAAATGATAAAATTACTATAATCTTTTAGTTTTTGTCAAATTGACCTGTGTAATTCTTAAGTCAATTGTTGATTTATAATATTGATAACTTATAAGCATGTATCTAACGTTTATAAATAAATCTACTTTTAATTAGTGAAATTGAAAAAAAAAATTGCAAGACAATCCTTCGTTTGTTTACTCATTTGTTTGAATCATCAGGCACGTTAAATTTCTCTTCCTTTTAAATACAATTTCAAATTGTTATTCATTAAATAAAAACCGATTAGATCCTTCAAGCATCGGCTCATCATAATGACAATATAGTTCATAAAAATAAGCTTTAGTATCTCTCGAAACTGAGTAATCTTTTGCTAACTTTTCAATAAACTAGAATACTTTAAATTTAGCTCAGTTTATAGATAAAAAGAATTATCACATTATTACATTACCAAAAGAATTAGGCGGAATTTTTATTCTTTTGTTAAAAATACAATTTAGAATAAAAATGTCAAAAATGACTGGAATCAAATGTCTTCTTGGATTTCTGATATATTCAATGCAGCTAATTTATAAATGTGCTTGAGTTGTTGTAGGAAAATTACAAATGAAAACTGGAGAGAAAGGGTTATGGGAAAATGGATAAATCTACTTTATACATGTTTGTCAATCAGGCAAAGCTGTATTGCCAAGATGATCTGCCATGTGAACTTAGGTTTGTATTCCAGAGCCAGCTTGAATGCTTGTCTTTCTATCTATCTATTCTGTCAACATTTCTCATCCCCCATTTTTTTTATTGCCATGATTTGTTCTCAATTTATCACCACCTTCCTGATACAGCTCAGCCTTGGTCACATTTGTGCCATTAAATATGGAACCGAAATATCAGATGAAAGAAATAAACACAACATATAGGTATGCTGTAAGTCCAGTGTCATAGCGGAAAATTATAAACCTACATTTTAGTGCAGAAGTTACACTTATGCATGGCACTGAAATTCCTGTGACATGAAACAAAGAAAAAAAGTTTCTATAAGTCCAAGGACATCCTCTTGCTTTAGTATAGTACTTTTGTGTAGTAGTGATCAGCTTTGTTTTTATCTTAATCATTAAGCACACAGACAAAAATACTGTATATTGGACAAATAATCTTAATTCCACAGCTGACGTTCATCGCCACACTAACCCACAAGTACTTGTATAGTTTTCGAAACAAATATTCTGGAAGGAAGGGCGAAGTTTGAATCATATTGCTAATTGATGATTGTAGTGTTGGAACAGTAACATTACAAAATCAGTTTTCCTCTTTTTTTTTTTTTTATAGAATGGAACAGTTTCTTAATTTTGCTACTGACCTTGGGTGCATGGACTAATACAATTTCCACCAAGATCCCCAAACTTCACATTTCTCATTTATTCTGAGATCATCTGAAATCAGTTAACATTTAATACAAACCTTTGATGACCTTAAAGAAAACATAAGTACTACTTAGAGAATCACACCTCAAATTTACAAGTTGTTCATTCAATGTATGAAATGTATAACAGAAGAGATGTCAACTTAAACATTGATTTTACTAACCATTTTCCCTACGAGACAGATCTTACAGGATGTTTGAACATTTAGGGTTCCCAGTTTATTGGGGCAGGGAAAAAAATAAATTCTCAACATGTTTTTGACAACTCATCTTCATTCACTCATGGTATCTTTAAATTCTCCTTGTGGTTCAATAAAGTCTAACAATCTACAAGAATATTTTCTACAATTTTCAGTAACAACAATGGGATTATTTTATTAACTATTACTGAAAAATTTAGCAAATTTAAGAGAAAAAAAAACAATTGAGAAATGTGGGGATCTAGAAATTGAAAATAAAAAAAAATAATCCAACTCAATTATTATAATTATTTTAATAGCGAAAATATCTGGGAACCCTTGACATCTCAGAACTGTGTTTCTGAAGCACTAATAATATCCCATTTAAGTTTTGTTGTACGTAAGGAATTAATTTGAAAACAGTGGTTCACAAACCTTTGAGAGAAAAGAATGAGGTAAACATACTTAAGGGATGTGTTATTTGTACTGTTTTAAGTGTTTTGGTTATGTACAACCATTGTTGTTTCAATACTAAATTAATAATTATAAAAATAAAAAAGGTGGGGGAAAAAAATAAAAAGCATATGTTCAAATGTTGCCTTATTTTATTGGAACTTGTTGCTTCTACACAGTTCTTATACAATACAGAACTTACATTAATATTTGGTAATGTCAACTAAAATGATGCTACACAATATTGACACCAATGATTGCGACCAAATGTGAGATTGGAAGAGAAGGATGAAGGAAAGAATCAAAATAAAAAAAATAAAAAAGAAGTTTTTTTTGATCCTTTCGTTATGATTATGAATGGTGAAAAATCACTAATGTAGAACAACTTAAGGTTTAATGTGTATGATACAATATTGCCTCGATTCCACTATTTAAGATTTGGTTCGTGGAGATGCTTGCAGCCAAGTTGATTCTCTTCCAGGGTAGGCCTTGGCTGTCAGCACAGCAAACAAAGAGAGAAGAGAAGGAAAGCAGCCATTACATTACAGCAGCGCAGTACATACAGCAGATCCTTCAGAAACTAGGAATGGGAGATTTTTCACTCATGGCAGTTATTCCATTTATCTATTATACATAATTTTAATAAATATTCTTGTATATATGTATGAATCTAATGATGAATTCAATATTATTTTACAAATTCTCAGTCCTTGTCGGATGAAAGAGTGGGGAAAGGAAATCGGCAACATAAACACAAGAAGGAAAACCTATTTACATGAAAAATTACTTTGCACTATGATTCAAAAACAAACTGAATCTTTTAAAAATTCCGATTGCTCTTTGATTAATAACTGCCACTCGTAAAAGATCAAGGACACAGTTTCTGAAAGTTTGAACACATTTTCTTTCTTAGTTTTACCCCCCTTATTTAATAGCTAAATAAAGTGGCTACCTTAACCCAAACAATATAATTCCCCAGTAGACAAAATTATAAATTCCTACTGTATAATATATACAAAGATTACTTGTGACAAATACTACATTGTTGTTATAGTAATAGGATGACTTTAAATAACAGTTTTAAATAGAAAGTCTTGCATTAATAAAATGCAAAAAATCTATCTTCTCAAGAAAGGAAGTGTGTTCAAAATACGAGGTAGGAAAAAGTATTTACCAATGGTAAACTAAGTGATGCTGAATTAGAATGAAAAGTTATAAAACAGCTGGTAGGACTGGATAGGATTTACTCTTTTGAATACGAAAAGATAAGTAGCATTGCAAAATAATTTTGTCTATATTATTTGTATATTTCTGAACTAAAAACTGGCAATGTTTTAAAGTAAACGATACAAAATATATTTTCACTTCAGCTGAAAATCAATCGGGTGACACCTTGGAAAAAAAAAAAAAGTAGCACCAAAATTGTAAGCTTTTAAAGCCAGCAAATGAATTTAAAAACACGAATTTAAACAAAAAGTCCCTTATATAAATTCAAACAGAAATATATACAAATAATATATGCTATTATATATATATAAATAATAATAGTAATAAAGAACTCTGAAAAAAAAAAAGCAGCCTATTTTTAAAAAACCCAAAGTTTCATAAATGCCCTGCAGATCCAATTAGAACACATTCTGTTTTCCTAAACTTTTCCAATGTGGTAAAAACATTGTTAAACAAAAACTGACATTAATAATAAGAAAAATTTTATTATCTTTTCTGTTTTGTCAAATTTGCCAGGCCAGCCTACACAGCAGATGCTACATATAAATCTAACTACATAACCTAGACCTACTCCACCAACAAAATATCATAATATTTCAAAATGGTCAACTGCATCTGCAACTTGTGTTTTTTTTTTTAAGTATAAATAAAAATGTACATATGAAGAATATAAACATTGCTATAATAACAAAACAAAAACATTAAAAAAAAAAAGGTCATGGTTTCAAATTTTTAGCAAATTTAATGATAAGGAAACAAAGTAAAAAAAAAAAAAGAAGAATAGAGTAAGAGATATTGAACACAATAATAAGATTAATGAGGCAAATGAACAGGAGGAAATCAAATGCAGAAGAGAGTAGGATGAAACAAAGATCAAGTACTTCAGAATGGAAATGGTGTTGGAGGGATGGGGGTGGGAGAGATACATACTGTAACTATTTGAACAGGATGAAGTAAAACAAAAAAACAATTAAATTAAATTAAAAATCAACATAAATAAAAGCCCTAATTTCCAATGGAGACAAGGTATGAGAAAGCCCTCCCCTTCCCAAACAGGTGAGACAAGAAATGGCAGGATACATACAACCCATGAATGACTTCACAAACCTAAAATTCCTCAGAGGGGAAACCCTTAGTCATGGGCTTGATTCATACAAATAACAAAACAAATATAATAAAATAATAATAAAGATATATCTAAAAAAAAAAAAAAAAAAAATAACAGTGGCTAAAATAATATTAGTCCTTCGGAGAATAAATCAAATCGTTTCAATGGAAAATTGGTTATTATTATTATTTTTTTCAATTTGAGAGATAAAAAAAAGGCTTTTTAAAAAATTAAAAAAAAAATGGGAAGAATTTAGAATAAATAAATAATTATGTTCTTTGCACCTGTGGCCACACTAAGGTATTTTTTTTTATCTCATAACACAATTGTTCATAATTGAACCCCCAATTAATGGGAATAAAAATAAACTAATACTTGTAACTGTAAGAGGTTCAAATATAGTTATATTACAAAATGTAGAAACTACAAGCTACCCTTTGGATTAAATGCCTGTAGCTTGAAGAATTAAAATTAAAAAATAAAGAAAGGCTGAAAAGTCAGAACACCGACACACATACACTGGAGCACAAAAGTACAATTACAGGACGTGTATAAATAAGCCATACTTCAAAGGGAGATTTTAAATAGTCTTTTCTCTATATAAATAATAAAAACACCAATATTTTAGGGACCCTAATAATGGGTGTCTACTTCAGAACGAGCAATTTCCCCATGTTGTTGTTGAAGGTTGTCTGATGTGAATCTGTCAGCCACATGATGTCTGCTTGGGAGATGAGGACACACTTGACGACAAAATACTGTGAGATGATGGAAACAACCGTGGCGCTGACTGCAAGTCTGGGGCAATGCTGCATCGGTCTACACCAAGCTTGGTGGGGAAAGCATGAAGCAACTGCAGCTGTCTTCTAACAGCTCTGTACAAAATATGTGCAATGAGTTTGCGTCCGATATGGATGATGTGTGCATCGAGGGCAATCCAACCAATCATGAAAATTATATTTAAGTCAGTCAGCCCTAAATGCCAAGTCTTGATTACAGATGACTGGGCAGAAGAAAAGAAAGAAGTATTTCTAACAGAAAAAAAAGAAGGTTTTTCAGGCTTCATGCTTCCCACATCCAGGTCCACCTTTTTTTCTTTTTTTTTTTAATTTTTTAATTTTTTTTTTTTAAATTTTAATTTTTTTTTCTCTTTTTTTTTTTAAATCAGGCTGGTGGGTGACCAACCACCTTTGGTCTCTGTCTTCCCACAATGTAGCTCCAACCATTCCAGTTTGAAGGAAAAGAAAGAACTACCATCTGTGGGGGTGGTGAACAACTGAACATCAGATCAACAGTAATGTACAGATGCCAAAGTGGTTGGCGGCTATTGCATGAAATAGTCCGGATGATCGGCTGGAGTATCTTTTTCGAACCGCTTTGCTTCTTCCTGCATGCTTTCTTTGATCTTTAAAATGGCTGCAGATTCATTCTGATCCTGAAAATAAATTACAGAATTTATTTAAGGTAATAACAAAGAAAAAGGCACACATATTTCATAATTAAAATTATGACTTAATTTTAATGTGACTTCCTTGCATATTCTATTAAATATGGAATTTTTTATCAAGAAAAGTTTTTTTTTTAATTTGTTTAAAACTGTCCACATTTCATTACTTTGAATTAAATCAAAATTTCTGTAAAAACAATTTAATTACAAATTTCACAAATATTTAAAAAAAAAAAAAACTTTAAATAAAAGCTAAATTATTTAAACTATATCTAGACAACATTTTAAACTTCATGCAGTTACAAAATATAAAATAAAATCTTCATTAATACGAACTTCAGTTGCTCTAATTTAGGAAACTTGGCTGTTAACATTTGAGAATTTTTTTTTTATTAAATTTTATTAATATTTAAACTTAAAACAAAGCAACAGAATCTATTAAGATAATATATCCTGTTACTTTGGAAAAAAAATGTACAGCAAACATTTTTGACAAAAAGAAAAAGGAAAAAAAAAAAAAAAAAAGCTTTTTTCGTATTGGGCAGAAATTTTAGAAAACCATCTTAATTACCTTTACGTTAAAATTTAAACTAACTTGAAATAAAGAAAAAACCACCACAAGAAACTAAATCTTAAAAACTGGCAGAATCGACTTCAGCTTGTAAGTATGTTAAGTTACAACAGCGTTAGTGGTCTACAACGAAAAACAATTTTATTTTATTCGTTTGTTAAAAAGATAAGAAAACCAAATACTAGTTTTTCGTAATTTGGTTCTAGTGTGTGTGTGTCTGTGTATGTGTATTAAATATATTATTAATTTTACTTCAACTGATTTTTTTTTTCTTCATTCAATTAAGATAAAACAACAAATGGCAATCACTGAACAGAAAAATGAAAATTATGACAAGCAGGCCGACACAAACAGGTCAGTCTACAGGATTATTAAATTAGGATTTTAATTTGCTCAAAACATTAATTCTATATAGACACTGTAAAGGTCTATAAGTCAAAGAATTTAAGAAATTTCATATTCACCAGCTTCTGTTACGATTTCAAATGTCTGAAGAGGAATCACAATGAATGGGACATAACTATCAATCAATTTCTTTTTCAAGACATAGCACCAAAGAAGAGTATACAAGGATGTGGAAAATGTAAATTGGAAGCATTTAACTTTTCATGCAATCAGGCCTCATATAATGGAATAGGCTTCTCATGAGGACCTTGTGTACAGGGCACCAAGATAAATCGTATGGAGCTTTTCTGAAATTGAAAAATATACTTAATGATTGGAGAGCAGAGGGGAAGTATCCGTTATAATTACTTTTTTTTTTAAAAACAATGTTTAGTTATTAGCATATTACTCCTTCAATATATAATAAAATTCCCTAATTGTGCTAAATAAAAGCCACCAGAATGTACTGTTTATGGTCCACAGATAAATTCAGTATGATTATAACAAGAGGTAATCTAAATTCAGCAGAATAAAATCCCTTGTTCTACCTATCTAATCTGTTGGCAACATAAAATAAATTTATTATGAATACAACTTTTCAACTTTGGAACATAATAGGCCTACTACTGTCATCAGGATTTGGCTACTGCAAAGGAAAGATTTATTCTTTTAGAAAAATAAAATGGGATATAACTATTATAATCCATTGGTCAATATCAATGGAAATGATATTTTCCAATGAACAGTGGATGAACATCTCAAACATTTTTATATACATCCATTCAACATCCACTCCTTAAACATCCTAAAGCATTAATATAAAAAGTAAGGTTTCAAAACTATAGTTATGCTCTTCTGCTATAATTTTAATGTCATTGCTTGTATTAGCCTGTACATTATAATTGCACCTTCCTGTACAATTATGCTTTCTTAGCTATAAGTCACCCTTATTGTCTCTGCGTCTTTCCAAAAAGAAATGCCAGTCAATAACAATTTATTAATTCTTTGACTTAATATCATTGTGATGTTTAAAAGTTAATCCGTTTCTTCCATGATATTCCTTTCATAACAATTCTTAACAACTTGTTTTTCTTTCTTAAATCCTATTTCCTTGCACACATTTTACGAAATAACCAAAATCACCAATGAAAACATAACAGCATTGTAGTGTTTAATTTTATTTCCAACACTAACAATTTTTAAATTTTTGCAACAACTTAATAATAATAATAATTCATTTATCAGAAGATCAAGAGATTTATCAGGAAATTGGAGAAAGGTATTTACTGTGCCATGATACTGAATTCAAATAAATAAAAGAACTGAAACGCCTCAATTCAAAAGGATTAAAAAACTAATTTTTTAACTCCTTTCAAAGTCTAGTTAAAAAATTCTAAAGTAAACTGAAAGAAAGAGATAACTATTAGAAATCCTATCGACACTTGAAAGCAATCACAACTAGAATTACGATAGCTTTATAAATTGATAATAAATATCAAAAAGATCGCACTACTATTAAAATTAGAATTTCAATTAAAAATCAAACCAAGTTCTATTTTTTTATTATTATTTAATTTTGTTAAAGCTATAGATGCCTTAGATACAACTTTTTTTTTCCACTTTACTATTCTCATCTTTTTCAAATATTAACACAAAAGCCAGAAACAATTTTATGTTTTCAAGCATTTTATCCTCTTCAAATAACATTTTATTTAATATAAAATTTATAAAAATATAGTTAATGCCTTTAAAAAATTTTTATAAATTATATTCCGTAATAATTATAATAAAAAAATTGTTCCACAATAAAATTGTAATACAACTAGTTCTGTAAATAATAAACATCAAATCTATCTTATCATGATTGTGCTATAAAAATTATAAAAAAATCAAAACAAACAAAACTATTTCCTTAGGAATTAAGTTAAAGCTGAGAAAAATCATTAGCTGATGATAAAAAATAATATATAATCTTATTTATTGTTAGATAAAAATTAAGAAGGGTTAGGGGGAAGGGGCATTTTTAAAATTAGAAACGAGCCAGGATGTTTTCTCAAACAATTACTATCATCCAAAATACTGAAAAATAAATCACTGAGCTAATGACACATTTAAAAAAGAAATTGCAATTAAAGAGCAAAAGAAGCTTTTAAAATTAAAACACCGCAATTCTTAGCACCAAAAGAATTATCATTCTATCCAAAATCAACAACTATTTCTTAAGCTTTTTAAAATTTTCGTTTACAAGAAAGTAAATATGATTTATTCGGATATTGACTTACTTAAGAATTACAAAGGATAACTACACTGGAATATTTAAAATAAATGGACAAAAAGAAATCACAGTACAATTTTTGATAAAAGAATCCGAGGGAAAGAAAATGTGATTTGACTGAATTTTTTTGCGTAACCTAACATCACTGACATCAACATTGGACAAAGTTTTGTTTCCTAATATTAAAGTGACCAAAACAAACAAAAAAACTTATTTTTTTTAATTAGTTAAAATAATAATAGTAATAAATAAAGAAAGATTCAACTATCCCCTCTTTTTTTTTCTAAGGAAAATTTTTTGAATAATTTTCTTTTTTGATTATTCTTCCCTTGTGCCGACAGAGGGAAGAATATAAAACAATGCTTAACAGAAGCAAACTATTCGACAGAAATTCCAAGATATTGTCTTTCTATTAACATAATTTCCATGCTCTTGGTTTTCGTTAATATGCTGATCAATATATTAAATGATTGTATGAATATAAATAGTTAAGAGAGTTTTTGTTAAATAAAAACTACTAAAAAAAAGAAAAGAAAAAGTTCGTACTAATGAAGTTTTATTTAAAAATATAATGAGTTGTGTCAATATATTTTTTTGAAACTTAAAACTTTTGATTATACATTGATTTTGTTATCCCTGATTTTGCATTAATTCCAGGGAGGAAAAAAAAATATTAAGACAACATGCAATAAAAAAATAAGACTGCAATTAAATATTATATTTAGAAATAGAACTGTATAAATATATATATATACATACTTAAATAAAACACTATAAATACGATTATAAAGAGGAGGAAAGGGAGACCAGAAGATATTTTCAGTTATAGCTTAGGCAAAACACACCCTGAACTAAGCTAATTTAGTGATAAGTAAATAATTTTGTTATTAATATTTCCACGTAAACTTTTTCTTTTTAATGAAAAAAAAAAAAAAAGCAATCATTAAATAAATCAACAAAATTAGAAATGCAGAGCAATATGGGAACAAGAAAAGAGAATATTTTAAAACCCATAATAAATTAAAATATTTTTCTTAATTCAATAAAGTTTAAAGGCATTGTTAGTAAGGATAAAAAAACGGCATGAAATCTCAAGTGGGACAAAATAAAGGGTGGGGATAATCCACACACAACCACATAGAATGTTAAAGAAGAAAATCTAAACGTTAAAAAAACAGGTCTAACGTGTAAGGAATAAAAAAATAAATAAATAATCAGGGCAAAAAGATCTTTTAAATGAATATAAAAATACACAACAATGGAATGCTGTTGCAGGAAAAAAAAATAATTGAGGGAGTCTCCTGTTTAGCCTAAATCCCCCTTTTTAAACTAAAAAGCAAAACACATGACAATTACCCCCTAAAAAAGAAATAAAAATAAATAAATAAAAAAAAAACACACAAAGTCTATCCAAGAAATTAACTAATTATATTCATTCACAGCCCTGATAGCAGAGCATTCCAATGGTCAAACCCAACCATGCCTCAAAAAAAAAATATGTTAAAGCTGCAAAAAACTGAGAGATGCTTAGGAACCTCATGTTCAAAGGGTTAAAACTTGCAAACTCATGATAATGTAAAATTTAATGACTGTACTTACTCTAATTTAGGCACTTTATCCACTATTCGACGTTTCTACAGAGCCTAAAATGTAGGAAACTACAGTCAATGTGATAGGATGCCAAGCCTAATATGCCACACACTCATTTGCAGGGACCAAACGATCATTGTGCCAAACTTAAAAACTAACAGTGCTTTTGTTGTGTGAAATATATTGTGTTATCACCTCTCTTTGTGAATAACAAGTTCATTGATAGAATTCATGCTCGTTTTTGTGCTCACTGCAAGTAAGGAAAGCAGTGAAATAAAAAGGCAGCTGGTAAATTGAATTCTTGTGGAGTAAAAAAAAACAAACACAAATATCACATTTATGAAACATCCTCTAGGTTCAAGAAGGCAACATGCATTTTAGCTTCAAAGGGATCTCTGTCTTATCTTCATTGTAAACAGGTAAAAAAAAATAAAATAAAAATAAAAATAAATATATTTATATACATTACTACTGCAGGTTATATAAAGTTTATAAAAGCTGTTCTTTTACAGGAACTTTGAACAATAACTCTAACAACTGGGTAAAAATAGATATAATAATAACATAGATTAAAATCTTAAATGTCAGTAACTGCTAATTAGAAGCCACTACTGTAGCATCACTGAAGTAATTTATTTTTTAATTAACAGAAAGTTATGATTAAGAAGAATTATAAATAATTATATAACTGAAGCATAGTTAGTTAAAAAAAGATTTTTTTTTCTTTTTATAAACTGCATATAATCTGCAATAAATATGATTAATATATAGATTTCAAATAAACTGCAAGAAAATTTTTAAGTTTAGATTTTCATCATTCTGAAATATTAACGTCATATTTCAAGTTGTTACTTAGTGAAGCTGCTTCTTTATATAAATTTCTTTAACTAAATAACTGAAATTTTATTACCCCCCCCCCTAAAAAAAAAAGTTCTGACATAATTTCTATTTGTTAAAAAAATAAAATAAATAAAAATCTCCCATTTCTTCATCAAATTTTAGCAATATTTTACAATAAAAAAAAAAAAATCATTGAACCTAATTAGTTTTTACCCTAACTTGACTATATTGTAATCAAAATCTTTAACTATTAAAATAAATTAATTAAAAGATATATAATTTAATAGTTAGCTGTATGTAAGGCAGGGAAGCTTTCCTTCTTTTCTATATGATAAAAAGGTAGGTTTTGTGTCTCAAAGATAGAAAGAAAAAGTGTGTGATTTAAAAAAATAAATAAAAAAAAAATGGATTTTTTTGAAAATCTAAATTAAAATTTCCAGCTGTTGTTTACAAGAATTGAAATTCTGTCTAGACAATACTTTTTTTTTTTTCCTTCAAAATAAATAAAAATAAAATAAAAAAATAAATAGTTTGGAAATGCAGATTTAACAGACTGCCAGAAAATAGAGCAAGTGAGGTTGACAAAAACAATTCGAAACATGCACTAACACTTGCCTGAGGCACTCCACTCAAAAAATATAAATATATGTTTTTAAGTTAAATATGTGTAGAATTACGCATAGATAATCTTTTAAGGAAGAAGTTTTAACTTGCATCGCCTTAAAATTCAGTAGATGAAATAAGCCATCGCACATAATTATACGGTTGTAAAATTTGTTTATAAATAGTTTTTTTTTTTATATGTATATAATTATGTGCAGTGGCTTATATTAACTACTGCATTTCAAGACGTCGTTAAACTTCCTCAAAGATAATCTTTTAATCTGAATAAATAATAATAATAAAATTATAACAAAGACATCACTCCTTTCCCAAAAAAGAAAAGGAATAACAAGCGTTCACTTTTTCATTTCTGGAACATGCTATTTTAAAAAGAGATATATAAGATCTCAGTATTTATTGCTCTGACCAAATTAAATTTCAAACTTAAAATTCTCCTCGGATAAGAAATGGCTTAAGAGATATTGGAGTGCATCAAACTGGTAAGTATTAAGCAAAGAAATACACTGAGAAAACACTATACTTGTATGTTCTCCTTGGGAAAAAAAAATAAAAATTGCAATAAACAAATTATGTATATAAAGAAAATGCCAAATTTAAAGTCAATTATACAAAATTTATTCAAGATAAAATTAAACAGAGAACAACCATTTGGTGCATAGTGCTTTCTACAATAACATTAGCACTGTGATTTACTTTTCATTATTCGTGTAAAAAAATATTATCTATAACACTGGGGTCATCAGCTAATAAATTTCATATAATTTATATTAGTCTTTTTTGGAAAGAAAGAGGCAAAGGTCTTAAATAAAGGAAATATATCAGAATATATTAAGATAAATATTTCTTTTTTGCTTTAGAAGAGTTAGATATTTTTTCTTAATTTCCTACAACACTACTAATTAAGAAATATTAATAAATTAATAAACAAAGCTTTAAAATCAAATTATATTGAATGGGAACTTTAATCTGATGCCTATACAAGCTTAAAATATACTTTGAGAAAAGTAAAAAAAAAAAAATATTCAGTTAGTTTCTTTCTTGATAAAATCATTGCAGGAATGTTTTGATTTTTCGTAGAAACCACTTCAGTACAAAACTGTTCAGCTTCTTTAACAAATTTATTTGTTTATAAAATGCTTAAAAAAGCTCTTAATTTTCCAGATACCCTCAAGAACGTTATTTAACTAATGGAATGAATTTAAAATGATGCAAACCTTACAAGCAATTCACATGAAATCTTGAATATTTTTCTCTATTTCTTCTTGTTTACAAGTGTAATTAAGTTTTAAGTTTTTATTTTCCTACAAAATCTATCAGGCCAAGCTTTCACAGTTGATCAAACGATTCTCTCGTCTTTCATCTTAAGATATTTATCTTGCCTATTGCTTCTAATTTCAATTTATAAGGTTATTCATTTTTGATAACTGCTATCTCATTTGTTTCATTTTTCTTATCATAGTTCTCGGCAAAAACAAATCAAGCTCCAAATTTGCTTTTATTGTTTGTTCATCAAATCACATACAGAAAAACTTACATTTCTTCTGTAAAGTTAACTTAAGTTTACTGGGACATGACATAGTTTTTGATCTTTTTCAGATAGGTTTGGGTTTAACCGTGAGAACAACTATATTACAGGAGTTGAGGATGCGCTAAGACGAGAGAGTATAAAAACAGTTTTTTTTCTTTTCTTTGTTAAAATAAATAATCATGAAGAGTAAATTGCAAGTGATCGTTTCCTTTTGACATTTTCCAAATATTAGAATTGAAGGATCTAATGTAATCTGCTTTTCATAGTTCTCCTGAAGAAAACATTTTTTTGTTTTTGTTTCAGAACTACATTTTCCAGAAAATATAAAGCCAAACATTTTATAGATTATAATTTTTTAACTATCCTTCCTGTAGGAATGAAATTTGTGCTTTTATTCCCTCCCCTCCTAAAGTTTGCTGTTGCTAGTTTTAAAATAATAAGGAAAGCAAATTAAGAATGAAAAACTTTACAATGTTCAATTTTTTTTCTTAAAGTATTGTAATAAATTTATATACATCTAATTTAAATATTTTTGAAATATTGTACCATATCGATTAATTTCTGACAGGAAAATTAAAAACTAATTAATAAATATCTCCTCTAAAATTTAAATTTTCAAGAAATAAAAAGTCACAGTTTCAAACTATCGTCTTCTGCTATCTTAAATCCTTCCTTACAAGAAACTGATTTGTATCTCAAGGCAGTTGCTTGTCTCACAGGAAATCATAAAGAAAATCTCCTCAGTTCAATTAATTAACTGTGATATTGTTACTCAAGCTACAAACTCAAACGCTTTGGGAGTTTTTTATTATAATTATTATTTATATTCAAGAATTTTTTTTTCCTAAGTTCAAACTTTGAAGTGATTTGCGAAATGTTCACAGTAAAACAATTATTAATCAAGTATGCTACTTATAATAAACGAAAACACAAACACACATTTCTTCTAAAACTTCAACATTTCAGTTCTCTTACCGAAAACTCTTATATTCATCAGGAATATAATACAAAATAAGAGGAAAAACTTCTCCCTTCTTATCCACAAACAGAAATTTGAATAAATAATCATGAAATTTACACAATAATAATGATAATAATCATTAACGTGAACTTAAACGTTAATTTTTTTTGGTCTTTTTACGAAATTTATGGACAAAAACAAGACAATAAAAGAAAAATTGAAGATCAACAATTAGTTTGAAGATTCCTTTCTGTTGATCCCTATTATTATTGGGTAACATTTAAAATTAACGCTTAAGTTCACATTAATGATTATTATCATCATTATTATTGTGTAAATTTCATGATTGTTTATTCAAATTTCTGTTTGTGGATAAGAAGGGAGAAGTTTTGTTCTTTCTCTTACGTTGTATTATATTCCTGATGAAAAGTTTTGGTGAGAGAACTGAAATATTAAAGTTTTAAAAGAAATGTGTGTTTGTGTTTTCGTTTATTATAAATATGACGTTTTGATGATTATTAAGTATACTACTTTTGATAACCTTTTCTAAATATAACATTAATATAGATTCATAAACATATTTTTCAGAAATAAATTATCCTAAAGTTTAAAGGAAAGTAAAGTACTAGCAACACAATTAAGAAGAGCATAACATTAATCAGGGCTCGAGAAATACAATGAAAATCCACTTGCCACAATAAATATGTTTCTTGCCTAAAGTATCAATTTAAAATATATCATAGTGCGGGAGGCATATCCTTGAAGCTATTTTCGTGAAAGTAACATTTTTGCAGTGCGGAAATAACCTACAAAAAAAAATTTACCTAATTAAATTAATAATTTGATATCTTATTGGAAATGGATAGTGACCACCTCTGATCAAATAAGTTTTAAAATGAAAGAAAATGTGTGATTTTGTTAGAAGGAAATAAAGTGATATCTTATGAAAGCAATTAGCAACTGGGTAAAAATTCACTCGTTCAAGTTTATTTTTCTTATAATTTGCCCATAAGGAATGGGCTTTTTAATTTCTTGAGCCCTGATAATAATAATAATCATAATAATAAGAGAGAGAGAGAGAGTAGGGTGAGCAAGCTTTTTCACAATACAGAAACCTTTTAACTCAATGTAGATTAAAGAATTAATATCAAGGTGATGAAGAAAACAGGACAGACATCAAGAAAACAATCGAAAAAAATTCAATACAAGTTAAAAAGCATTTAAGTAGCAATGAATTGTTAATGAAAGACCACTGGATTACATTTTAGTATTGATGTGGCAATTTAAGCAAAAATATGCAATAGAATTTTATAAGGAAAAAAAAACTGAAAAAAATTATTAAGAAAAACAAGCATTGAAGAATAAATAAAAAAAGAAACAAAACAAAAAACAAACTTAAATTTTCATTTACAGTTAATGCCATTTAAAACAACTTCTGTTTAAAGAATTTTTAATCATAATATACAGTTCTGAGATAATATTTTTGTTATTTGCTGTATGCCAAGTTGTAAAAAGTGGTGTACACATAAATAAAGTAATAAGTAAAATTGCAGCAGTGATGAAAGCATTACTGTGATTGGAATATAATACTGTATAATAATTGCCGCAATCTACATTAGAATTTGAGGCGACAATGCTCTTTGTAGCTCACATCGAGAATTGCCAAAATAACACGGGTGAGCTATCATCATCAACACCTCTTATTCTAATGCATGACATTTTACAGCAAGTATTTCTCTTTACAAGCAATAAAATCATCTGAAATTGCTCTCGCATAGTTTATGAATTTTTCTTCTGTTACTAAAGATTTACATTTAAAAAAGTAAAACAAGGAATTCTTCCTGTGACGCAGAATTCAAAGAGAATAAAAAAAAATAATAATATTAGAAGCATTTTACTTGTAAATCTGTATTCTTTGATTTAAAAAAAAACAAAAAAACAACCTAACTAACTATGACAAATTGCTTCTGGCTTTTCTCTTATCTTCAGTAACTGAAGTAGTGATAACACAGAGAAGTTTCAATGTCCCATCCATTACCAAAATGCTCCCTGGGTTAAGGGGTGTTGGCATCTGTTTTTCTATTATTATTACTCCAAATTAAGAACTAGGAAATGAATCTAATATTACTAAAATAGGAAATAAAAAGAACAGGGATTCCGTGTTTGAAAAACTGGAAAGTGTGGAACATCCAAACGATAGTTGTACCAAGAGTAGTAGAGTGGGGATGAATCCTATTAATCAATGACCCCAGTGTCGTATAAATGCATACATAATCAATAAATCTACAATAATGAAGAAATAAGCAAGATGCCAATCCTTTCCTTTCTCATTATACGGCAGAAAGTTTTGATAAAAATAAGCCTTCAATAAATTTTTCACTTTTTAATTTTTTTTTTTTAAAACTTTAATAATGTTTGTAGAAATTAGGTTGTTAATTATAATGCCAGTGATTAATGTTATCTTATAATGTGAGTTCATGATGTTTATAACAACCGATATTAAAAGTTATTTTATTAACTATATTTGATATTATGGTTTGTATTTTGAATTTCTCATTTTTCACTAACATAATGTAAATTTTTTTTAATAATATTACTGAACAAATAAAAAAATATTTATATAAATAAAATCCTATTCTTTAGTACTGATTCTGTGATGATGAATTCAAGTTTGTTACGTACATGTAATTTCAAACATTGCGAGTTCACAATCTAAAAGAACACTGTATTCTGTATTTCAAAGAATGATTGTGTTAAAATCGACCAAGATGTAGAAAAAGATTGGCATTTCTAATTTTAAAAGCTTTAAAAGCTTAAATTAAAAAAAAGAAAGAAAGAAAGAAAGAAAAAAAAATCCATAGATTAGATAGTCAGATGGAAACTTACATTAACATTATCCTGACCATAACCAAGACCATAATCTCCCATGCCTGGACCATCTTCTCGTGGGGTCCCAGGACCACCATTGGCAGGAGAATTCTTCATGCCATCTAAGCCATCACCTGAAAATGATTAAAAGGAAAATTACATCTTTCATATAAATTAAAATTAGTTAAGGAATATATATATATTCCTTTCCTCTTATGAGATAAGATTTTATTCTTCAAAATCTTCCCTCATTTCCTGAAGCCTGTACCTTGATTTGCTTTTAGTATTATTATTTCTTCTTCTTTAAAGTAACTTCTACTATAGAGAACGAAAGGAAAAAGATGTTGAAAACTTGACATCATTAATGAACTAGTATTAATGAAGCATTTCAATGCTTAAGGAGTGTTTGTTTAAATCTCCTTTTTTGAAGATTATTACAGAAGACCAGGAGCAGAGTCATGAAAAACCAGATATGCCAGGGAAACCGCAGAGAGAGAGAGTTTAATAAGAAGAAGCAACAAGAAAGACATTGAATTGAGAATGATAACATCAGAAAATACACTCAACAAATGCCAGAATCTGGTAACAGATAGAAAGGCAGAACAACTAAAACAAAAAGTGAGCCCATGAAAGTTGCTTGACGGAATGGTAACCTGAAAGCAACTGCTGGAACGCAAAGGAAAATAAGATTATCAAGAACACAGGCAAACCAAGAGAGTGGACGCTGGTGAAAGCAACCTGCTTCCTTAAAAGATAAGAAATGTAAGTTTATATTTTAAAATTTAAACTTACCGAGTTTGAAAATTTCTCTTAAAGTGACAGACAAATGATAGAAATTGGAAGGGAAAAATAGGAGATAAAAGTTGGAAACTGTTCTAAAGAATCAGCACTGAAGGCATTTTGCTTTCAGATAAGATGTCCTAGAGGAGGAGCCAAGACAAATCCTGAGGAATTGAATAAACTGTGCAAAATTTCAATGGACTTGTAGTAGGTGCACTCTATCGTCTATTTTTTCATTCAAAAAACAAACTTGCAAATTAATTATCAAAAATTTGGCAATTATTTACCAAAGGATATCTGTAACAATGGCAATGCATGGAAGTTACTAAGATGAATTTGTAGCAGAAGGAAATTCTTCAGCTGAATGCTATGTAATGATGAAATAGCAACTGCAATAAATACAGCCCTTGGATTAAAATCAATTGAAGAGTGTTAATCTTGACACTTCAACTAAGAAAAGGAATAGAATCAATCACAGTGGAGGGACGGACGATCAAGAGATACTTTTGCCAAGCATTAGCGTTATAGATATTTGATATACGACAGGCGGCCTTTCATTCATATTATATGGGAAAAAGAAACAAAGATGTAATGAAAGAAAATACACTTGGCTGAATGAAAAATACTAAGACAGTGGATGCTATCGAACAGAAATGACTTCGTTTAAAAAGAGAAATTTTCAAGATTATAGAGTAAAATACAGTAACTGATACACAATAAACAATATAAGTAATGTGAAACCTGATTATTTAAATGCTAGCCGTGCTGCAGGACTGAACAAATTTTCAGAAATGAACAAAAAAATATTAGCAGAAAGCAAAGTTTTCTAAGATATGTCAAAGCTAATGACATGTCACAAGGGACATTTTGACAAGCAGAAGTTTTCAAACTCAATGCTGTTTTTATGTTCGTATGTTATGATGACAGGAATGTTATTTTAAATTACATAACAGAAAAGGATCAGATTTAATAGTGGTTTACTAATTTTAAAACATTAATGAAATAACAATAACAATATTTTTTTTAAAATAGTAAAAATTTTAAACTTGCAGATAAAAAATTACATAAGTAATAAATAAAGCTGTTACCATTCATAACTGGAGGCATGTTAGGTCCCATGGGTCCCATTGGTCCATCAGGGCCTCCACCCATTGGAAAGTCCTGCTGTAAAGTGAAAAATTTAACATATATTTATATATTCTTGAATATGTTTCACATAATTGATTTTTTTAAAAGAAAATAGAAATTAATTATTCTTAAGCAGTTAACATTAACAAGATATAATATTAATAAAATTCAAGAAAAACACATTTTTGGTTTGAAAAAATGTATTAAAGAAATTTTAAATATTTAATATTACGAGAACCGGTTTTCAAGCCATTATATAGGGCTTTTTATCAGCCTGAAAAGCCCTTTGTAAGAGCTTGAAAACCGGTTCTCGAAATGAAATATAAAAAATATATTTTTTCAAACCAAAAATGTGTTTCTGGCATTTTATTAATTATTATTGACACACGTAAAATATCTATCACAAGATATAATATTCAATTGTAATTACTCATACAAACACATACAAGTTTTTACTTTTTTTTTGCTTAGGTGATCATGAAGTTTTTCATTGACTAAATAAAATATAAATGACAAAGCATATTTAATCAATATCTGATACAAAGTTTAAAGAGATATAAGTAAAATTTAAAGATTGCCAAAAATATTAGCAGAAAAATCTGAAGATGTTTTTTTTTTTTTTTTTTTTTTTCAATCTAAGATTTTTCAAGTTTTTCTTACTTTGGAATCAATGGTTCTTAACATTTTACTATCATTTCTTTTGGATTCTCAAAATATGTCCTTGCATCCCTTCCAAAAATCCCTACAGTGGAATAATCCTTTACAAATTGCAAAACTATATAATTAACATAAATGACAAAGACTAACTTTTACCTCTACATATTCATTTTTAATAATGATTATATCAAAAACATTTATAAATGCTAACACATAAGTCTGATAAATGGAATAGTTAAGCTTTCTGCTTCATTTCAGTTTTTAATGATTTATCTTCTAAAATAAATAAATAAAAACCACCAGCAGAATGCAAATTTTCCAATCTAGGTTAAGAACCACTGTTTTTAAGTAAAAATAAGCAAACCAATCATTACATTAGAACAGAATGTCTTACAAGTTAATCATTTTCTTCTTGCTCATCCAACCTTAAGAACAGTAATTATAATCACAACTTAGCATTGAAAAGTCTAAAATGGTAATTTCAATGTTTCTCCAACAATACAAAAAGCTACCTGATAACCAAATGTCCATCAACCTTAATAAATAGCAACCCTGTGGTGAATGGGAACCATAATGAAGGATATCCCCTACCCCACAATAAGTTTCACTGATTTCACATCTAAATACTATATATTTACCCCTGGTAATGCTCCTCCAGGAACTGGTTTCATCATTGTGTACATACTATCTCCACCAGAACTAGAAGAATCTGAAAGAAACAAAGAGTAAGTAAATTAATTTCACTCTTTTTCACATCGATTCTAGTTTCCTTTTTTTCTAAGGGATTTTATTACTCCCTCCCATTGTGCCTTATTCAGTAAATCATTTTAACGCATTCCCAAATGTAAACAATTATAAAGAAATACAAGGACATTTATTAATTCTAGAAAGAACAGCCTTCAATGATAGTTATTTAAGGAGAAGAACTATAAAGTAAGATAAAAATGAAACAGAACAATTATTTTAACACGGGTCAATATATGCACAACACTAATATTCTTTAAGTGAATCCTTTATGAATAGCTCAATTTTTTTTTTCAAAATAAACATGAGTCTGACTTTTAGAAATTCCATTAAAAAAAAAAAAAAACTAGGTTTGTGGAAATTGTAAAAAATGAGTTTCTTTTACATGAAGTTCTTGCATGTTTTATAAGCTTGATGCAGTTTATAATACAGGCAATCTAACAGAGATCTGTTGTATAATATTTAACGTAAACAACCCATTACCACTGCAACTTCTGTAAAAAAATAATCTATAAATCCTTCTGTAAATTATCTACAAATTTTGAATAGTGAATTAATTAATAGCGTTTTATTGTAATATTAATAACTTTAAAGCAAAGCCTGTGACTTTCAAGTGCAATTAATTTGAAGCATTCTTTAATCAAATGTACAAGAACGGCAGATGGAAAAAAAAAAAACAAAACTGAAATGACAGTGAGGCAAGCCCATCAATCTCAACTGCAGAATAAATATAATAGTTATTAGCAAGTTAAATCCTATCTATCAATGGGTTAATCTATAGCTGATGATGAGAAATGAAAACAGCACTGCACTGGAATACCATTAAATAAAAGTGAGATTAAAATTGTCTGTTTATGAATTAGAATATTAATAAATTGTGCATAATGTGTGAATGTTAAATTTTCTTTATATTTGACAACCTGAGCTGATGTTCCCTGAAAGAAATTTCAAATATTTAAATCTAATAAATTAGAATATGCATTATTCAAAGAGAAAACGAAATGTAATTTAATATCAAATGAAATAAGCATAAATGAGAGCCAAACCAATCTTAAGATTAAACGTAAAGACCCAGGGCCACAAGGAGAACAAAATGCAATGTGCAATTTTTAATTTACAGGGCAAAATGTTACACAATTACGTGCAGTGACTGGATCAAGAATATGCACAAAAACTTTTCATGTAAGTGAAAAATTCTTATTGAAATAATCTACCAAATTATAAGGTTTACTAAAGGACACATTAATGAAGATACAGGGATTCATTAAAAAAATAACAAAATGTTATACAAAAATCGAACCACAGGTCTTAACATCGATTAAATATTAATTGTTTTCGGTATTAAATATGGTCAACCACTTCAAGCCCGGAAAAACTCAGAAGACTTTCAAAGAAAAATAAAATTAAGATATTAAGAACATTTTTTAATTAATAGAATTAGTAGCATCATATAGCAATCTGAAAAAAATATAATAAAATTTAATGAGAGACTTGCCTGGAAAAAAAATATAATGAACACGAAAAGTTTGAGTGAGGGAAAAATAGAAAGCAAAATAATAATAATAAAAAAAAACGTGAAAGCACATTTACAGAATTTTCTAATATTTCACTAAATCCAAGATCTTACATTCATTTCTTTAATTAATAAAAGAAAAAAAAAATAACTGCAATAAATTGAAAACAAAACAAAAGAAATGCAATCAATTATTATCGAAAATTTTCTGTTCACATCAGCATGCACTAAGAATCAAAGATTTACTAAAGACGGAAGCTAAAATGGAAATAATTAGGTAACATTATTTTGCAATCTGAAAATAAATATGATTCAACCGTAAATAATACAAACATTACTTTTAATTGTGTAAGTTAAGAGTTTAAAAAAAAATAAAAAATAGTAAATTCTTAAAAATTTGATACTAAATAATTCTTGCTGCTGAAATAAAAAAAAAATTATATATATAAATATATAAAATTATTTAGAAACTCGGGGACATTATACTATTTTTTTCCGAAATTTCTAATTTTAATTTTTTAAGATTATAATTAAATAATAAAATAAAAAAAAAAAAAAAATTATCTAAAAAAGGGGAAAGATTGATAGTTATTTCAATAGAAAATTTTAACAAACTCATTTTAAGTGTCTTTAAATAAAAATAAAGAGAACACAACAGATGAAGGCTGCACTTCAAAATTTGACTAAGTATCTGACAATTTGATAAAAAAAGAAAAGAAAAAGAAATTTGAATAACGACTTTCAGTTTCCTAATCTTGTATAAATAATGAGTATATCAACTTGTTTATTAAGCATAAAATAATAATAATAAAATCATGTTTCTTAATTAATATTTGTGGCATTCAAAAAAGTATAGAATAAATGAATTTTAATAAAAATGAAGATTTGTACATAAACATTGCAATCGAACTTTGTTATTATAGATTACTAAAAAATAAATAAATTAAAATTAACAATGTGAATATAAATATAGTTTATGTAAATATTTCAGAAACTTCCAATTTTTGATAGTCACAGAAATTCCCCTTAATGTTATGGAATTGCAATTCAAATATATTATTCTTCATACATTTTGTTTCCATATTATCATTATCTTCCTATTATAATATAGCCCATTAATAATGCATCATTCTTTAGAATAAAATTATTGGTTATTTTTAGATAGTTAAAACAGTAGTCTAGCATGGCGTTTGTCAATTTTTAGCGACCCAGATAGAAGTTATTGCGTTTGTCCATCCCTAACAACTTCCGAATGGAAGGTTGGTTCAGCAAACTGACATCACCATCGTGTTCAGAGGCCCAAACACGGGAGGAATAGAGTATTTTTTTCCTCTGGCAATGGCTGGGTGGGAGGCCTGGCGAAAATTTTGTTTGTCAACAACAAGTTCCCATACTTGCGGTTGACGAAACCTAGTACTAAATATGATGTAACTTTGCCTTAAATTTTCGGAAATTTGTAATGAATGTTTGTGCAACTAAAATTTTTCGTTGTCTGTCGTTTCAAATTAATTATGCACACATTCAATGCTCACATGGGTTTTAATGATCTGTTTTAATTATTATTTTTTTTTAATAAATATATATTTACTATTGTTATTACTGATCTTGGAGAAAAAGGTTTTTATACAAAGAAACCTTCTCAGCTGACAAGGACCAAAAACTGAAATTTATTAGAAAGCCAAAGATCTTGATTCTTTTCTTTAAACTATTTAATTTCTTTAGTCAGCAGATATTCAAGCATTGTGAATATTATCAGAATTTTAGTCACAAAATTGAAAAATTAATAAAATCACCTTCATCTTTCTTTTTCTCTTTAATATTTCTCTTTTTTCATCGTTATCACAACAACAGCTTAAATTTAGCTTTTTATATCTTCAAAATTAACTAATACGATTTACAATTTTCCTTAAAAAATGATTTCTATGAATTTAAATATTTCAAAGTTGCTACATTCTTCATTTACAATGACATCTCAAAGAGTACGAGTTTAATATATATTTTGCCAGATACATAACAAACCAATTTTCTAAGAGATTATTAAGATATTATCTTAAGTAAAATAATATCTGCATGTATATGTTAGTGAAAACATCTGTATGTATATTAATAATACAGGCTTATTTCTTCTTTGTATTTTTTGAACAAGGGCATTGATGCAACATATCTTAGTAGTTTGTCTACAATTTAGTCCATTTTATTCAACTTCATGAAAAAGAGCCTTCAAAGTAACTTTCATTTAAATGTCCTAAAATAGACAATTAAGAGATTGCCCTAACTGTTAAAGAAACTCGAAGAGATACAGAAGTCTTATTTGGGAATCAAATCGCACCCATCTGTTGTCAGTTGTGTTATGATAAAAGCAAATTTGCTGGATGGTGTAAAATCTTTGTTTTATTTTGTGTTTCTATGACATATTATTTCTAATTGTAAAAAAAAAAAAATAAATAATAAAAAATAAAAAATAACAGCAGATGTTTACTTGTAATCTTATTGAATCAAAACAAGTGTTCTTGTAATATTAGTAATTTCAATAATAATAATAAAGGAAGTATAAGGGTCAGTCATTTAAAAACCGAACGCCTGGTGGAAAAGCACATTAACTTTAAGCCAGCTACAAGTAGTCTTCACACCTGTTGAGACACTTATCCCACTATGAAATGAGACACTGAATGCCTCTGTGGAAGAAGTATTGAGTTGCTGCTGGAACCATTGTTGAACTGCGTCGTTCACGTCATCGTCCAATGTGAATCGTTTGCCTCGGAGGGCACATTTCAATTCTCCGAACACTTAAAAAATCACAGGGGACATGTCAGGACTGTGTGTGTGTGTGTGTGGGGGGGGGGGGGAATGCATTAGCATTTACCACATGAATTGCTGCATTGTGGCGCAGACAACATCGGCGGTATGCGGACAGGCATTGTCATGGAGCAAAATGACACCCTCTGAGATCAGTCCAGAACATTTTGCCTTTATCGCTCGCCACAACTTCGTGAGCATATTGACATAGCACACAGCATTCAAAGTTGCCCCTTTCTCCAGAAACTCGATGAGGAGTGTGTCATGGTGATTAAAAAACAATGTCATCATTGCCTTATCCTTACTGTTCTGTATGGCCTTGGACTTTTTTCGTGGAGGGGAGGCGGAATGTTTCCCATGTCGGTTCTGCCTCTTTGTCTCAGGTTGGTAATCATGACACCATGATATGTGACAAAAACAATATGTGACAAAACCAGGTCACCTTGTTGCTGATATCGGTACAGATGCTACAGAGCAATGACCATGGGATAGTCCGTTTGACCTCCATTAAGGTTATGGGGAACCCATTGAGCGCAGATTTTCCGGTACCAGAGCCTATCGGTGATGATTTGATGGGTGGTACCGTGACTCAGACCCACCAGTGCTGTGATATCATCCACAGTCAGGCGCCGGTTACTTCTAATCAACTCATCCATATGCGCTACAACACTATCAGTCACTTTTTTTGTGGTTGTCTTGGCCGTTCATTGTCACGGAGGGATGTGCGGCCCTCTAGGAACCGTTTTCGCCAAGTGTGCACTTGTGTGAGGCTCATGCAGTAATCATCGTACACTGCTTTCATCTGCATATGCATCTGCTTGCTGCTCACACCATCCATTGTTAAAAAACGCACAACACCACGCTGCTCCTCTTTGCTTGCTTCCATTTTTTCGGTTGGACGGTGATTACACTGCCACCAGTGGTGTTCGGCGCATTCACTGTGCGTCATGGGTGAAGGTAAATTAGGTTCTCCGATGTACTTGCTTCCTTTGTATGGGACATAACTCGCAAGGATCACAGACACATTTCTACAATCACATGTGTTCGGTTATTAAATGACTGATCCTCACACATAATTTTATTCCTTCAAAATTTTATGAAATGTTGTTAAAAAATTTTCAAACAGGGGGAATATTTTCCTGCAAACTCCTACATTTTGAAGCTTTTCTGATTGAAAAATACAGAAACAGCAAGGTTTGGAAGAGTCTCTGGTAAGTAGGAAGTGACTTTAACTGATATTACAACTGTTGTAACACAGCATCTTAGAAAATACATACCCATAAGTGATATTTAAAAAATTAGGACTTCCTTCGATGCAGAATGACTGGTAATAGCAGGGTTGTGGCATTTATTGGCAGTTTGAGTTTCCAGTTGATATGCCCTTTTCTTAATATGCCAATATTGTAAGGATATTTTTAAAGTGCAGTATTTGTAAAAACACCAACTGACACATTATGTGTAATTTCACAGTCAAAGTCCCATCAGAGACGAAACTGCTCATAATTTGATGCGGCTTACTCCAAGATATTTTACATTTCCTGGCTACTGCAGCCACATTCTTTTGCTCTTATTTCACAGTCTTATAAATTTTTTTTTTATCATTTCTTCTAAAACACTGAAGAATGGTTTGTACAATTTTTGGGCAGAGATGGCTGCTGGTGTGAACTCAAGTGACTCCCATTGTTTATTTTTTTTGATGGCATCTTTACCAAGACATTCTATCCAATGTGGCATTATTGGAAGAATTCTTGTTCTTGGACAAAAGTTTTTCACCTTCTACTGTCAGGGTGCCGAGGTAACAAACTTTCTCATGACACTATAAAACATTATTGCTCATCAAACTTGTTGAGCAAATCTCAATTGGTTGTACTGAATTACTACTTGGTCTGCAGGATGTGGCATATCGATTATATCGATGGCTTAGCGGAAAAGTGGCGAATATCATGCTTATTCGCTACTTTTCCGCTAAGCCATCGATGAATGTTTTTTTCATCCTATAGTAGCAAATGCACTCTACTCAAGGCCTATTGTTTTTACTTGCTTTCTTTTCTACATTAAATTCATCTAATAAGCATTACATTAGTCAACTGGGATTTTTCAAAGAGAGAGTGACAGAGCCAACTGACTTTTCTGGAATCATTGCTTCAAATAACTTACTGAACTGAATATCTTTCTAGTGATACCACAAAACTTTCACCTTAGGTTTTATGCATTTGGAACAATTGTGTCATTCTACACTTGCAATGTTCTGTCAAGCTTTTATTTATTTTTGAAAAGATACTACTGAACGAATCTGTTATAAGCTTAGGAAGTTCTGTGATTTTTCCTTCTTTTACGGCGAAACTACATTCCATCGGCAGAGAAGCAGCGGTGCCACTTTTGTCACTGCCTCCACTGAATCCAAGATAATTATGAATTAGATGCCACAGTCAGGAGAAAGTCTTTCGAAAAACAAAAAACAAACCAACACTTTTTCACTGAAATAAATTCATTTTGTGCGTCAGAATAGGCAAAGTCTATTACTTAAAGAGATTTTTTATTTCATGTTGAAGCAACATAGGGTTTGCAAAGACTATGGGATTGTTTGTTGCTCTTCAAAAATCCATAATTAGCATTCCCATCCACTTCAATAATTGCCTCTAAAATACAATGTTCATGAAGTTTTCAGTTTGGAACAGTTGACAATTTGCCAAAATTCATTTAATATTCTACAGAAACTGCATTGAGAACAAGTGATGTAATGAAATGTTTACATCTACTTGCTGCAATGGCGAATGTAGAATATATTTGGGGGGGGGGGGGGGGGCAAGATTAATGTAAGGTTAGGTTAAGTAATTTTATGTAGACACCCCACGATATACTTTATGTCAGCTTTGCTGCTCATATTCAGAAGGTAATTTGCGCTGAATTCATTATTGCATAAATGCATGATTCACTAAAATAATTCAGATTACGGTACTTATTTTTTTCTTTATATTCATTATTTCGGGAGGGACCCGGGCCCTCTTGCCCCCCCCCCCTATATTCGCCCTTGACTTGCTGATTGGTTCTTAGTTTTCAAAGGCTTTAAAAAGGCACACATGAACCATTTCTTCACATATCTTTGAATGTGTGATTTCAGATGAATAAAATCAAATGACTGAATCTCATCACCAAAATCTACGACTATTTCTTAGAAAAAAGTGATGAAAACTGTTTCCATATGATTTGGCATTTGTAGATACCTTCCCTCAATTTCAGCTCTTCTGGTTCATCTTGATTAAGAAAGGCTTTCATTTTAATTTAAATTATTAAGCCAAGTTCTCTCTCTATGACAAGGAGATCGAACTAATTTTGAAGCAGAATTTTTTTTCATTGATTTCAGATGAATTCATATTTTTGTGTTGATTAACTGAATTTCAGCAACTGAAGTTTATTAACAATTAAATGTAACTAAAATTTTAAGAGAACAATTAGTTACTCAGTAAGCTCCTCTTACAGTCATCCTTAAACACTGTAGCTTGAAGCTGGAAAATAGCTTTGATGTTTCAATGAAATAATTATATACTCAATACTAACATAAGTATAATTTAGTCTTAAAATTACGTTTTATTTGTAATCGATGGAAGAAATAACAAAGAAATGTAGATGATCAAAGATTTGTTAAAACCGCAAGGTATCAATAGAACATACAGTCTATTTTTTTAAAATATGATACTTGTGGTAGAAAAGCAAAATTCATTTTATGCAGTGAATTAAATATATATTTTGATATGCTTACTTGACATTAATGAAGTAATACTTCTAACTTCAATTTATTGCTTATGTTCAGTAATGATGGTTGATTCAATAGTATAACAATATTGTCTGAATAAAGAAATGATAGACCTACTACTAAAATTTAGTCATTAAAAAAAAAAAAAAAAAAAAAAAAAGAAATCATATGCAAATGAATTTCGATGATGCAGCTCCTGCAAACCTCAAATAACTTATTAATAAATTGCAAATGTGAAAACATTTTCAATTTTAAGGCTATTCCAACCACTCCGCTTCTCAAAGTCCAATATTTTGCAATGCTAGTGGAGCTACAAAATTTTCCTATTGGGTAATTCCCTGGCAAAATATGCTTTTAAGAAATATAATCATGTTATGGTAGGACAATAACAACAGTCAAGAAAACATAGAAGAAAATGAATACTATTTCTGTTTTTCTTTATCCAGGTTCAACTTCACAGCACCTGTTATTAAAGCTTCTGTAAATTCTTAAGCAAATCTAATTTCTTTGCCATTCAACTTGATATATGATGCTGAGAGAGATTTTCATTACAATGCCTTAAGTATAAGCAAAGAACATTTAAAATCTTCAATTTTTAACATTAAACTTTAGTTTGAAACAGGAAACTAAAGAATGATACATCACACATTGAACAAAAAGATTTGAGAAGGGGAGAAAAAAAAAAGCCACCACCATTAGAATTGACAAGACATTTAAAATGCTTCCCACAGTTTAAGTTCAAACGGCCTCTGCCAAAATAGTTTAGAGGCAAAAAGTTAGTGAACATTCACCCACACCACTAAAATCAAGACATGCACATCCTCCCCTAGGGACACCAGCTGGCACTTTGGGGAGGAACAATCAAGCTGTCAATCAAGATAGTTAGTTAGTAAGGATTAGTTACTAAAACTAAATGGAGATCACCTCTTCTTGAGTTGACGGAGTTCAGCCTATGACTTGCTGGGGAATATGGGCCTGTAGAACCTAAGTTACGGGGAGAAAATGATAAAGTTCCAGTTACTGACATTCAAACTCCTACCTAAAGATTTTACTCGTTCAGGCACACAAATTATGATAAACAGAAGGATAAGATGCTCAAATTCATTCAAGCAATCCAACTGGCGATTCGCTGAAAATAATTCTAATGTTTAAATTGTAGAGATGCAAAGGAAAGGTTTAAATGAAAAAGTTAAAGACAGACAGTAGATATAAATTATATATATGAAAAAAAAAAAAAAATATTTGCAAGTAGAAATAAAGACTACTTCTAAGTAAATTAAAGAATAAAATAACGTGTGACTTATCGTTATTAGAAATTTATAGTGAAGAATAAATAAGTTTACACACTTACCTTGAGGGCTGGGCATAATCGGCGTTCCAGGACCAGGTGGACCACCAGTTGATCCAGGAGGACCCTACGATGTTAAAAATATTGGAACTATGAAATGCTGAATTATATTTCTACATGATCTTTAGAAGTAAAAAAGACATTTCGTTACATAAACAAATAAATAAATTACCTTTTAAAAAAAAACTTTTGTATCTTCAAACAACTGTATTAAATCTATATGTGTTTGCTTTGCATTGTGTAATGGCAATTTTTATCTCATGTTTTTACCTTTGTTTCAATATAACTGAATGAAATTTTCAAGATACAACTGTTCAGAATTATTTTAAACTGTAAATTTTTTAACTTCTCTTCAAAACTCTTAACTTTTCTCAGGAAACATTAATGAAACATTAAACATTCAGGAAACAATCCAGAACTGTATTTTTTTTTTTTTTTAATTACAGTTTAGTCATTACTATTCCATAAATAATGATAACTTCTGTGCTTAATGAACAGTCACTGAAAAACAACAACTTGCTTTCATGAAAGTTCATGTATGGATCTTAGCTGTACAACTGTACCATGTTAAGCCTATACAGTAGACACTCGCTAATCCGGCACGTTCGGGACTTCGGCAGTGCCGGATTACTGAGCGCTGTCTAAAAATAGTCGTTATTGCGAGGATAGCGAAAATACCGCTAAAATAGAGAGTCAAAAGGGCTATTAATAGATATCAGGCCATTTTTCTGTGTTCTATTGTGATTTCTCTGATTTCGGTAGTTTTTGAAAATGTTAAAAAGGAAAACAACAAAGTATATTTTTATATAGTATTATATTTTAATATAGCGCCGGGAAGGCTTATTCAGTGTAAAAAAAAAAACCCTTAGACCGATGCCGGATTAGCGGGGTTTTACTGTACATAGAAAAATAAATCTAAGAAAGCTTTTCCGTTATTCCAAAAATAAAACAATCTCACACACATACTGCAGTTTTCTATCTTTTTCTTTCAGCTCTAACGCTAGCATTATAACATTACAATTTCTAGAGAAAAATATAAGAATGCAGATGACCAGACTTATTGTTAATAAAAGTAAAACTTTCTTTGATTTGAAAATACTTACTTTCATAAATATAAATTTTAATTTGTAATAAACTTTACAAGCACATATTAATAAATGTAAATTATGAGGGGAAATCTAAATCGATTTTCAGTTCTTCATTTAAATACCTGGATGTTATTTTTTTTTTTTAATTTTATATAATATATTAAGAATTTATTAACTTACAGCATAATTGCCAGGAGATGAGGATGAATAGTTTATCTGAAAT
>JAFIDM010000179.1:24896697-24912253 GCA_023159025.1 Thereuonema tuberculata | reverse complement strand
ATTTTGAGTTTCACGTAAATATTATATAAATTCTTCACAACACATTATCTTTAAAAAATCTTCTATATTCGTGATATTTCGCATTCTTTTATCAAGAATGCTTCATCGGACGTTAGGGATAAGCTAGGTAATGTGTTGTGAAGAATTTATATAATATTTGTATTGTTGTTCATGATTTAAGGTTTTATTTTACGTTCATTTTTATTTGCTTTTTGTGATAGTTTTTAATTAATTTGTACTTTAATCTATTTTGTAATTTTAGATCTAATTGATTTCATTGTAATGCATTGTATTTCTGTAGAGAAATTTATCTCAATTTGTGCGAATGCGCGAACTTCCTGGGGTAAATCACAACTGCACTCTTTATTTCGGTTGCCTAAACCAAGATTGTCCTCATACCGGTACTGGATTTTTTTTTTTCCCTGGGATTCTTCTGTTAATATTGTAGTCTTGTCAATAATCTTTTCGCAGGGAACGTTAAGGGGATTTCAGGACTCATCAAGAAGACTGAATTTCCATCTGGTGTCCTTTTCTTGTAATTTTTTTTTTTGGTTGGAGCCAATATAAAAAATTACATTAGCAACCTCCCATCCCGACTGGAATCCTGGCTTTGCTTGTCTTTCGAAAACCATTTTTTATTTTAAATATTGGAGAAAATTCTTAATGGCTCCCTTGCAATTTTTTCTTTTGTAAGTACAAAGACAACAATCAATTTTGACCTCCATTTCCTTTCTGAAGTGAAAAAAAAAAAAAAAAAACTGAAATAAATTTTAAATCAAGTGATTTAGAAATCTGATTATAGATGTACATACATCACAGGGTGATAACTGAATCCCTGCTGAAAAATGAACCTGTCCACTTGAAATCAGCTTCTGGGATTAAAGTGACTGCGATTATCTAATTAATAAAACTAACTGAGTTATTCGGAACTCTTTAATGTTATTCACGAATTGCTATACCGTTCGTCCATACTAATATTAACCATTATACTAAAAAAAAAAAATTTCTGTTGTCAAGCCCAAAACGTTGCTAACTGCTTCCTTCCCCAAACGAAAATAATCGAACGAATCGTCTTTAGTTACAATTTACATCGCGAGATGGCGCTGTCCCTACAACTAGAATTCTGTAGAAGTTAAAAGTTATTTAAAAATTTGGAATAAGCTGCATACGATGGAAGAAAATAGACTATTATTATGACCAATGCTTCGTCTAATAAAAACAAACAAATGTACACCATCAAATTAATGAAAGATATTATCTACATGCAATTTCTAAACAAAAGAATTACAATCGATGGCAATATATTATTTTGCCCAATTTGCACTTGACGAACGACGGCAGAATGACGTCTCAGGCTACTAAAACTTCATCAAAATTTGCATAATTGAAACGGTGATGTTTTCGATCCACTTTCTTGCTGTTATTTTAAACATCACATTACAGCTTTCATCCTTTCTCTATATATTATTTAAAAAAAAAAAAAAAGAAAAGTGACTAACAACAAACATATCAATAGAAGTTTCGCCAGCGTGGCTATACTTGTCTATCAGAGAGCTAAATAATGACTGCAATGCACAACCCCGGCCTGCTTGAGTCGTCTATCAAAAGCTATTGCAGTCATTAGGCTTATCTAAAGGCCAGTGAATGTTTTAGTCCTTCTGAATATCAAGTGACAGCTTGGTCTTTCAACGATAGCATATTATAGTAAACGGGCCTTGGCTTCAAGTCGATTAAAAGTCGATGACAAACTCTGAATGCCAACTCCTACCTAATTAAAACTTATCCTGAGACTGAGTGACACTCGTTGGTAGCCAATGGAGAGGCCACCAATCTTGGAACAGAGTTATTTTTGGTCAAAGAAAGAAAAAAAAAAAAAAAGTAAAACAAATTTCAGAAGATTAGTTCACTAAAATTACTTTCTTGAGTGTGTGTGTGTGTGTGTTTAATTGACAGCGAAGCTTTGATATTGTAAATCAAATGTATATTCTAAGATGGAAAAGTTTACAAGTTGCCAAATGTCAGCCTTTTGAGATCTTGGAAAGCGAATTTTTATGGAAAAAAAGAAAAAAAAATATATTGAAAGTTTCAGAAGCGGCTAGATGCTGCAAACTACAGTTTCGGACGTCATGTTTTCAGCAAAATGAATAATCTAAGTTAAATCATTCAATAAGCCTTCATAAACCCATTATATTTAAGAAAAAAAAAGATTAGATACGAGGGGGGAAGGGGGAAAGAAAGACTACGAACAACGAAACTATGAGGTAATAGTATTTGAAAAAAATCCCTGATAGTATTCTAAATAAGTGTGAAAAGATCCAAGATAAAACGATTTTTTTTTTTTCAGTAATAAAAAAAAAAAAAAAAGCTGAAGCCTTTATAGAAGGCTGTAAAATTCAATGAATGTACTCTTGACAAACCTAAATAATAAAAAAAGCACAATAAAGGCAGGAAAAAAAAAATACACTCGAATTCCGAAGATTCAGTTTGCAGGTCGAGTTTCGATTGAGGTTTTTCATATCAAAGGCAACTAATGGTAGGTATAATATGTCGAACATTTCCGCTGCCATTCAGTACTAGAGTTACACTAGCGACACTGGTTAGGTGCAAAATTAAAAGAAAAAAAAAATCACGTTGTTTTTTTAATAAAACCGGAACCTTTTAAAGTGCGGAGAAAAAGAAACGAGAAAAATCCCAACAACATCTTAATTTTGCTTCTAATTGTTTGCTTTTGGTCAAAAGAATCGTCGTCAGCCTTGGATAATTAATTGTGGTTTGCGATGTTTGCGCAAGCTTTAAGCAATTATAAACAATGACGTCAAAAGCACTGAGACAAACAAAAATTAAAAGTTAATTTCAATGTTTCTTATGTAAAGTAAGTATTACATTTGTAAAATAAATACAAGTTTTTTTTTCTTTTTTGTTCCCTTTGAATAATTTTTGTCTTTTTTTAATTACTGAGAAGTCAAAATAATGTACTAAAACGGAGATGAAGATGATGTAATAATTTTAACTTTTTAATTAAGAATTTATTATTTAACTGATTTTTAATTAATATATTACTAGACGGCTATCGTCGCTTCGCTCTAGAAGTCTCGCATATGTAACGGAAAACAACTTTTTATTTATTTCAAAAAAAAAAATTACATGAACTAAACTAAAAACGAAATTAAAGTTTATATTCTAAATATATGTAATACAATATGTAAATCCATTTGTAAGTCATAATTTGCGAAGTTGATCACGCCACAATACTCCTGTTGCCTGGTAACACGCGTGCAAACTTCGATTGTTTTTTAGTAATACAGATTATCGTCGGACAATGAAGTACGTTATTAAACGGAGAGAAATACAATTTCAAAGGGGATTTCAAACACTGCATCACCTTACACTAAGAAGTCCATTATGACGTCACCGAAGGGAACCGCTGGCTTTAAGGAAATACAATCGATATTTGTACTACCTCTTTAGGAACTTGGTTATGTTGAAAGCCATAAGTATTTTATTCAAGAAACTGTGATAAACCGAGTTAAAGTGAATACTCAAATAATAATTCATACAAAATCAGTAGTACATATTATAAATAGTTTTTTTCCCCGCAATCCATTGAACTTAGAACAATTTTAATGAAGCGGGGACAGGATAATTCTTATGGTTCGAGTCTCAGACAAGGTAAAAGTTTCACGATTCTGCCAATTTTTTTTTTGACAAGAAACGGTACGAAGTTTTTTTTTACATTCTTCACCATTCAGAAGAGGCGAGAAAGAATACGTAAGAATCTCATTTTCATTTCTTAAAACATTTACTTAAAACATATCAGCAACTGATTAAGGATAGCATGTGGAGACACAAACTTATTTCCTTTAGGGCAGCGTTTCTCAAACAGAAGGTCGCGGTGTACAGAAGAATAAAGATTGAGAAACATACGGTTTTATGGTGGCTAATTTTCTTAACATGAGCGCGCAAAGTGACTGGGGGCTTTTTTAATGTTTCTGAGCTGTCTATCTCGTAACTCAAAAAAAGAATTTGGTTCTGATTGATTTCGCATCGTGATTAATTTAATAACGAAATACAGAGAAAGCGAAAAGTCGTTTCGAGTCGAAAGAGCAGTTCCTCCTGAAGATTCCGGGGAATTTTCACCAGTGAAATCCTGCACGAGGCGAAATCCGATTCTCCTTTTATTCTATATCCAACAGGGGCCACAGACGGAGTCTCCCGTTGTTAAGCCAAGATAATTTCAAACAATTACTGTGGTCTAGGAAAACCTGACCTGCCTCCACAACATGACCCCTGCAAGCTGCTGGCGAATCCAACGCATTTGCCACATGAGAGCAGATTCCAGCCAGCTGTCAGGTGCTGACAAGACGTTCATTAAAACCCTATTCACATCAGTGACCAGATTGCAATTGGCCGTGAATATGCCTCCTTCCCATTCACGTCACTTACTCTCTCCAACAGCACAAGAGGGATTACCAAGAGTTTTCTTCCTGGTGTGCGATTCTCGGGAGATCGTTATGAAATAGAAGGGGAGAGGGAATTTATCCTAATTAACACAAGAGTTTAAATAAAAAAGAGGATGGGAACGAAATACATCTTACACCGTGGAATTGTTTAGTTGTGTGCGAAGCAACGACGTGATTTGAAACAACTGCATTTGAACAGTTTAAAACAAAATTCAGAAAATATATTACTCTCTCCGTCCGAAAATAAAGAGTTCCATTTCAAAAATTTTGTGGTTTTTTTTTTTATTTATTTATTAGGAGTAGAAAAATAGAAAAAAAAGGATCAAGTCTTCTTTGATAAACATATATTTATGCAATAACCAATCACCCATTGTTATTTATTAATAATTCAAATGCGCAGTTTTGAATTTTTATGCTTTAAACAAATTCACTGAAGCCTGCTGGCACATGATTATGTAATAAACACTTTTGGTTTTTTGCATTGCTGAGTAAACTTTCATTTTGTTTGTTTTTAATGCCCTTCAATCCCTAATATTGATCCATAGCATCGAATAACAAGTGTTGAATTAAAATAGAACTCTTTTATTTTCGCATTTGGAGGGAAGAGTTTGAAATCCATTTCAAGAAACAAATGATGTGAGGATGAATATTCCGTTCTTCAAAACTCGACCGAATTCACGATAACAATAAATCCAACGAAAAATAAATGGGATTTTTTTTTTTTTTTTTTTTAATATACAGCGTATATTTAAAAAGTTGTTTTTACCGTCTTCCGACTTTTCTTTGAGAGCATTTACAAAATACGAACACACCTACACAATCATAATTGGTTTCAATCAATATCGTGACCATTTGTCGCTGTAGTTTGGTGTTTTTTTTAACTAAGAGCAGATGATGAGGTCTCCCGCGCCGTTCTTTATCTCAGCCAATTAAGTTTTTGGTTAATTAGATGCGCAATTAAGATAGCAGTCAAAGAGATAAGAGAGAGAAAAAAAAAGAAAAACCTTTTCAATGGAAACCCCGTCATCCTGTTATGCTTAAATGGCAGCCCAACTGGATGACAGCTGTGCACACAGTTTGAAAAACAATTCACTGAAAGCCAATCCAATCTCTCCAAATACTAAAAGAGCAAACGGAAAAAAAAATCCCTTAGGTAAATATCAGCCAAATCTACTGTATTCAAAAGGAAGTGATGAAAAATAACTACGAAATTTCCAAAGATAAGATGAGAGTAAGATTGTATCTTAAGGAAACCTCATTGCACTGAATACTCAGAGGAGGAAAGTTAAAGATCCAGTTACTGCCACTGAAATTGCGGGAAGGTCTAAGCGCGCACAGGCGTACTTCTTCACGTTTGTTTATTTGTGGCGGGTGAGTTGAGCTTCAAACATCTCCAACCTTAAACTGAGTGCCCTTTTAAGTAAAACGGGGTTCAACAAGGAAGTTCATAAATATTTTTTTTTTTTTGTAGGTATTTCAAATCAGCACTGATGTCATTCTTTCCTTATCGTTAATAGGTAAAGTAAGTTACAGGTGGGGGCGGACTTTTCTGCGAAATACAGGAAAAACTATTTGACGATGAACATCTTCTTTCTTTCTTCTGGTTATTATTCGTAGACTGATCCTTTGCACAGTTGTCTTCCCGCTTTTCATTTTCCTAGAGCGCTATTTGTTTAATTCTCAGAAAAGTCCTTGAAGCTTCAGATGCCAATCGAATACACGATTATTTACTCGTACATATAAAATCGAAACAGCACTGTTGAAGACTAAACTAATTTTAATATGTAATTCACAGTCAGTAAAAATCATTTCCATCTCGCAATTTTTTTCTGAAGCTGTTTTTCAAAGATTTCAGATTTTAAAACGATTTTTTTCAAAGCTTAGTGAAGAAATTATAACTTCAATTTCAAATTTTAACAATTCATTAAAAAAATAAATAAATAAATAAAATAAATCAACTATTGGCTTAATTTAAAATGGCTTATTATTATTATTTGAGTACTGTACGCCATTTCTTAAGTGTCTGTGGGGGGGCTTCCCACAATGCCTAATTCGGGGGTTACGTGATTCCGTTGTGGTGCATCCTTTGCCCGGCGATGCACAAGAATGAGTGGCACTGATTACTTGAGTCTGCTGCCATGGGAAAGGAACTCGCACAGCTTAAGTTACGGCCTCTTCACACGTGTTCATTCAGACAGAGTGAGTCAACAGCGAACAAAAACTACAGCCGACTCAGTGATAATCTAGAACTCAATGCAAATGTCACAGCGGTTCCCTTTTTTTTGGTCTTCTTTTCATTAAACCCGATCTCTTATATTACTGTACGACAGCATATATTTTGTGTATCGTTTTACAAACTTTCTTCAGTTTAAGAAGCTATTTCGGAAATGGTAAACGAAGCAATTCGAGATTTAATTGTGCTAATTAAACATAATTATTAAAACAGTTCCTTAATAAGTAGTTAACGCAGCTTTCAATAACCAGAGCAAATAACGGCAGAGAATAGAAGAAAATTAGGAACGTAAAAATTACTAGGTTCTTTATAAGTCGTTATTATTGCTCTTATTTACAACTATGCAAAATGGTTTAACAATAAAAAAACGCCAATAAAGCCTTTAACCAAAAGAAACAAATTGTTTGTTATCTCAGTTACTAATACCCGAGTAATGTAAAATCGCGGAAAATCATAACAAAAACAGGTTAAAAAGTGCGAGTTATTCAACTGTAAATAGTTAAAGTTCTTTTAAAAGTTAGAAACTCGATTGAACGGGTCATCCACCATGACGTATTTTTGGGGACCCCCCCCCCCGGTTCGAGATATTTGGCATTGTTTTGTCAGCTAGCTATAGTTTGATGGCTAAGATTTCGGACTCGTATACTGAAGGTTATCGGTTCAAATCTGTATATCTTACTTTTTTTTTTCCTCGTAGATTTTTCTTCTTATTTTCCTAACTTTTTTACAATTTTTCGTGTGACGTTATTGTACTTCCTTTTTTTTTGTTATTATTTTTACATTTTTTTATTATTATGGATCGCCCTTAAATTTATGCTTTAGCATAAAATTATATGGGTTAAAAAATAAATAAATAAAAGTATGGAGCTTTCATTGAAGCAAAAACTTAGCACAAAAGAAAAATGGCGAACCACAAATAATAATAATAAAAAAAAAAAACACTAAAAAAAATTCTATATTTCTTTTAATGTTTTTTTGTCTTTTAACGTTTATTAACTCTTTTTTATTTTATTTAGCTGTTTACTTTTTGGAGTTAACTCTGAGAAACCTCTTAAGAGTTAAGTGTTGATTATTATTGGTCCAATATATGACATATAAGAAAAAGTGATTTTCACGAAAGCTTTTATTGTCCTAATTTCCTGATAATCCTTCGAACCCAACTACTTCTAATCCGAGATTCTATTTGTTTAATGTTTTAACTCAGAGTAAACTGTGATTTGATAAAACAAACACTTAAAAGAGATTAAAAAGACAAAAGGGAAGAACAGCAAACGATTAACTTAGCTGATAAACTAAACTGATTTGCGATAACAGAAGTTATAAATTACTCCGTTTGGATAATTACCCCCTTTTTTTTTTTTCATTTCCCTATGAATTCTCCTTTAGGTTCTCAGTAGGACTGTTTTAAGGACACAACAGTTTGAGGCAACCCACCCCCATTACCTTTCCATACAATCCTGATCTTAACTACACTCTGCTGGCTTCTCTGGTGTCCCAATGGACATTCAAAGAGCGCTACACAATTCCAAGGCTCAATTACAGACTCATTTCCACAGACTCTTTGACTGTTATTCGCCAAAGCAAGTACAGACCTAAATTAACCCACACAAGTGGCCAGGGTTTTCTGTATCCCTTCTTTATCACCTGTGAAACGGCAAAATGCAATTAACAAAATGGTTTAGACAATACCACATCTTCCATGATGTTGTTGTTGAGGCAAATCCGCGGAAAACCGAAGAAATACGAAATTCCCACAGCACGTAAATCGTGATGGATAACTGTATATTTTGAACGATATTTTTATTCGAAACTGTCTTCTACTGGGTTTTTTTTTATATCTCCCTAATTTCTTCAATCTTGTATGGACATTACGAACATTACCACATATACAGGCGGAAAAGGGGATGAAGATTCAAGGGGAAATCACTTCACTGAATTTATCGTTTCAAAACGCATAGGAAAGAGCTTAAATTAAACATCCATGCTGTACTCGGGATTCGAACCCAAACTCGCTCGCTTTAATCAATGAAAAGTTTTGACTGCCCAGACCATGCTTTTGTGTTTTTTTTAAAAATAGACAATGTGACCCTTTACATTAAAAACAAAAATTAAAGGCAAAAAGATTTAGTAATTAATCTCCATTAGCTGATCGCCAAGCATATTTAATTATAGAAAGATGCTTTCAAAATGACAAAAAAACAAACCCTGCACAGTGAATTTTTATTTTGTGCGTGGTTTACGTTTTTTTATTTATTATCTAAAGATCTTTATTTACATCTCACTTTACATTTTGATAAAAGAAAAATCAATCTAAAATTAATAATCATTAGTAATAGTCATTAAAATCATTAAAAAATTCTTGGAAATTTTTAATTTTTTTTTTTGGGGGGAGGGGGTTAATTTAATACTCTACGTTACAAGAACCAATTGAATGCATGGAATTCAACAAAATTCTCAGGAGGGAAGGGAAGGACGAGATAAACCTTGTGGATTATTCAGAAAAGGCGAAAAAAATACCGTCCTATGTTTTTATCTGTTTAACAGCGTCATTTCCAAGAATCAAAAATCTAATGTTACTTATTAAAAAAAAAAACAAAAAAAAAACCACCTTATGAAATAAAAACCGAGAAATTCTTCCTTTTGCCTTCTTTTAAGATCTTTTACATTTGTGTCAGCTTCAACCGTCTCTGCGTTATTCTTTAAAATATCATAAACTGAAAACTTTTACTGCGCTGCATCACTTCGACTTCACGCAGGCAACAACACATCCACACACACACACGAACTTTTTTTTAAAACGTTTTAATTTACAACCAGTCAGTGTTGAAACGAGAACTGAGGGTAACGAAAAGACAAAATGCCAGTTCCCACAAGGACCCGATACTTCGTCGGCATTAACAGATACATGGATTGCTTACGATTTGGCTCCAGTGGGAAATTCAGAATGACGGAAGTGACGGAGTTCAATACAAGTTTGACTTTTTAGTTTTTAGTGTGTGTTTTTTTTTTAAATTTTTAATGAAAATTGGATGATATTTCAGGTTTTTAAGTATAGTTATTTTAACTAGGATTGTTAAGACTTAAACTGAAAACCAAAACGAAAGAGACAGTGTCAAAAGCAAAGCGGTCCCATACTATGCACAATTGTACAAACAAAATAATTAAAAGCAAGAGCATATAAATGCAAGACCGTTCCTTTAAGTTTTACAGGCAAGCTGTAAACTAGGGGCCGCTAATAAAATGCTTAGTGCACTAGATACACCCAGCCCTCTGCAAAACAACGTTCCGGTTGCTTCTCTACAGTTAAGATATGCGAGCTGCGGAATGGCAATCCGACCTTTTCCTATTCCCGAGTTGGTGTTTGAAATAACTCAGCCCACATCAAGACCGTTCCACATCATGGAAGTCTCAATGAGATTAACCTTATCGCCCAACTACAAACAGATAATTATTATGAAGACTTTTCTTCTTAACTATCATTCTTGTGGCTTAGAAGCAAATGGAAATCATGGCGTAGTAACTATGTTTAGAAGTTAGCTAAAGTCCAGTAAGCAATTAAGTTACAAGCGACAACCCTCAAAGGCTGTAAATTAATCTCAACGGGTTCAGATTATCATTATTCCGCGTGGCTGACATGCATTCTGCTTTGTTTCTATAGACAATTCGATGAAAATTTCTCCTTTCCATCGCCATGCATAAGTTCATAATAAAGATAAATTTGATTTTACAATGAGATTTCACTTAATAAGAATATGCTGTTTTTATTTTTTTTTTTCCAGACTGATTATCCTAATAGAATATTGAAAACTATTCTTTACAGTCTTTCTAAAGGCTTCTGATTTTCTACGCCAAAAAACAAACAAAAAACAAGCAAACAGAAACAACTTTTTTTTTTTTTTTATAAATTAAGGTTATATTTCATATATTTCCTGACCAATGCTCCACGTTTGTCATCGTAAGTTACAGAACAAACAGCTGCTAGGTTAACTTATTTATTTCCTTTTTCGAGAGGTTTGGGAAAGATCCACCGCAACCCAGCCGGATCGGCGACAAGAAGAACACTCCAATAGAATAAAACTGTCATAATTATTTTCATATCTGTACACATTTATTAGCTTTCCATATGAGTGTGTGTGTATATATATATATATAGGACCGAATACTTTTGAAAATTGTTGAAAATGAGCCCCGCAAAGGCAGCTCGAAAGCTCCAGAGCATTTATGTATGGTTTTAATTTTTAATTTTAAAATGCTCTATATTTTTTAAACTTATTTCTTCACATGAATTACTAAGCTCACGTAAAAACTTTTCCTTCACATTTTCAAAATTTCATTAAAAAAAAAAAAAAAAAAAACCTTTCGCAGCGAAATTCCTAAAGTTCGCTTAGTTAGATGAAATAAACAGCACCTGTTTTCGAATTTGTGAACAATACGGTTATTTTTCACAATGAATTTCTTTAGAATGTCCAATGGCAACCTAACTGTACATTTGATGCAAAACTTCCGCCCTGTGGAAAAAAACATTCAACATAAAATATAAAAATACTAATAAAATGAAATGTCCATACTCGATACAGATTCTCAGGTGTTGTATTAAAATAACATGAGTGAACGAGTTGGTCCTTTTGTTGTTTGTTCGTTGTAATGACGTTGTTCCTTCTTCGAATCCCCACTGAGGACCGACCGCTCTTAGATTGATAAGATTTTTAACCTACCTGAGGTCCTCTCCAACAACAATTTCCTGTTTCCTGAAAGTCGAATTAACAAAAGAGGCGGGGGAGGGGAAGGGGTCGTGATTAGAGCAACCATTTTACGACGTTTTCTTTTCTCATCAGATTAATGATTCAGCTCGAATAAGAAACTAATTATAAAACACAGACACGTAAATCATGTTTACGGTTTGCAAATGTTTTCCCCGAATGATTTATTAATCGTTCACGAAAGAGGTTTTCATTAAACTTTTGCAACCGACCTTCAAACTTGGCAAAAGGTATTATTATTCTCTGAATACTTCTTTTGAATACTTTATACAAAAAGCACAAGGGGAGAGAATTTGTTGTTTGTTATTTATCTAAAAATGAAACAGGCCTTTTAAGCAGAATATAAATGGTGCTAAATGAAGGAAATTTAAAAACAACAGACTATCTTTTTCAGCAAACAGTATTGTACGTATTTAAACAAATATCTTCATTCTTGTAGCACTGTTTTTCGAATCAAGACAACTTGGCTTCACGTTTAGACTACGAAGCCTCCGATCATTTTGTCGTTGTAAAATGTATTACTAAAGTCTAATGATACTGACGTAATGGCGTAGAGTAAGTGGAATGTACTTATTTCTGTCAAAATGACGGTATCTTTACGCCAGCCATTTTATTCTGCTAGTATATTTTCCTGTTAAACCAGTCTTTTTTTTTTGCATTCGCTGAAGTTTTCCCAATGAGTTCCAACTAACAACCCGAGAAGGAGCAGGAATTTTAACCCTACAACAGAAAATATCTTTCTATTCTGTACAGCTTTTTGTAACGACACTGCTCGGTTGACAAGTTGGATTTTACGGCGCGACTACGCTACGCAACCACGTACGCCATTTATTTACGCCTCGATCAGTAACAGAAGCAGTCGATTACTAGAAGTATGTATCGTGCAGCTTTGTAATTCCAATTCTGCGGTGACTTAATACTAATGACCTCACAATCATTTTCTTTTCTGTTTGTTTAGTTCCGGGACGAGGATTAGCAAATAAATTAGTCTGCCTATTACGCGTACAGGAGTTAACTGGTCGTCTTCTATTTGCCCTCGAGATGAAAGGGAGCTTATAAGCTCAAAAGAGACGAATGCCGGAAATCAGCACTTAAACGAACAGGCATTTCGTTTTACCTTGCGTTAAAGCGCTATTGGTTAAGAAATAAGTACCGAAATAAGCCGAAGCGTCTTAGCCGGCTTGGAGGTATTGTAGAATGCTATTTTGGATAATGGAAAACCGCCTTTTTGCACTCTTCCATTAAAAAGATAATTACAGAGTAATGGAAGTCAAGCGATAAGATAAACGATTAAATAAAAAAAAAAGGGGGGGGGGGGAGAAACGAAACGTCTCTGTAATTTTACACTCCATGTTAATATATCACCTAAATTTACGAAATGAATTACTGGTGCGTATTGCTATATTTACTCTAGACCCTTCATTATCGAGTTTCATACAAGGATCTCCGCGCCCAGAGATAAGACGAACGATCTAATTACTGAAGTTGCAAAGAAAGAAATAACGAAAGTCAGAAAAACTGTACTGTAAAGATTTCTCCCCATTTTTTTTTTTCTTCCTCTTCTTCGTCTTGTTCTTTCTCCTCTTATTGCTTTCCTTTGAAAGATCGACGAAGACGACAACACTATTAGGACCCAAGACTTGTTTTTAATTAGATATCAAATCTTGGCAGCTCTTTCCAATTACCGAGTTCTAAATATAATTCAGGTAAAGATGTCATTTCCAAACGACAGGATTAAAATAAATCGAAAAGAACACCCTCTTTGCTACAAATATCTCGTGCGCGTAAATTAAAAATCTGCTTATCTTTGGCCGACAGTTAAGAAAAAAAAAAAAATACGCCAACCAACAATCAGACCCAACCATTTCAATTAACATTCTTTCAATGACTGAAACAAAACCCTAAAGGAGCTGAAAATTATACTGAACTTAAAAAGAGAAGGCGAAGAAGAGGAAGAAGAATGGACTTGGCGTTATTTAAAACGACTTCAAGGGTTATTTTCAATGGCTTTTTACCTCTTTCCGTTTGGAAAGAAAAATGGGCTTTTATTTTTCGAATACCAATAAATTGCTGGACTTTAGGCTGTTCTGTTTTTCTCGCCGAAGAGTCATTAAAGAATAACTGTGAGCTTAAGAGTGATGGTTCTTAATGGGGTTTCCACTGTTATCGCTTGATGACACGTTCACCCCCACGAACAACAACAACGTCCCCCGTCATTCATCGAAGATGAAGCTCGAGAGTGCACGCATTCAAATAACTACAAAATAAAGTAGGAAATGTGCTTTAAAGGCAGATGACCATCTAAAAACATTGAAATCATTTATTTATCTCGAGGTTTTTACAGCGAAAAGTGTACGATTGGCGAAACCTAAACTGTATCATCTTTAAAGGATAGTTCGTAATAAAACGTGGGCACCGTTTTAACTCACAACCCGTTATTATTCACAGCTCAAACTAACAACACTAGTGACAGTGATTACTTAAACTTCATAGTCTATCTCTATAACTATTATTTTACTTGTCAATTTTAAAATATGGCTATACAAGGATAATTTAATTATCATCTTTCTTTTCTTTTGGTTGCGTAATTTTGCAAGAGAATAAATCGCGTTACATCAATAAGAAAATAGATCTCCTTAAGAAAATAATAAAAAAATCATACTATTAATAGGCAAAAAACGTACAGATGTTTGTTTGTCATCACAGTGCAGAGAGCGGAGAGAGAATATTTTAAAGACCAGTAGTAGTCCAGTGGTTAGAGTTCCTGACTGCGAGGACGGAGGTCCTCGGTTCGAATCCCATGCAAGGCGAAAAAAAATAAATAAAAAAAAGATAATTTGAATTTCTCAGCAAGAGAAAAAGCAGATAGATCGAATGCAGCAGGGTTTATACATTTTATTCCTTTTAAAAATTGAGCTTCGAACATCTTTTTCAATCTTGTGTTTTTGGAAAAATTTCACGGTATTTCAAAAATGTGGAATTTGTTTTACTTCCGTGAATATTTCACGGTTGCAACTAGTAGTGCATTATTAGGATTAATAGTTTATAAGCCCTCGAGCACACTCGCTTCCAGCTCTTACTCGATATGTATTTTTTTTTTTAATATATTTTCTTTCCTTTCTAATTATTTTTAAATAGAAAATTGAATGCCGATAACCTCAATTAAAGCCTGTGACCCTCGTTCACAGAACAGAATTACGTCACAGCCACGTTTACTCGACCATGAAGTTAATGGGATTAATATTCAATAAACAACATCCCCCTTTTTCTCTTTATTTTTAGTAGTATTTTGAAAAAAAAAAAGAAGAAGAAGAAAGATCGGAAGTCTTCTCTTAAGATTTTCGTAAAACACTAGTAAAAAGTATTAAAAAAGTTATTGGACTAGTCTGGACTATGTACGTGTGTTTTGTTTGTTTGTTTGATGGCAGACGTGTTTTCAGTGTGTAACCTGGTAATGACGTAGAAAGAGCGACGGAGGTTATTATGCGCCAGGAACAAGGCGTGCGCATCGAGAAGAATTCGTGGAAAGAAGAAGAAGAGACACAAGACACAAAGAGACACGAAAAAAAGCAGAAAACACCCTTGCCAGCTCCGGGATTCGAACCAACTCTTTAGGCGCGTCAGCTGCATGACAGGTCACTGCCAGAAACTCAACCTTACATCCAGTTCGAAGATGAAACCAGAGGAGGATACACATCCGCGTTAGATAACAAGAATTAATAATTCTTGTCATTCGCTTTTTACGGTTAGTCCCATACATACGCGCGTCGCAATCTGTCCGAGCGTGAAGGAAAACGGCGGGAATTGTCGCCTACAGTAGAAAGTGTTCAGAAAACGAAAAAAGAAAAAAACAACGAGGGGATCGCAGGACTTTAACCCGTTGGCTGGTCTGGTGGAGCGACTACAGTTACCAGTGCCTTGTAGGGAAACCATCGCTATCTCTCCATCTAATTAATGAGTGGTCCGACATCGTTTTAATTAAAGCACCCGTTTCCTTGTTTACTGATGACATTGGCAATTTATTTCATAGACAAGATCCTGATAACTGATAAATATAAATGTAAAAGGAATTGCAATCAAATCAAACAAGTGTCGTTCCATTC
>JAFIDM010000179.1:24880277-24896687 GCA_023159025.1 Thereuonema tuberculata | reverse complement strand
AAATGTAAAAGGAATTGCAATCAAATCAAACAAGTGTCGTTCCATTCATATGCAAGTAATTAAAAGGGGGAAAGGAATGCTGTCGCCCAACGACTGATAAATTGAAAATTGCGCAATGCTGTCATAAAAACAAAATAAACAAATAATAATAATAATAATAATAAAGAAATTAAATACGATAAAGACGATAATTTTCAGCATTTTCTCAAACCGAATGCCAAATAAGTATGCGGTCAATCAGTGTTTCACATTAACAGGATAACGGACGCACAGAATCACAGATGAAGAAAACATTCAACTTTCTTATATTATTGGTCAAATGACTAATAATCGTTCCATTTAGAAGTTGCACGGTACCACACGTGACTGCAAGACATGAATATCAACAGAAACCAAACTAATTCGTTAAATTTAAGAACAAGATGGTGAATAGTAAACAAAAGATGTATTCGCAACCCGCATTCAACATCTATCTAAATGCCATTTTAAAAAAACAGCACACTGAGATTTTACTATCATTTTCTCAATAAACATCTTAATTCTTTAGCACAAAATGCAAATAATGTACCACGATGAATGATTGGAATATCTACGCTAACGTAAACTCTCTTATTAACAAACGAACGGACAAGAAGATCCGGAATCTACATCTTCGGTGAAACAAATATTTTTAAAACGTTGGACGGCGCGGCGGAGACGGGAATCACTTAAAGTTTTGGCAGACGGATGAGTTTATAACAAACGAACTCTTAGAGTTTCTGTTTTTATTACTATTGTTATTTAAATTGGGTTTATTTTATTCCAGTTTAGACTGAAGATGTTGAGCTGCCTATGAACTGCACGATTATTCGGAAGAAAATGGCCAAATCGCGTCTCCGTGCAAGGGGGAAAAAAAAAAATCCCAATGCCAGTTATTTAGTGTGTAGGACAGAATACAATCGTTTTTGACGGGGGGTTCCACTTCCTCAGGCCCATTGGTTGCAGACTTCTTTCACATACGTCGTTGATGTTTTTCCCTGAATGCGGGCATTCATACAAGGCCTTGCGCTCATAACTCAGCAGCAATTTTGGAAAATTAAACATAAAAATCAAAAGTATGTCTTTTTTCTATCAGACGAATGTCTGCTGTTGTTGTATCAGTCCTTAAGTTTTGAGATTTAAGTCGGTGTCAGGCAAATTCAATGCTTCAAAAACTTATTTATTGAAATAAAACAATGTTAACCTAATAAACCTCTATAAGTACGCGATAAAAATCCTTTCAAATTAACGTTATGTTAACAAAAGCTTGAGAAATTCCTTCCTCTCTGTTAAGAATTGGGTTTTCCGACTGTTAAAAATTGTGACTAGCCCAGTTAATACTACAAATTACACCAAAAACATAAATTCGGACAGACTTAAAGAATAGCAATGCAAAACCTTGGTTTTCAATATCACATCTTCAAGATGCTTAAAGTGCTCGCGCTGAGAGTTGAAACTCCCAGAATGCAAAGCAGATTATAGATTGTCCTTTCCTGGCCGTTCGCTAACATTGAAATAGGAGAGGTCGCTTCTCTTCTATTTGAATGTTAGCGAACGGCCAGGAGAGGACAATCTATAATAATCTGCGTTGCATTCTGGGAGTTTCAACTCTCAGCGCGAGCACTTTAGTCTCCAAGAATTCTTGAAGGTTTCTCTTTCGGCTGAATAGAAGAATCTAAGTAAAAGATAAGAAAACTTCAAAATAAACTTAACCACTGATGTCGAATAATGACAATACGACAGCGCAAAAACGACCTTAAATTATATGCAAACAAATCTCGAGTGGTTTACGCCTAATAAAGTAATCAGGTCTTCAGCTGTCCAGTGAGTATAGTCGCATATCTATGTATTTGAAACGTTAAGAATATCAATGAAATATATATTGCTATACAATTTTCTACATTCATCCAGTAATTAAGAGCTACTTGATTTCTTTTTTTTTTAAATAAATTATTGTTACTCTTTTTAGTATTTGGAACAGAGAAGATTCCTTCGTTTATTAACTGTCCATCAACTTAAAATAAAAAAAATATTCACTTGAGTGTATGTAAACTCTGTATTTCATTTTATCTCCCAACAGCATTTCCGTATTTTTTTTTTTTGAAGCCTGCTTAGGTATTAAGTTTGTAGATGCAAAATAAATTAATGTAAAACCTAATAGCATTAAAGATAGAAAAGCCGATTTAGTGACGTCGCCGACTCTTGCCAATTTGTCTTAAGTGGAACTGCGAGCCAAGAAATTAAATACAAGAGATTCAATAAATACATAGAAGTGATAAGGGATATTTTCTAATATTGAATATCACATTACTGTATCATCCTCTGCTATATACCCTTCTTTCTTCTTTTTTTTTGGTTTTGTTTTGTGCTTATACTTATTTACGCACAATTTTTCAGCTTAAATTTCATAAATTTCAAAATTCATTAAAAAAATATATATACATAAGTGGCGTACCAATTTTCGAATAGCGGCATAGAAAGAAAAAGTTCATAAATATGGCGGTTTCCTTTATTCTTTCTTAAGGATTTAAATTATGCCAATATGAACTGGAAAGAACCACTTTCGGGGTTTCCTCGGTCAACTAGCTGTTTACTTATAACAAAGGCGCTGTAACGTACTCTGGTGGTATTGAGTCGGTATTTCTTTATTATATACAGGCCCAACAAGCAATCAAAGTCTTCGAATTTGACAGCCTAGATCTGTTACAGAAGATTGATTCACTGTTATGGTGTGCGACATATGACAATCATGTGAATTCACCAGCGTTTGTGCTCGATTTGGATGCGATACCTTTGAACGATAGATCTACATCTCAGTTCCCATTGCAGTAGAACTTCTTTGTAGCACAATGAGCTCGTAGGCCACCGTCCATTGTGCAGTGTGGCTAGTTGCCTTGTCTTGGTGGAAAACGACCTTCGGAGATACCGTAGAGATTTGATGTCTTTGCGGTTCCAAAATGTGCTTCTATTAGTAAGCTGCATTTACTTTAGCATTAGGTTTAACGTTACGGATTGGGAGCTTGCCGCTACAATCATGGATCCGTGTGGGAAACTTTCCTTACATTCCTGCGCGTAGTCGGTAGAAAATGGTCAGTTTCTTTTCACAATCTGATAGCTAGACCCCTGCTTCTTCAAGGCTGACCACAAATTCGCATTTGTAACTTGCAAGATGGCGCTCGTATCGGAAATTGCCGTCTACAATTCGTCTTCCTCTCCATCATGTGTTGCGTTTTGAGAGTATGAACTTTAGCTTCGTGACGCACTTCTAACTGTAGATTTTTGGATATTATGCGAGGAACTGCTGTCTGAGATTCGCTTACCGGCTAGGCAATGTTCCTTTGGTTTTTCCTGCATTGCCAACGACTTAACGTTCTTCACAATCAGGGATCAGGTCATGGCTTCCGAAGGCCATAAGAGCATGCTGTGGCTGCTGAGTCAAAATGTCTATGACAATTCAGAACAGCGTGGATTTCTTTATCGGAAATTACAAATCCCTTCTCTTTACACTGTTTAATAATCCTGTTGTATGAGAATCCGATATCGGGAAAAGCTCCAAAGGCGATGTTTTTGGAGGCATTTCTCTAAATAGCACGGAACATTTAATTGGAATGTACAGTTCGATAGCTCACGAGTAGAACGCCATGTGGTTCGCCCATCGCATCGTCGAGGCCGCACATGCACATTGGAATTTGCTACCATAAAAGTGAATCAACTTTCTGTATTACCATCTCAACCTTCTAGGATACAGATTTGTCTTTAAGAAGGAGAATGATTTTAACTCTTTTACTCTGCCATTCCTCAAAACTGAATCTATAATTGAAAGAAATGCAAGAGGAAATTTACTAATTCAATTCCCAAAGTGTTTTTAAAAAACTCAAATCGCTGCCGTTTTCATAAGCATGTACACATCGTTATTAGTTTCAATGTAGAGATGATACAGAACTCTACGATTTTAAACACGGATTTCTTAACATTTAGATCTACTATTAATTGGCTTGATTAAAAATATATTTTTTGATAACACTACAGTAAACGCCCGTATAGCTTCTCGCTATCATCTGTAGTCTTGGGAAGCACCTTGCGTTTAAAGATTTTTTAAGGGGCTGCCAAGTTCCTTATCTTTCTGTCCTACTTTACCTTGGGTCTGATCCGAAATGTTTCTACAATGTACTGTAAGTATATAACAGAGGTTCTCTAACGAAGCTATTGGTTTAGAGAAATGCAAATTCAACCTCGGCACTTAAACGCGGCTTCAGGCGGTTTTATTTACTGTAAATTCTTAACACATCGAGAGGTTGCAGGAAACCACAGCCTTGTATTCTGCCGCCGAAGAAAATAAGACACAATTTAGAAACTTACATTAAAAAAAGAAAAGCAGCAGTTCTCTTCATTCTATGATAAAAACTGAATCATCTGGACGATAGAAATCTTAACACGCCTCCGGACTTCGGCGAAACTCAAATCAACGTTGGAGAAGAAAAACACAGCGCTGCGACTCCAGTAATAATAAAGTATAGCTTCAAGAAAGTATCTGACGGTAATGCTCACGTAATACATAAATGAAAACTAATGGATATTCCTGTTGCCATTACGATGGACAGCAAAGAATATGTAGGAATCAAGTAGCTGCCCATTCCTACGCGTTATCCCTCTTTAAATTCTAGATAAAAACAGATATAGTCAAGATTCTTCCGAAGATAAAGCGCTTCCCATTCAAAAACAACTTTCTACGGTTAGCTATATTTCAAGTCTTTGTAAGGACTATTGTTCAGTCGTCGTTGTCAAGATCGAAAGGCCTTGCTTATTTCAGGACAAATTTCAACAGCTAAGTTATTTTCCAATAATTCCTGTAATTTCTGGATGGCTGCGGATCTGTGCCTTCGTTGTTGGGAGTTCAGATTTGTCCAGACGAGTTGGACTTTTATACTTACCGTGATGCACCGACTTCATCATTCTTACCCACAATGCTAAGTTTTATCTGATGACGTTAAGTCTTTAAAATGTTTTATAAAAAATTATGTCGACGATTAATACTGTAAAGCACCATAGTAATAAATTTTACAGATTTTTTTTTCATTCAAATAATAAAATTTTTTCAACACTTACAAATAATAAAATAATAATAATAAATAGTAATACAGATATGATACACAATGGATCACACAATCACAAACATTAAATTTTTTTTGGAATTTTTTTTTTTTTTTGCGTTATTTAATTTACATTGAAAGAAATTCGTAAAAAAAAAAGACAAAAGTACATGATAAATCATTGAAATAAAATTAAAAATATATTTAAAAAAAAAAAAGAAGAACAAACAATCACTATTTTCCCCAATCTTTTACAATAAACATATACTTCGAAAAACTAAAAAAAACAAAACAAAACAAAAAACAATACAGTGCATTAACATATAGTTACCCAATATTTTTTTTTAACTTAAAAAAAAAATATCGATTATAATATATTTTGTTTTAATTAAGTGACACATACAAAGGGTCAACACTGCAAAAACTATTTTTTTTTTTTTTTTTTGGAAATAAATGAATCATTTTCTAAAAAAAAAAATATTAAAATATCTAACTGACGTGTGTAAAATCCGAAGGGAAAAACTAATCGTCCACTAAAGCAACATTCAAATACCACTGCACAGAAATGAGCAAATTCAAGGGTATTTTATTTACTTATTTATTATTATTTTTTTTTTTAGTACTAGTGAAGTGCAAGGGTGACATTTGAAAACAAATATAGGGGAAATGAATTTTTCCCTTTTCAATTTTCAAAAGACAGGCAACTACGGTGACAGTGCATGCACAACAGAGCACACAAAGCAAGCTAAGAGCACTTACCTTGCCACCCTACGAATTCCCCGCCATCACCTAAAATTAAAAAATAGCGGATAATTGAATCAATCTCCGAATGCCCTCGTTTATTAACCGGTGCGGAGTGAAGCTAAATTGAATTAAAAAAAAAAGAAGGAAGAAAAAAAAAAAAAAAAAAAAGAGAGAGCGGTGTAGATATGTAGAGAAGAGATTTTCGTCTTCGAAAAAAATGGGACATCTGCTATACGTAAAACATTAGTCGATTACTTTTTTAAATAAATAATAACAAAATAAAGAAACTTAACAAATCGACGGGGAAAGGACTGAGGAGGGTGAGAGTAATTAGTTGTTTTTAAATTAAAGGCATAAAAAAAAAAATAGAAGCAGAAGTAAACTGGAATGCTTGAAACGACTACATTACAAATTAATAAGCAAAAGAAAAATCATAAATATTAATAAAAAAAAAAGGTTGAGGGCGTTATAAATTAAGCAGCAGAACTTAAAGGCGCGCGCATGTTTGAAGAGGACCGTGTTTATCGTTTCAGAGATTAATAAGTGCAGAGAGATGATCAAGGAAAACTTGGTATCGCAAGGGGAGGGAAGGAAATGAAACTTATTCCATGAATAGTGGTTTTTTTAAAAAAAAATGGTTAATTATATTTAAACGACACAAAATGCAAATTAAGAACAAAGATATCGAAAAAAGTAAAACGAAGCGGGGAAATTAAGTAACAATACGTTGGGTCTCTCTCTTGTATCGAATACAGCGTTTTTAAAAGCAAATGAACTGTATTAAGCCAACGGATAACTTTCTACTATGGACATCAGTTCTTGTCGTAGTTTTGAAATTAAAATTTAATATTAGTTTCTTCATTAGGAATTAAATGAAATTTGCCCATTTACTTTCATTTTTTGAAAAGTAAAAGCTTAAATATTTGTCGATGCGTTAATGTTGCAAAAAAAATAAAAATAAATAAATAAATAAGATGTAGGACACGGAGCAAAGAAGGCCTAAACTTAAGGGGTCAAATCCCTAACGTTTTTGCTACAAGGCAGGCAAATTTCTTCACGATTTAAGTCCTAGTCATAAATGTCTTGTAATAATTTAACTTAAGCCTCGGTTTAACTATTTAAAATGCTGACGATCTCGTTAATTTAATGAGAAATCTTGGCAAATTGCCTCGAAAAAGGATTTGCAAGTTTAACAGAAGAATTCGCCTCACAAACAGAATCTACAATAACTGCGTTGTGCAAACAATCCAAAACGCGATTCAAACAACAGAACGGAAAATAAATAGACCAAAAGCAAATTAAGTTCTTCTACTGATCTGAACCGGGTTTTCGTCTATCTTCTTTCAAAAATAATTTGATAGACTTATCAATCTAAGTCAAAATAACCCTTTTCGACCTTACAAGCTGTTTATTTATTTAAACATATAGAAATGTATCCATTAAATTGTTCCACCCTCAATTCCCATTTTCTCCCTTTCGAGTTTTCAAGCAATGAAATATAAAACAGTAAATTTCGTTAGTAAATCATTTTAAAATTTCAATGATATTATTACTGTTACGCTTTATGTTTTTTTTCTCTTAAATATCTTATTTTCACTGCTTAATTCCTCTATGAACCTTTTCAAAGATACCTTATAAAATATTATAATGCTAACATATTAGGTTAATAATCAGAATAAATGAAACTTTAAAATTTTTCCGTTTTTTTTTTTTAAATCATCAAGTAACTGGAGACAAGATTTTTATATAAGCTTGAATTTCTATAAACCTTTATTATTGAAGAGAATAAAACTAAATAATTACATAAATAAAAATAAATAAAAAGTAGAAAGAATTATTTCAACAAATAAGCTTAAAAGAAAGAACAAATAGAAGATTAAAATTTCCAGTGATGAGAAAGGAATAGAAGGGAATAGTGAAAATAATTTTCTTCTTTAATTATGACGAAAGTGGGCAGAGAAATCTGAAGAGTATTCATTCCTACTTTCACTTCATTTTCATTTTAAAATTCAGAAATGAAGCTTATGGGTTATGCAATCACCAAGATTCTACAAATCTTTTCAATTTCAGAAAAGTGTGCTGTACTAGGGTTTTTCTAACTTAAAATCCATCCTAGAAAAGATACTCCGTCATACACATAAGGATGGACTACTCAGATGTGGTTTCCAAAAGGAAAATAAAAAACCCAAACAACGTTGGGGGCAACATTAAACAGATCACTGCGTAATAAATGTCTTCAACATAATAATGCTTAACGGGCTTTCCAACTGTCCAGAAGTTCCAGTAAGTCCCAGATATCAGCAGTGAACTGAAAAGTGTTCTAAGAACCTCTGTAAAGAGATTTATTGGCAATATAAAAAATTCCTATTACAAACTCCCAGGGCTTGTAGAGGGGACAGAGCTGATGACGTTTTGAATAGAAACCCATGCGCGGAAACGCACCGCGCCACAAGCAAACCAAAATCATTTTGCACTTGCCGTCCGAGATCATCTCAACCAATGGGAAGATGGCTAGACCGCGGTGGCCCAATTACTTGGCCTCCACGATCGCCCGATTTAACTCCACTAGACGTTTTCCCGTGGGGCCACATGAAGAATCGTATTTACGAGACCCCTGTAGAGTAGGAGGAAGATCTGCTTGCATGAATTCTGGCCGCGGCACAAGAGATTCAATTCAAAACCAGGTATTGTTGAGCGCGTGTATCAGAACACGCTACGCAGATACAATTTTTACAACGAAGTTGGTAGTGGCCAAGTCGAGCAGCTCTTGTAGTGGACCAATATGCAGTACAGTACATTGAATAAAACATCCTTTCCGCACAGGAAAAGTGGAAACATTTCTTTAAGGAAATTCACGTCAGTAACGCTCTTTGACCCAGCAGAATATTTATCGTTATGTTTTACAAACACTTGATTTCATTTTGTTTTGCTTCTGGCGTTTCCGGACACGAGTTCCTATTCAAAACGTTTTCTGCTCGGTACCCTCTACAAGTCCTGGGAGTTTGTAATAGGAATTTTGAAATACCCTGTATAAATTCAGTTAAATCTATCTACGAGTAACTTTTTTAACAACTATTTCCGATGTGATGGAATCCGATGACTTGAGGATTGTATTATAAATTCATTTTCGCCAAACAGCTATTTGAATAAATGTCCCAGGAATAACAAAGACTAAATCCTGATAAGACATCTTCTAGTGTTTTGTTAATAAAATGGTAAGTAATTTAAGTCACAAGATGCAAATTTCACCTATCTTTTTGTTTTCTATCAAATTATTATTATTATTCCATATTAAATGAAATAAAGCATTAGGATGGCTGTTAGATATTTGAGATTCCGCGCAAAGAAAGTAGTTCCACTTCAAAACTTATTAACTTGGCTGTTAAACGTGAATTGATAGCATGTTCGTGTGCACTTTTTTTTTTTAATTATGCAAATATATTAGGAAATTTGGGATAAGTTTGAAGGCGGAAGGATACATGATATCCTTTATGTAATTCGTCTCCGTGTAGAAGATGAAACAGACAATAACGGGAAATTAGTATAAAATATGAAAGAAATAAAAAAATAATAATAAAAAGAAGAGATAGTAAAAATAAACAGAATAAATCCCAGATGTGTTTCTGGACTGAGCTGTCGTAAGAAGTTGACTTCATTCTTGATTCAGGAAATAAAATTCCTATTATAATTATTTATTATCTCTATATCTATTATTTATTTTCTCTATATCAAATCGGACTAGCTTTTCCATGGAGGAGAGAATTCTTCGCATTTCTTTACGAGAGAAATCATAAAAAGCTAAATGATGTTTTGTTTTTTTTCTTTCCTTAAAACTCTTACATAACTACCAGTAAAAAATAAATATATATATATATATTTTCCATAATATCAAAAACAAAACAAAACAAAAACTGTAATATAAAAACTTCTTGATAATAAGGCTATCGAAAAATAACTATCCTATTTCACATGTCTGTCATTCTTTTTTTTACATTGTATTTAAAAATAATAATAAAAATAAAAAACGACGAATATAAATAAAGTGCAAATGAGATAAAAAAAGGGTGCTTTACAGTATTAAATAGATTCTAAAAAAATTAGATATAAAACAATTTTAAAGAATAGCATTTATTAATAATGTAATTACCTTTAGAAAAAATAATTTTTAATAATTTTATGGAAATTTTCCAATTTTTTTTTTCTTTTTAAACATTGAACAAGGCAAGTGACAAGTATTTATTATATTATTAATTTATTAATCATAAATTTGAATCAGCATTAATTTAATCTTTCAGAATATATATATAAAGTGTTTTAAATATCCTTTGAATAACATCACATTCATAAAACAGCCAATGGAACGAGCCTGTTTCGCCACCCATTAGGCGGCCATATTTCTGGCTTTTGGAGGACATCAGTTGAGGCCACTTTCTGTGTGTGCTGTACGGATCTGGCCAGTTTCGAATAACATAAGAATGTAATTAATACGAATCGATGCGCTAAACTAGTGAGCTCACTTTGAAAGGGAATAATTCACAGTCATCATTAATCATAAATTCGAAATCAACGATGGAGCATTTTCGCCAATTAATGATGAATGTGTTTGTTCTGGAAAACTAAGAAAAGTAAATAAGCGTGGCTGGTGGCATTTGCCGCGTTTGTTCAAGGAGCAGCTTTTAATGGCGCAACATATAAACAAAATTAATCCTTGTTTGAAACATAATTGTGATAGGTTCTTTATAATGCAAATGGCATAATTAAACTAGAGGCAATTTCAAAAGATAATGTCAGTCTTCATTAACCAAACATTAATTAAATCAGGCAGTCAGCGATAAGGTCACTGTGAGAAGATATTGTGAGGATAATCCGATAATATTATTATTATCATTATTATTATTAAATGGCCAATAAAAAAAAAATCTTTGATATTAGAAACAGAACTCTTGGATGATTTATGTCGGCTAGCTTGGGAATTGACGTTATACTAAACGGCTGGACGATACAATTTCGGCTGCCAAAAAAGAAAAATAAGCTCATAATGTTATAGAAATGAAGAAGAAAGCCACGTCCTATTACCAAATAAATTGCCAACACAATGCCCCCGTCTACAAGGAATTGTGGAGGCAATAAAACATAGCCAAGCAGAACTCCACTTTAAAATGGGGAATTTAAGGATTCCCGTAATAACTCCAAGCCATTCGCACTGTTCGTGGAACGACAATTGTTGACGACGATAAGGATGATTTTGTATTCAATTCGATTATGGAAATGTGTCGCTCAATAATCGCGATGTTCAATTGTTACTTGGCGGTGATTATTCTAAAACCTGCAACAGCAGTCAACCAGGGAAATGGATTCCACTTAAGCCAAAGACTGTTTTGTAGATGTGGCGACTCTGGGAAAAACCTGTTTGTAACATTTTCCTTCAGTTTATTTGCTCGCTAATCAATTACAGCATATATGTAATTTTAGAAAATATTATATACATTTTTATTTTTGCCATTGACTTACAATAATCAAAAATAATACGAAGGCACAAGTACAAACAAGTTTCTATCTATCTATCTTTCTTTTTTTTTTCCCCTCGGTTTTTATTGATAGGCTACATTTAAAACACAACCAAAACTAATTTTTATTAGGCCGTTCACTGGTTTTTAATTTTAGAAATCATTCAGAAAAATCATGAACAGCAAACTATTTCGAAAATAAACAAACTGAGTATTGTCACTTGCCAAGTCAAATCATATCATATATCATAGCAAAACAGTAAATAAATATACTTGATTAAACAAAATTTATCAATTGTTAATTATTATTTTTTTTATCCTTTTTATTGTTGTTTGTTATAGAAAAGTAATATCTCCTTACCTTGCCGTGTTGGATCCATACTATTTGGCATCATTGGCTGGCCAGGAACACTTCCAGGTGCCTTAGGAAAACATTTTCCCAATATTAACAAGAAATATTAAGAAATCCACGCTTTTTTATTATTATTACTATTAATAGAACGTGTTTATTAAGAAGCTTCAAATATAAACTTTTATATATTTGTTTATTTTTTATAGGTCAACCATCAACTGTGCAGAGATTCTATTCTAAAAATCGTATCTCTTGTTTGTCTGAATAATTAAGAAACCATTTTATAATGACTGTGATAATTTACATCTAAAACAAAGGTGAAACAAAAAAAATAATAAAGTATCAAAATAATTTAATAATTAAACAATGAAAAATCTGTCAATCTAGTGTAATCTAATTCTGCAACTGATGATATACACCTGTAGAAATATTTTATTGAAAAAATCCATAGATTTCATTTATTAGTAAACAATATCTTTTTAACAAAATTACTTTTAGTCTTCAAATTAACAGCAATTAAAAAAAACACATATTAAAAAAACACACAGTACCACTACTAAATGAAAAGCTAAACCTCGTTGCATCTTCTGAAATCCTTTGAGCTCTGCCAGGCAAAGCTATTTTAACAACTTAAAACCAAAGTCCGCAAATTTTTGTGGATTACAACTCAATCCTTTCAAATGGTGTCAAAGCAGCTCAGTCCCAATCGTTAGATCTAAGAATATATACCCAGTAACAATAGGTCTTAGAAGCACGATTCTATCCCGCCAATCCCGTCACACGCAGCTGTTGCTAAACATTCTCATCCAATCATCTACTAGGGGATACAATAACTTAATTCCCACCTCTCTTATAAAAAAATAAATAAAATACGAAAATATTAAAACTATAATTATAATCATATATTATAAATAGACACCACGCACAGCCTCCCATAACAACGAAAACAAAACTCACTGCATTGAAATCATTTGTCATTTGTGGCATTCTGACTCCAGGCCTTGGTCCTCCAGGATACCTGGGAGACATGAAGGGCTAAAAGAAAAGAAATATACAAATTAAAATTACACAGAAAACAAAAAAAATAGATTACAATTAATTTTCCATCTTAATAAAAAGAAAAAGTAACTAAATACCCCCCCCCCCCTCTACTTCACATTTAAAGCTACTTCAATGTAGACACCACTGGATCTTCCAGACGTTTACAGAGACCAACATGGAAAAGATTTCATATATAAACCTTAAAAAATATATAAGTAAATTTTAAAATAGTCTTTATGACAAAAGATTACTATTTATTGATAAATAATAATGCTTTTTTTTCTTCTTACATAACAGTAACACATAATAAATACGAGCAATTGCAATTAAGCACCGTGTATCCGCCTGAGTTTTCAATGCATTACCAACTTCTGTCCAGTATCTTTAAAACCGTTCCTAACTGAAAAAAATGCCTCCAAATTTTAATTACAAAAACAAGCTGAGGCAGCTTTGGATTCAAGTCAGCTATCAGAGGTCAGAAAGTAAATGAAGATTTATTTGCATCACGAAAATTGCATAGACAACTACCTTTTTCTTATGCTTGTTATTATTATTGCTAAATTGTAATATTTAAATGAAAATTAAAATAACCTGTGAATCAAGTCGCAACCGAGGAACTGGAAAATCATCAACTCCAAAGAATAACAGTTACGTTTAATAACTAAATAATGCATTAATCGGCGAAAGAATTTAATGAAAAAAAAAAAAAAAAAATGCTTACAATCCAGGAAGGAAAAAAATATCTTTTATTTTACTTGTATTTACAATTTCTTTTGCATTTTTAAAACCCTCCAAATGAAACTTGTTCCCTTTTGCGTTAAAAACCTTCATTATAAAGTATAATGCAAAGCAAAGCAATTCATTCCCACCTAACATATAATCTTCAAATATTACAATGGCAAAGATTATCCGAGTGGCGATCCATCAGTGAAGGCAGGCATTACTCTGCCGCTGAGTGTTGAATGCTATAGAATGCCCTGCACACATGCAATTACACGGTCCATGATCAGCATCAATAATTCACAAAGAATACAAATTACACTCCTGTATTGTCTAACCTTGTCAAGTATAAATCATACGCAATCCACATCTCTCCAACAACTTTATCGTTTTTTTTTTTCTTTCTTCCACTGATTTATAGATGGTGGAATAAATTACGAATTACTATAATTACTGCGTTTATTAGTTACATTTAAAAGAATACGGCTCCATTAAAAATATATGTATACAATAAAATATATAATTTTGGGGCGAAGCGCAAATTATTCATGGAAGAATTCCAACCGTATCGTCATTTTCAGCAAATATAAGATTGAAATACGTCAGGAAACTCCTTCAGGCCAACACGGATCAACGAAATATTAATATTTCAATTAAATATAAACTACGTTGCATTTCTTTCATTACAGATTATCCAGTTTCATTTATGCAGATGAACTGGGAAAAATAAGTAAAATGGAAAACAATGAAACTAGAACCCACATTATACAGGGTGGTTCAAAATTCCCTGTACAAACTATAAAAGTATGCCAGGAATACAAAAACAAACTGTATTCATAGTGGATCTACAAACGATACCCGAATGTGCTAGAGGGCGCTGTTTGGCAGCACATTAGTTGGGCAGTTTGCCCGAGCTGTTGTACGATTCTATCGTGAACGTTTCCGCAAAAGACAATCCATGCATTGACGTTGTGAGGTTTATATTACTGTTGGTGGAAGGAACTTTTGAGCACGTACAGTGAACCTGTAAATGTACACCTCACTGTCATGTTGTAAACACAGGGCTAACAAACATGTTGTCTACCTTACTTGTTGTCTTTTATTTCTGAACCTTAGTGTAGCTTCTAGCATATTCGGGTGGCGTTTGCGGACATACATTCCACTACGAATACGATTTGTTCTTGTATTCCTGACCTACCTTTAAAGTTTGTACAGGGAATTTGGAATCACCCTACATACTACGGCTCGCCATATTTATTCATGAAATATAGTTATTTGCTATTCTATTTAATTTTTAGTTCATTTTTTCCCATGTTGTAATCCAATATTGGAAAAACAAAACAAAATGAAGCCAGGGCGAATAATGAAAAAGCGATCTCCATCAATAGAAAGTAAGAAGATCTTAAAAATGTGTTTCAAGTGAAATCTGGAAGATTTTAATACAGTAGTTTTTTTTAGAACAATGATCTCCGTCCAAAATAAATTCACCTTTTGTTTTTCGTAATCATGAGGGAGTAACAAAGATTAAACAAAGAATGATAAGAAAGTTTTTTCTTTTATCTAATAGCGTTCAACAGAAACACATTTTGGCTCCAAATAAACAAATGAAATTATAAAAAAAAAAGCTATAAGAAAAAGCTGTGAGTAAACACTTAACAAATATCGTTACTCAAGAGAAAGGAGTAAAAAGCGACAGTTTAAAGCTTGTGTATATTGTGACAAATTTCAATATCTATTAAGCAATGAAAGTTGCTAGTCAGACAGTATGATAAAAATGACCAGAGTTCCTGCACCTTTTCTTCTAGGAAAAACCCTGCATGTAAGGACGTCGTAATGCTATGCACAGACCAGAAACTGAAAAACTGTCTCTGCACCAGAGACTCAAAGACTGCTTCAGCTGCTGCTTGGATGCAACGTGGCTGCCAGAAAGGAGATCTTTGATTGAACATAAAGCGTAACATGAAGAGTCAAGAAAAAGATCCCTAAAGACTGACAATGGCGAAAGATGTAAGCGAGATCAACGGATGACCCTGATCTACTAAGGCAGTACAAGCGATCGTCAAGTAAAAAAAAAATACACCTGTAAAAAAATAGATCCGAAATAAGACAAGCCAGGGAAAGCCTCATTGCGATTAATATTTCGTTCAGCAACTGCACGAATTCTCAGCATTAATCACTGGGGAAGGGGTGACGGTAGAAAGCAATTTATAATCAATCTCTGTATCTTACGAAATCTGTAGGCATCATAAGACCAACAGTTCGGACGATTGTTTCTGCTCAGAAAAACAATTCCAAGATGGTGACTCATTTGACATTTCTCTGATGGAACATCTTTGGATACTTTTATTTTTCTCAACTTCCTGTTCGGGACTGTTTTAGACTATTGAATTGAACTAAATTCCGACTTTTTATTTATTTTTTTCGCCTTACCTTCGTTTTCTATTTGTGAAAAGCTTATTTTCCTAAACCACAAATAATAATAATACTAAAAAAAAAACAACAACAACACAGAAGTATCTCCGATAGAGAGAAACGTAGAAATTAAAATAATATTCTTCTCCTCCATGTTTTTCCTAATAATGAATTTTCCCTGTAATTAACTACAAGACATGTTATTAGCATGCAATCATTTATCGCTTCCTTTTCCTTGTTCATTTGTATAAATCTAATCTGTTTCTCCGTCGTGGAGTTTCAATTTAGACTCAACAGGAGATGAAGCTACATCTATCATCCGATGTTTACGTAACAGGAATTCGAACGAAGTGGACTCAAAAGGTGATTGGGTTACATTATTTCTAGGCGTCCCAGCGATTGATTTCGATTATTTAATCAACTCTTTTATTTTTAAATCCAATTAATATGTTTCCAACGAATAAAAAAACAAATAAAATAAAATTAAAACAATCAACTACTATTTAAAATCTAAAGATCGAGAAAG
>JAFIDM010000179.1:24855020-24872529 GCA_023159025.1 Thereuonema tuberculata | reverse complement strand
AAAAAAAAAAAAGTTTTAAAAATATATTTAAACATACATATATATATTTTTTTTTCAACAGATATATTTCGGACAATTTTGGTGCTTTGGCCTTCTTCGCGTATCCGTAAAGTCAGAATTGTTGTATTTGCGACAAAAAGGCTAAGTTTTTATAAGTTTTATCCATTAACAATCACGTACAGCTTTCTTTAATTAACTTTGAAATATGATAAACGCAGCTATGAACATTACAAATAAAGTCGTGCCGATGGAAATGCAATTGATATTAAATGATTATAAACTCCTAGCAAATGAACTCAATATCAAATTATAATTAACATTCGTTTTTAAAAAATTAAACTGCTCCATTAGCCAATCAGGTTTATCAATTTCAATTATAATTAATTGATAAACTTCAGCGCAATCAACCTGAATAGTCTCAATATTGATTAATAATCAGTTTCCTGATAACAAAATTCCAAAATATATAATTTATATAATTTAATCGAGATTTGTTTTTAAATTATATATAAATATTCTCCACTTGGTGACTTTTATTCAGTGTAGACGAAGATTGCAATCCATTCTCGGTAACCTCGTAAGTCATGGCAGATTAGTGGAAACACTGAATATCAAGTTTTCCTAAATGAAAACGTTGTCATCAGAAATTCATAACGGAAAAATAAACATTCCTTCATTTACGATAAAATTTGTTGTAAAGCTACAGCCCTTAATCTAGAAAATCGATTAGATCAAGATGTCCAACAGATTTTTTTCCATTTGTTTTCTGCCTTGCCGTTTAAAGAAATTAAATGACCTTCCTCCCTTCCTTTCTCTCCTTTTAACCGAATGAAGGAACAGATACCAAAATCCATCACTTGGAGTGCACTACTAAGTAATGGAGTCCAAAAAGCGAGAACAAAAGCAGCTTGTAAAACGATGGAAAACAAGATGCACAACGCATGTTAAAACATCGGAGGAAATATTATCCTGCAGCGAAATGGTCTTTCTCCTCAGAATAACGGCTGCACGATGACCACAAGCGATGCTAGATTTAAAGAAGTACATGGGGCAAAAATCGCAGGCATTAACGTTCAACTTCGTAAGTTTCGTCTACAAAAATAATAAGGCTAAACAACAAATTCCTAACTTTACCTATTAAGTTAACATATCTGAATTGGTAGTAAAGTGACAAACGAGCCATCTGGTGGCTAAAAATTGAATTTATTTACATCTTGGCTTTAAAATTACGGAACTCGTTTACCAGGTTTTTCATTTATTTTTTTCTTAATGAAAAAAACAAATAAATAAAGAGTAAATAAAAACTAATTAAAAAAAACTTATTTCCAAAGCTTTTGCTCAAGAAGATTGTCTAGAAATATGTATAGGTGCTTAAAATCATAGAATGTGCGGAAAAGAGATGCGCAACAGTATTTATTCAATAGCAGTTCTGGGCAAGACTGGTTCTGAATGCTTAGTTCTGCTACTGCTTGAAAATCATTTTTCCGTCTCTCTTGAAGAGAGAGAAAAAAAAATAAGACTCGCATCACTAACCCACTTCGTTATCTGCTCAAGTGCCATCAATGGGTTATTTTTCCGCTGCAGAACTTACTGTCTCTTTCTAAATGAATGCATATAAACAGCCTCATCATTTTGGCTGATAGAGATCGTTTCGAACAATAATACGGCCGCTTTCTTTTATCGAATCACAACTGCATTTCCATAATAACAGGGTCTGATCGTCACAGAGGAAAATGTTTGGGGACAATCATGTAAATTATTTAAGATATCAAGGAAGGAGGGAAGCAAAAGGACCGCAGCATTTTTAACAGTAAAAGCTTCTCGCAAATAACAAAATTGTAATTCCAGCAACTGAGATTTACTAATGAAAATTAGTAAGTTTTTATTATTATTCGCGATGCTGATTTGCTTTCAGTTTTTTACGAAATTTTTCGATGTTCTTTATCAAATTAGTTAAAATTTCCTTTCTTTTTAGACAAAGATTGTTTCGAAAATAAGCACTATTAATAGGCCTACTAATTCTTCAGTTAATTACAAATATATTTAAAAATGACAACAACAAAAAAACCGCGTTTCGTAAATCAAACGCGTTTCAAAAATCACATGTTAGAAATGCCAGAAAGAACATTTTTAATTGGATATCAGGTGAAGCTGTATATTTATATGACCTGACATCGAGTAATTTGAGCTGTTAATTACTAAATAATATTGTTTGGTTTTTCGTTTCTCCTGAATGGAAACGTTTGTTCTCGGTTGGGAGTGGGATGAACTGTAAACAAATCTCTTACAAAAACAGATTTTGTAAGGTAAAGTTACACATCACCAATAGCGTCCCTATCCTTTTTAATAAAAAGTTCAGATCAGCTGCTGGGAAGCAATGTAATATTTTAGTTTCTACAATTTACCCAAGTGCTACTTCTGTTAATCCGAACAATGGCAATGAAATTGAAGTGTTGATGCTGCCATCTAGTGTCGAAAATGTAAAGCTAACTACAGGATCTTCTGAAGCAATTTTGAAAAACACCATTTGCTGCAGTTAATCTTACAACTTACGGCGAAGTTGTTTTATTTTATTTTTTTATAAATTTTTTAAGCTACATTAAATATTCGTTTTTATTATACTCTATTAAAAGCTTATTATAGTTTCTGTCTATTAATTTTCAAGGAATATTTGAGATGGAAAGTAATATTGCCAAGTAGTGCGGAACATTTTACTTTCTTTTACAAATATTATTTGTTAAATCTTACTCCAAAGTTAAGTAACTTAAAATTTCAATGGTTATTCCTCTGATCACTGAATATGATTTGTCAAAAAAAAACACATTCAAGTTAGTTTCATTTTTTTTTTAAGTATTATTTCTCGCTTGCTGTGGAGATGAATTGAATGAATACAGCTAAAGATTTCATTAAAAAAGTTAAAATTTATTTTTCGTTAAACTAGAATTCGTTTCGCTATTTGGAATTCGTCTCAATGTCCTCCTTTTAAAATAATTATTGCGAGGTATGTCAATTCATTCAATGCTTTTAAAAATGTATTCTTAAAATTAAAATACTCTAATTTTATCATTTACGATTTAAAAGGTAAGTTAATTAATGATTCCAGACAATATTTAAATAATTTATAATTATTCTTAATCAATAGCTTAACATTGAAGTACAGGAGTTCAAATTAAAGTTGCATTATTCTAAATACAACTGTTCTTAAAAAAATTATCATCATCTCACAATCGTTAATTGCAGGGAACATTAACTAAATAGTTAATGATTATTCTAAACTCATTTTTTTTTTTTTGTAAAATTATTAAACTTGCCTTTTTTTATAATTATAAATATCGTTTTAATATTAATTACTAATCTATTAATTCATTGAATATTTCTTTTTAATTACAGGTCAATGAAGACTTAACTTTATGAATCAACGAATGATCAAACAACAGGTAACTTTTCTTTTTGTCATAAATTTATTTGCTAATTAATGTTTTTTACAAAAAAGAAAAAAAAAATATATATGTATAATTCTGACACAGTGCATTACCAGAATTACTTTGTCAAAGTAATACCGTATTGTCATATACCAAAGAGCAAGACTGACAATTTATAAATTATTAGAAACCACTCCCCGATCTTAATTATGCACAGTTATAAATTTTAAAAATTTCCAAATTGTTTCTTAAAATTGAGACTATATATATTATTGTTTTGTTAATAATTCAGACAAACTAATAAAAAGAAATAAAAGTTAAATGAAAACACAAGCCTTAACCACTAAGGATAGCAAGACTTAAATTATCATGTTCATGGATTTATTTTTTTTAATCCATTAATTATAAATTTTTAGAAGAACGAGGGATTGATCGTCATATTTACAACTGATTGACAACTTTTGAAACAACTTCTTAAGTTCTATATTTCCCTTTTAAATTATAAACTAATACTTGTTTTCCTTATCAACATGAATCTTTGGTTTAACAAATCCAAAACAGAAGTACACACCTCATAATGTTACACTGCAGGAAATTACTGCGCAAAATATTAAGAAACAAAACAAATAAAGCTGATTTTAAAAACCTCAAAATAATACTGTTATAGACAAACAAAAAACACATTTTTGATCACTGAATGCTTTATGCAAACATAACAAAAACAAAATTGAATTATTAAAAACTATGCAATAGTTATTTCTACATAATCTACAGTTTTTGGTACTGAGCTTCTTTAAGAATCTTCACTTCTATTCCACTTATTCTTCTCAAGTAGTAGATGGGACCAAGTAATAAAACAGTTTGTTACGGTGTGTGTGTGTTTAGCTGTAATTCAGCAAGACATTTAGTCACACATTTAGAAAGTTATCTGAATTTATTCCGTTAATCGTGGGAAGCAATCATCTCTTAAAAGAGTAGTTGGGACATAGGAACATGCAGCCATTCTTCTTCCTATCACTTGAAACAGTTCTGTTGTTGTCTCCTTATTTTAAAAGCCATTAACTCGGATAGGTAAAACAATCTCTGAATTTCTGCCAACTCCTTTACAGATGTGACATGCAGCCCGATTTAGTGCAGACTAAACCACTGTCTAATTAAATTTGATTTGAAATACCGGCTGTAAATCACCCAGCCACAATCAAAAGTCTGTCTTTGTTTCAGGAAGATCTTAAGGATGTTATTCAAAGCATCTTTCAATTTAAAAGCAATCAATGCAGAACACATCTCCATCCCTCTTGTCTGTTGGCACATTAAGACAATTCACTACGATATTCAAGCAACTCTTGCTCAAGGTTATCAATTAAAGTTAAAACGTTAAAGTCATTTTTTTAAAAACTGAATGCTCTGTTTGCTGCCTTTTATTGAAAATGAAAATTTATTGTAACAAGAATTGTTAATAGCGATGATGCTAAACACAACAATATGGACAACTGGTTATAGAAAAACAAAAATCAATAAAATATACTTCTAACTTTAAAACAATACAGATTAGACTTTAGAAAAAAGAAATATCTTGTCTTCCCAAAAACGATTCTACCACATTGTCTGAGGTGTGTTGGCACAAAAATGAAAGTTGTTATTTACTGAGAGAAATTATTTCAGGTGAAAAGTGATGTAAGTAACTTAAAACATAGCAAAAATGGAAATTAGACATCCTTAAATCCGGGCCTTCATATGGTGAACTCATGGTGCATTATTATGCCAAGCTTATCTAAAATTCTATAACCCATTACAGGGAGAAATAGCTGCCCTTAAATTACAAAATGAAATCACTTAAGTTTTTGTTTTCATTTCTGAAGTGGAACAACATGTCAAATTAATTGAAAAAGAGCTAAAAAGAACATTTATCGAGATTTGCTTTAACTGTGCTGCAATTCAACATTAACAAAACAAAGCAGAAATGTTTTGCTAAGTAAAGCAAATTATTCTACCTTGATGAGGAGATCAGTCACAAACATGAACTGTTAAAAGGAGACAATTGGGAATTCTAAACCAATTTTTCTTCAACACAATTTATTTAATAGATTAAAAAGTAGGTTTTTAATAGAAGCACTAAAGAATGTGAGCATTTCTATAAATAGTTTTTTTACTGTACCCCAAGTAAACACTTCAGCTATACTTATGCTGTATTGGTAACCAATTAAAACTATTGAGAAAAACCAATCGACAGCAACAAAAGTAATGAACTGGAGGTGAAGGAAAAGCTAACATCAAAAACTAAAGAGACCAATTAACCCTTTCTGCAATGAGTGCTATATAAAATTCGGCTCTTTTGGGATCTTCTGTGAACTTACAGGAAATAGCTGTAATTCTCTTTCCTTTTAAAAGGGTGAGAGAGATAGAGATATGAATGATTATTGTTTTCCTTTCCTATAGGTGGAATTATTAAAAGGACTGACTCGAGAAAAAGTATACCATATATATATATAAATTTGCCAGAAGATACCTAACATTAAGGGATTTTCATTTTATATCCAGAAACTGGATTGTGTTTTGTATCTTTATTTGCAGATAGAGTGCAGATATACCCTAATTCTAAAAATAGGTTTCAAAAAAAAAAACAAAAAAAAAAAACTTATTTTTTTTAAGATATTGAGTGTTGTTGCTACTAAAATTCAATTTAAGATTAAATACAGTAATGTAAATTATTCAAAGTAACTAGAAATCAATGGTATTATCAGAACTTATTATCGAGTATTATTTGTCTATAAATGTAATGAAATAACTGAAACCAGAGTCTCCGAGTACAAAAAAAAAGGGGGGGGAGTTCACTGAAGCCATGAAATAAATATTTCATTCTTCAGGAGGGCCTTAACAGATCTTCCAAAGACATATATAATTGAATAGAATAATTATCACCTATAATTTAAGTCTTCTGATAAGGATCAGAAGACTTATAATCCTGGTTTGTCCTCTGTCTGTGGACAAGTATCATTAAGCACAACAATCACATGTATAATACAGCTCAGCAACAATCACATTTATAATAATAAGGAAATTAAAGCAATATCAATTATATTTATTATCTTATACATATCAGAAGAAATTGCGAAGCATTGTGATTGGTCTACTAATCGCTATTCCTATCTTGTTTTCTTCAAGAATATATCAGCCGAAATTAAATAACAACAATGCAAGTAAATACTAATTCCATTGTGGATACACAGTCTTAGGTATATTGTCGTAATTTATTATGGTTAAAAGGTACAAAAGGAAACAATTAGGAAAATAAAAGTAAACTATTTTTACTTTAAAATGTGATTTTTTTTTTCTCTTAAGTACATGCAAAGTTTATGATCTATTTAAGTACTGGTATTAGATATAAATACTCATATTCAAGTTGAACTGATATTGGCAATAAATTGGAAATAATGAATGAAGGAGTTTAACTACAAACTATTTATACTGATAGAACAATTGATGAATTTGATACTAGGGTCCAAATTTCAACTTGAGACCTGCATGTAATAATATATATAATTCAGTAAAATTCACAGCTATTGATAAAGAATTATATTAAGAAAATCTCACATTTAAAGTTACAATAATTAAAACCATTCTTTCCTTTTTATTTGGCAAATACTTTGATAATTGTTTTTCAAATAATCAATGATCTGTAGTGTTTATAACCCTGCTTAATGTAATATACCAGAAAGCAATTTACATAATTAAGATCTTTATTTTTTTTTTTTTTTTCAAAATCACATGTTAGATATCTGACGAACAAGCTCTGCTTAAGTCAAAGGTTGAAGTGTTGTGTGTTTTCATTCAGAGACAAAAAATAGGTTTCCTTCCATGTTTACATTGTGAGGCAATAATGTCCTATCCATATTAGGCAAAGCTTGAGCAATCAATAAATCACAATTATTTTACAAAAATCACCTTAAGAGTTTCTATATGTACGTGGCCTTTTAAATAATGATATGGCTTAATCCTGATCCTGACAGCAATATTAATATCCGATAGAATCAGTTGTTGGTTTTTTTTTAATACAGTTTCTTTCTAGATACAAGTGATAGCAGATTTGCAGTTGCTGTATAAACCTGCCACTAGGGAGAATAAAGACAATTACTTTTACAAGTAACCAATTTTTAAATATTATAATTTTACTAATGCCCATAATTTTATAGACAAGTTGACTGAGGATTTAAAATGTTATACCTATTAATGGCTGAATGTATGCTTTTTTTAAGTTTGATTTTTATGTAACAAGAATCAACCAAATTAGTTTCAAACTTTCAAATTTAAAAGAAACATTTTGGGACTATATAAATAACAATAATACTACACAACAGCAATCTTAACAATATTTTGGAGAAATCCTCTTTATGACAAATTCAGTAAAGGGTGGGGATTTTTCTTATCAAGAGTTGATGAGCTCGTTTTGAACTTGTAACACATCCTTTATCTGTTTTGTTTAAAATTCTTTGGAATACCCCTCAACTTAAAATAGAGATTTCCACATTACTAAAAGTGGCTTAAAAAGGAAATAATTCGACAAACCAAAATGAACATAAAAAGGAGCAGGATTTCAAGCAATTTATCATATGCACGCATTTGTGAAGTTGATTTTTATGTAGATTTGAATTTGTCAATTACTAGTATAGCTATTTCATACACATCTAAAATCGAAAATTTTTTATTGCTCATGTTAGGAAGATTATAAAGTTTGAAAAAGTAAATAATGCAAGCAAACTGAATATCTATTTATCATTCAGAATTATTAAAAAAGTTAAGTGTCCCACTATAGGCCTATGCAGGCCCTTGGGGTGCTGAAGGTAAGGCTCCTGGCGATTCATGACCAACGAGACTAAGTTGTGGTCAGCCCAATGCCCGCCTGCCTTTAACTCCCGGGAAATAAACCCGGTACCCATTCAACAGAGGGCTGGGTAGACCCTAGGACTTGTTTGGAGGAGAATGGAGCACGAAAAATTAGAATTATTAATTACCATCAACATAAACTTTAATAATTTATTTTTTCATGTTGTCTCCTTTTTATTATTTAATTATTATTGTTGTTGTATTAACAACAATGCCCCCAAATTCAAAACTTATGCAGTAATCTTTAAATTTTATAAATAATAATAATAATAAAAAATGTACATACAAGCAACGAACGAGATACATTCCTGAGAATGTTTTTAGATTGGATTTGTATGTAACTCGGATCCCTGATGAACAATGTATCAATATATAAAGTCTAATAATAATAATAATATAGTAACAACAATACTATAATGGTTCATGTGTGATAATAATAGAACAGTGTAATTATAAGGGTAAACACAGATAAAAAAACAAAAACATCGAATAAAAATAAAGACGAAAGGGCTGCTGTTCGTAAGCGACCTTATAACTAATGAGAGTAGCCACTAGTGCAAACGAACTGCTTACACCCCTGTGGGTTAGTTTATATGCGTGGAAGAAACTTGTTCCTATGTGTATGTGTGTGAAGTGTCAACAGGAAATTGACAGAGAAAATCAAAGCAAAAACTGTCAAGTAGCAAAACTCAATTATCTGCATAAGAAATTATAGACATAGTTAATATCCAATTACTGTTGATCAAGCAATTTAGCAAATTTGCGGAAATGTAAATGGTAAACTAGATTGTCCCAAAAACTTGATAAAATATTTCAAAACTGAAAAAAGGTCATTCATACTGATTGGGCATGTGATGTTATTAAGTTCCATATTGAATAGTGGTTTCTAGACAAAGCAGTTTTCAAATAGAAATATACAGTAGAACTTTAATTATCCGGATTAATTGTGTCATAAGTGAAAATCACTCTAGCAACGTGTTATTGTGAAACTGCAGTACTGCATATATTAAAAGAACAAAGTTACAAATACTTATATAAACAGTCGGACCTCGATAAAAGATCACCCCTTGGACCTCGCGAAAGTGACCTTATAACCGATTTATACACATTTTTCAATAAATAAGCATTATATAAATACAGTATAATTCTTTGTAAAATTTAATACATACAAAAATATCAGTTTATTAGGTTATAGTTTTTTAATTTAGTTGAACCAATTAAAATTAATGGCATCAGAAAGAAATTATTTTTTGAAAATTTTAATTCGGAATTAAGTTATATACAAATAGTACTAGTATGCTCAAGTAAAATACAACTGACCTTACTTAAAATAATCCATAATACAGGACTGTTGTGATTTTGATTTCATCTTTTGTACAATGTTTTTTAAGTTTTGTAGTTTCTGAAAATGTTCTTCAGCTCCCTCATGGCTCATAAAAAAATGTCTTACAACATTTAATGCTCTGAGCACTCTGCTTGTGTCACCGCTTCACTTTCAGTATCACTGTCGTTATCCTCACTTTCTAATGCATTGAATCTAAAACTTGCGAAACAATTTCGGAAATCGAAGTTTGAGAAGTGGTAGCAATTTCATCATCAATTCTCACGTATTCACTTTCCCCTTCTATAGCACAGCCGCATTTCCGAGATCTTGTATTAATACAGCTAAAGGAATATTGTTTCATCATCTTCATCTGTTATTTCATCCACACTATTTGTAGGAAATTGAAAACTAGCATGTCGAAAGCAATTTGAAATGTATGTGTTTGACACCAAGCTCCAACTTTTATGAATATAAAAAATTGCATTTAACACAGACATGTGAATTTTTTTTTCTTATCAATTGCTGAAATCAAGTCTTTCAGAAGGAGCTTTCTGTAGTTCATTTTAAGATTTTGAATGACTCCCTGATCCAAAAGTTGCAAAACACTGGTAACATTTGGGGGGTAGAAAACAAGCTCAATTGATTTCAACTGAGATATGTTGATATGAGCAGGACAATTGTCTGCGATGAAAACAACTTTTCTTTTATTTTTCAAAAAGTCTCTATTGACACGCCGTATAGTTTTATCAAATATGTTAGCATTCATCCATGCTTTTTTGTTTGCATCATAATCCAAATTTTCCGATAAATAGCTGTCTCAGTTTTTTAGAGCCATCCATATTAGGCTCCTAAAAAAATTGTCAGTCTTTCTGTACTTTTTTCCCCCCTATACATTTTTCTTTCTTGAAAGTAAGAGTTTTGTTGGGAAATGAAAGAAAAATTCTTGGAATTGAATCAGTGTGGCACTGAAATCAGACAAAAGTGACCTTATATGCGATTACGGTATTTAAGACCTGACCGTATATCCGATAATCCATATCATAGAATTCCCATTCAATGAGCCAGGACTTTAGAAAAGTGACCTTATATGTGGGGTGACCTTATATCAAGGTCCGACTGTATATATGTAAATACAAAAAATATTTTTTAAAGTACAGTAATGTTCATACAATGAAACATTAAAAGGAACTCTTCATATTGCAGTACAGAACAGAACATATGTATGTACTCTAAAACGAAATGTTTATTTATTAAACTGTTCGATAATCTTCACTTTATCTTTCTTTGATAACACTACCCATTTGCATTTTGTTGACATTGTGACTAAAAACCCACAACAGCAGCAGAATCTTACAGCAGAATACTGGACTCGCACTGTTCTGACCAGTTCGCACTGGAAGTAGGGAAGCATCAAGGTCATTGCTCAGTGGGGAAATGAATATGTTCTGCAACATATTGCACAGTCTTTTGGCGTAAAAAAAAGTGTTTTCTGTTACTGAATAAATAATTTCTAAATTTCCTGTGAATATCGATTTGGATATTTCGAGTTCTAATATACTTAAAATATTATGAAAAAATGATTAATTGCAATGAACATTAAACTTATACTAAAATACACTACAGCATTTACATAGTACTAACATCAACTGCACTTTGCACGTTCATTCACAGATTTATCTTGTCTTATCTCAAAATATTTGAATAGAAATGCAGTGTGTGTGTAAATTAAGTAGTTTTGTATATGATTTTGTCAGTATGTCTTCAACTCTAGTGAAGAATCAAAAATAAGTTTTGTTTTGTTATCATTTCTTACCTGGTTCTGCATCATCTGGTTATGTGGGGGAGGTGGCTGTGGATGAGGGGACGGTTGTGACACTGGGTGTTGCGGGGGTGAGGGCCGCATCTGTGAATTCTGAAAAGAAAAAAAAATATAATTAAGATTTGCAATAACAAAAGCACAATACATAAACTTAATTGCAAAAAAAAAAAATCATTTTATTGGCATTTATGAAGTTACTGTAATAACACTAATGATCAGCTAAGTCTATTTTTTCTGCTTTGTCTAGGAATATGTTATTAATTACATCAAGTTAAAAGAATGCATGATATATTAATCAGTGTTGTGTTTTGTTCTGATATTCTGTATATTTTATGCAGTTTCGCATCCAAGTAATTAAAAGTCAAAGAAAAAGTTGAAACAACAGAGAATTATCGACACAATTTAGGATATCAACTAATTAAAAGGATCAAGGTAACTTGTTTATATTTCTTTGGTATGGGAAATAAAAATTAATAATTGATTAAACATATAGTTTGTTGCCTAATTTGTACAAGATCATACAAAACAAAGTGCTCCCCCCACCCTTTTCTTATAACTCTCCATTTTTAAGCACTCCTATTCATCGACAGTAAAAATGCCAGGAAAAAACAGGACAGACATAAGCAAATCTTACATAATTGGAAGAAATAATTACAATAGCAGCTTTGCTTTCATGCCATGCTCACTGAACCATCTTCGCATCAGTAGCAAAGAAACCTGGATAGAACATAATGTGTAGATGAATTGTTGGTCCTTGGGGCAGTATAGTGAAAGATCAAGCTGCAATATAGTAGATGAGATCTATTAACGTTGGATGAACTCAAATGTGAAGTCTGTGGGAAGATGGTACAACCATACAAGATATCAGAAAAACTTCTATAATATGTCAACCCGATCAGCAGGTTCTTCTGCACTACTTCTGTGACATTTGCAATATCACAAAATAAAGTCTCTTATATTAGCTCATCAATTGTAAGCAATTACATACCATTGATCATAAGTCATTTGACAATGATGGAACTACACCATGCCACACTTTGCTGTAACTACTCTTGATATCAGAAACACTGATAGTGGATACACAATTGAAAAAGGTGGCGTTTTCTGATTGGTCTAAATTCAACCTGATGCAACATACTGACTGGATCCTCAGAAGTGATGGTATGGTGAAGTTTCCAGATGGTATTGTTTAGGAGTGTTATACAGTTGCAACGTAGTTTTATTATACAATTCACGCTCACACTTAGTGTATTTCAGGGACAGACAGCCGTACATTATTTTGAAGTATGAAGATGGCGATTCCTGCAGACATTCAAATGGCAACATTCAATAGAATAATGCCAATTCTCACTTAGTTCAGATAACCTTACTTAGTTCCTTAAGGTTTGCGAAATTTCCATTCTACCCTGGCTTGCAAACTGATCTGATCTTTTGCCAAATGCATGGGACAAGATCCTTCAAATTCTTACCAGTGAGGCCCTGTCACTATTCAGTGAAAATGAGTACTGAGCAGCTAAGATGCTGAATAACACTGTATTCTTCATGCAGTCATCAAGGATCTGTTCCAAGCCATGCTGATTACAATGTGTCATTACAGCTTATGAAATTGGATGTCTTATCATTGCATTTCAAGTGGTATCATTTACTTCTGGTATCATATGATACTGAAACTTTCAATTTCACTTCACTGTCTCACATCTTCCTTGGTGCTACATAATAATCAATAGTGTACGTAGATAACAAACAGAATAATTTACTCAGAACAGGCTAAAACACAAATTTGAATGCTTTTATTTTAAAACTAAAAAAGGAAGTTCTTTTTTTTTTCTTTCTCTATGTTAACAAAATTCACAATGTGTTTTATATCATTAAATATTTTTTTTTTCCTGATAAAACAAAAATATTCTATTTCTAAAGAAATCCAGAATTTTTCTGGAAAACATGGAAACTCTCTTAAAAGATGTATGGAATAAATCTTACTAATATATTTATACAAAGCTACAAACCAATAAAATATAACAACAATGCATTAATGATTAAAAAAAAAATAATAATAAATCAGAAAAAGTGATTTTGAAAAATCATTTTAGAAGAGAATGATACTTTCAACAGCAATTCAGAAAAACTAATACAATCATACCTTTCAAAAGGTTGAGAATAATTAAGTGAATGAAATGAAACCCTATTCAACATAAAACTCACATTCCAAACTGATAAAAGCCCCACATTTCTGAAGTATCATACATCGCATTTCTAGAGCAGGTGACAGATAAATCTTCTGATAATAATATTTTGCAACTTGCGATTAATTTCTTACCCATCTATCTATCATTATCATTCATGAACTCTACAGATTCTTAACATTGGAGGAAATTGACGGAACCTAACATTGCAACAACAATGTGGATTTGATGATGATCTTTTTAAATATGTTATGAAACAATGGGGCAGAAAAATTAATATGTGTTTGTGTGTGAGAGATTCCTCTGTAAGCATTTGATACAAACTTAAAAAATTGTTTAAGTATTTCAATGTAATAATTTGTTTTAGTGTTGAGGTTAAAAATGCCCTATGCGATTCGCTCAATGACTACAAGAAAAAAAATTCTACATCAAAACATGTAACAGATCTTGACCAAAGGACCTCTTAAATAAAGGAGAATTATATATGAACAATGTGAATAGCTAAGAAAATGTTGCGTTATTGTTAATCCAATTTTATTTTTATCAGGGAAAATGGAAATGCTTTTCAACTGTCTTATTGTTTTCTATAGATTCTATCAATACCCTATTTTCAGTCGTAAGATACTATTGTCAGAGACAATAAAATAATTCAGACACATCATACTGGAGAGTACTAAGTTAAAAGTACAGTCTTATCAATCAACTATCTGCAATGAGGGCATATAGATGTACCATTATGCAGAAGCTGTAAAGTTGATATGAACTGAAATGTTGACAAACAGAAATCAAAGATTGGAGGCTTCTGAGTATTATAAATAAACATAATACAGAAAAATAAAATCTGCTTTAATTCTGAGAGTAAAGGAAGGTGCCTGTTAAATTGGCAACTAGGCAAAAATAATTATAACAGTAGAATGGGCTAAATTATAGTTTCCTGTTTGAAACTATAACTTTCTGTAATTCCACATAAGCTGATATTGAAGATCAATAACAATTAAAAAGAAACTAAACATTAAATAAAAGAAAGAAGTGCTAATTATGCAGCTGCCAAATTATGTTTGCAACATCCTTACACTGGGAAGAAAATACTATAAATAGCATGTAGTGCACTTCTTACAGTCTACTTTTGTTGTTGTTGTTTTTTTTTTTATAAATATATCTGTTTCTAAATAGAAAGAGAGAAAGTGTTATAAATTCTTTGTTGAAGAAATTAAATACATTTTTCAAAACATTATGATTTTAGAAACTACATATTTGTTTGCGCCACTGATGGAGCATATCATGACAACTGTTCAACCTCAACACAGGCTTCAGCGTACTGAAACAGTACAATCTATTGGTTGCTGGATTCCAACAACAATATCAATATGTTTTCATTGTTTATTGCTGCAAAAAAAAGTTGCAAGGAATCTGCTCCGTTGAATCATCATTCTATTGCTTCTCTGAACATATTATATTATTAATAATAAAAAACAATCCACGCTTTTTTTTTGAGCATCCTGCATATTACAAGTTAGTTTATGGCCTATTTATCAAAACTGAAAAGCTAGTGTACTGTGATGGTCAAGAACTTGGTTATGCCAGTTTCAATTCAATGGATTGGTTGATAACCAATTTATGAGCCAATGTTAGTTGTGAAAAACTGAAATTTCATTTTTTTTTCCCTATAATGCAAAGAAGACTTCCCGAGATAGTGAGTACCTGGAGAAATACTGCTGTGATTCACTTCGTGAGAGAAGTGAAATTAACAGGATTAAGTCAAATTGGAATATTAAATCTGAGAAATTAATGATTATTTGTTCTTTACATCAATGTTTTATTATTAGGAATTATTTACAAGTTCTTAATAACGAATGGGGTTTCAAGTGACATCCTCACACATTTACAAGTGCTCTTTCATAAGAGTAATTTGATCGTAGTAAGGTTTAATCACACATTTTACTTTATTGAAATATTTACACAATTCCTCTGAAGGATTTGTTTTAGTTGATGTGAAGTGAATATTTTATGATGTATCATTTTGCAGTTACTACTGTTTTCCCATCAAGGAGGTTTCTCATTTTGTATTCCTTTGTTTTTATTGTATCAACTATATTGCAATAAACATGTAATGCACAACATAATTTAAAGTTCAATTCTATTTATTAACATCAGCAAAAATTAAAGATTCTGCCACAGCCATCCTTTTGTTACTTCTTGCAACAGATGAATAAAAAATAAAATGAAAAAAAAAATCAAGAATTCACATAAGTTGAACCTATCCCCTTCCTTAATGTGCAAGGAAATGTTTTGGTTTTAAGAGAGACTGGAAGTGTTAGGTAATCCTGACATCTAGAATTAGAGAAACTGCTTTTGGCTAATTCTAATCATTAAATGCACAGCTTTGCCAATTGAATTTTTTTTTTCCTTTTTTGAAAGTAAAAATTCCAAGATTTCTTTCTTGGTCCCTTAATCCATACTTGTAAACTGAATGGCTGAAGTTTGAGAAGATTGTGATTTATTAAAATCTTACATTAAAACTAGATGGTTCTTCTTAATGTCACTGGCGATATATGTATTGGTTTTAACCTATTTTCAAGGCTGTACTCTGCAAAATTTGACAGCAGAACAACAAATTATACAATGAGCAGACTTGATTCATGTCTGTCTTTTTTCAATACTGTTATCTTCAGTTTTTATACTCTAGATGGTTTACTGTTGGTATATGTAGCTGCCTTTATTCTGTGTTTCTTGGCATGATTTTAAAGTCTGAAAGAACCTCTTAACAATGAAATATAGAACAAAATGGAGTCAAAAAACATTATGATTACCCATTTTAAATTTGGGAACGAACCTTAGTCTCCATTTAATAGAATAAACTCGATTAAAAGAATCTAGCCTGAGATTCTGTTAAGAGAAAAAAAAAAAAAACTTAGAGAAACACATCCACCATAAAGCTTGTTCGCTAGCATACGGCAAGAACTTTGTTACTGAACAATTCAGAGCTGAACATACATTATCTTAAGAAAAATCTACTTTTTTTCCTCCCTCCTTATCTCTGTGCCTACAGTCATTTCCTAAATAATCTTTCAAAAATCACTTCCAATCCTTCTATTATTTATGTATTACTGATTATCATCCTATAGTCCATGCAAGATCTTCAGAAACCAGTGAAACATTGCCAATCTTTTGATTGGTGTTCCTACTACATATGTGAACCAATCATGATGCTTTTCTTGAATCATCAAGCAAAAATGAAACACAGAAAGAAAACTATAGCAGTTTTCAGGTAAAAAAACAAAAAAACAAAACAAAACAAAAACAAAATGAGTTAAAACTAAGTTACAGTTTTTCTGTTTTTTTTTTTTGTTTTTGTTTTTTTTTTGTTTCGCTTTACTGTTTAAAATCAGTCATATTTGTTTTCTAGTTGAAAATTCTCAATCAAGATAGTGAAGTCACAACTAAAGCGCATTGCAATTTTTTCAATTACTGGTACCTCATTTCAAAATGAAATTGACTGACTTACTACATGTTCATAATAGTTACGATTAATTCTATAAAAGCTTTTGAAATAAATGAATAGAGAAACAGAACAGCTATTTGAAAGTACACTTTATGAGAATAATAAACCATTCTTTCATATCCCATACTGTGCATATAAAAAATATACCGGTATATATTTTTTTAACTTAACAGTTTAAAGTGTTCATGTTTTAGTTTATCCCTTAACTGTCAATTTATTTTGTTTTATTGATATAAATATATACATGAATCACTAAATCTTTAATAAGGATATAAAAAGTTGATATTTCCATTTGGAAGTTATCAAGCAGCAACTCACTGGTAGAAATAATTATTGTTATTGAGTAAAACGAAGAAAGAAAAATAGAAATAAATAAAA
>JAFIDM010000179.1:24776675-24843186 GCA_023159025.1 Thereuonema tuberculata | reverse complement strand
TTTTGGTTTTATATATATATATATATATATATATATATATATATATATATATATAAATATATAAACTATGATTCAGTCCATCAGTTACAATAAAAGAAGAAAAAAAACCAGAAATTTCCTTAGAGTAAATCCACCTCCAGCCTCATTAGTCCACCCAACAAAACAATTATTCTGATTTTAATTTTGATTTCATAAAAAAAAAAAAAAAAATGTAACAAAGAAATTCATTTAAATTTCAAGCTTTATATCTTTGTTAAAACGAAAAAGTTAAAGATAAAATAATTTTTGCCTATGATCTAAAGTAAAATGAGTGAACGTGGACATCAACCTGAAAATTTCCTAAATGAACAAACAATTACCAGTGGATTACGTAAGCTGTTTTCAAGACATTGTAATTTATTTTTCCAAATGAATCGTTGTTTTAGAATAAAGACCAAACAAGGGAATAAAAACAATTGATCGGAATAGTGAGGGTTGTTTAAGAAAGAATGTAATGACAGACTGAGAACGGCAGGGAATTTCAATTCTTATTTCTGAGGATTTTGATATCCCACTCTTTCTCTGTTAAACTAGACTTCTGGCTTTTTTTATATATTTTTCATTCAATCCCATGAACAGAGAGAAAATTATCCCCTACTGTCATCTGTTAGCATTTTATTAATTCTTAAAAACTAACAGGACTGATAACAACCTGGATTCTTCAAATTACATCACTGAAAAAAAAAAAAGAAATTAAGAATTTTTAACGGATAAGCCGATAGAAAAACACCAGAATCCTTTCTTTTCAAAAATTATTATTATAAAGCCCCATATTATAAGCAGTCTTATAATATCACAAAATCTTGCATCCTTACAAACTTCTTAAAAATTCTGTAACTTTTTATTATTGTTGGTACTATGTAAATAAAATTAGGTCACATTCAATTAAAATGTAACCCTCAAATTTTAAAAAGCACTGAGAAAACTTTTGGAATTTCATTTTGTAAGATAGTATAATGAGGATTTCTTTTTTCTTTTTCTGTTATGACTATTAACTTTTATTTTTTATAATAAAAACTTTGATTTTTAATTATTGGGGGGGAGAAGATTGAAATTCATAAAAATAATGATCATCTCTAAGAAGGATACTTCTCCCACCAGTGTTGTCAGAATATTTATATTTAACAAGCTCTCGTCTTAAAGTAATGATAACCCTGACTATGTAAAAATAGCAAGCGTAATAATGTACTAGATCAATTAATATATTGTAGATTGTGTATTTCTTTGTGTTTTTCATTTCTACAGCATCATTAGAAAATAAAGCTATCACATGTAAGAAAAATTCTGAACAAATATTTTCTTTTATTTCAAATTCTAAGCTTTTGTTGTTGTTGTTTCTCTTTTCTAAATAATATATGATGTAAACCAGTGGTGCCCAACCTTTCGTAATATGGGGGCCAAAATTGACTTTGCTGTGAATCTCGCGGGCCACAATGTGGAGGAATCTCCTATTCAACAATAAAAAAAAAACGGAATCTCCTATTTAACAAAAAAAAAACAGGAATTAAAGAGCGGGCCACATGTAACACCTTCGTGGGCCGGATATGGCCCGCGGGCCGTAGGTTGGGCATCACTGACGTAAACAATAGCGTTTTTTGGAATAAATGCAATGTACTATGATGATTAGTGTCATTACCAGAGTTGCTACCCTATTTAATCAATACTAACAAAAAAAAAAAAAAAAATCAAACAAAAAGGAAAAAGAAAAAGTAACTTGTTAAAAAGCTATCATAACACCGAAAAACCAACTTTGGAAGAAATCCAGTATTCAAATGGAGAAGTCTAAATGCTGAAGTATTCCGACATAAGATCAGAAAGGGTTAAAAGAAAGGATTTTTTTTTTTTTTTTTTTTTTTTTTAGATATACAAATTCCCAAACTTTCCAACTCAGCAATACAATATTAAACATAATAATAATATTCTTTTGAAACTAAGTTTTTAATCATTGCTCCTGACTTATATACTTTTAAAATACAAATTATATATCCTAATCAGTATTCCAATAAATGAGATGATGCCAAGAAGACATCCACAAGGTAGGTGGATGGAATTACAACTTTGTTGGAGTCAACTGAAAAAGAAAAGATCTTTAACAGAAAGAACTGGAAAAAACTTGAAAAAGACTTTCATTCAGGAAAGACTCTAAAAAAATGGTTAAAATAATGATATACATAAATACAGGCTTTTATTCGACCGGAATGCACAGGAACGGGGTTCCAGTACCTTTTTTGACAGTAAAATAATAGAATACAATTTTATAAAAAAATTATCTGCAAAAGTGTTTCAGTATTTCTAAAACAAATGTTTTAATAACTTTTGGTGCTTAGTTCTCTCTCAAGAAGTGACTACGAGTATGCTAAAATGACCAGAGTTCCTGTACCTTTTTTTTTTTCCTAGAAAAAAAGCCCTGCATATATGTATATAAATTATTATTTTATTTTTATTGAATTATTCTACACAATTTTTTAGTGTTTTCTTTGTTTGTTTGTTTTTTTTCAATGCACCCCCCCCCCCCGAATTTCGGTGGGTGAATAAAAAATATGCTAATAATATTTTGAAAAAATTGGACTAAAAGAATAACAATACACTTTCAAGACACGAGTTTAATAATTATATGGAAAATAACATTATTTCCGTTACGAATATAATCTATACGACTCCATATCTTGCCAAGGCTTGAAAAGAAGGAAAAAAGCAGATGACAGCCACTGAGGACAGAATGAAGAAACAGTTAAACAAAATCACCAAACTAGAAGAATTATTGCAAATTGGAAAAACACAGTGTAGGAGTGAAGAAATAAATACTATTACGATTGTTAAAAAGTGACAATAAAAATACTTCAATATGTCTTGTGGGAGCATAGAACATATGGAAAGATCTTAGATGATCTAAATTTTTCCCCATTTCGTTTCCTTTATTTCTCAAATAGAATTATTAAGAAAATTTGTAGGATGTTGGGTGTAAATAGAAGTAGTAAAAGTAAATCCTTTTTTTTTTTTTTTTACATTTCCTTGTATTAAAAAAATAAAATAACATTAACTAATCATCTTTAGTTAATGAATTTAATTTCAAGAAGATCAAGGTTATGGTCTTTGTTCTTCTAACCAGGAACAGCCAATTAAATAGTTACAAATGAAAAAAATTAGGCTGCACATGAATTAAAGCTTTTTTTTTTTAATAAGATTCAATTGCTACTGTTTAACTACAAAAAAAAAAAAAAATCACCTTTATATTTTGGCTGACATTGAAATATGAAAAAAATATTCAGAAATAATTAAAAAAATAAAAAAGAAACCTCATTAGAAAGTGGAGCTAGCTTTGATTCAAAAATAAAAATAGTAGGCATAAGTTTATTACTTCATAACCTACTTTGAAAAAATCATCCAGAGTAAACAAATGGCCAGGGTTTATTATCAAATATATAGTTAAGCTGCTCTCATCTGAAATCTTAAAATTCTTTAATTTCTTTCTTTTTTCAAGTTTTTTTTTTTTGTTAACAAAAGAATATGTTAACAGCTACTCTAACATAACAATAATAATATTTTGCTTTTATTATGGCATACTTCAATACTTATATCAAACTATTTAATCATTCAGCAATGTTTCTCGAAGCGTTCTGCATTATCTATACCACAACTAAACTATCTCCATAAATAAAAAACTGCATTTTTTTTTAATTAAAAATACAGGTTTAAATCATCGACTTTTTTTTTTTTTTTTTTTTTTTAAAGAATTTATTATAAATTTTTTTCCTAATTTCTGGAAAGATTGCTTTAATAAACATTTACTTGCTACGACAAATCTCATGAGAATACGACAACGTTTCATAATTTAACAATAATTAAAAAAAAAAAAAAAAAATTCTAAATGCTTCTATGATTGGTAAACAGAAGGAAAATGATTTAAATAAGCGGTGGCTGATTTCGGAACACGGTTTGTCACAATACAGTAAAAACTGAGCTAATTTAATAAAAGTTTCCGGCATATTATGTAACCTGCCTGATGGAAATCGAAACACCTTCATTGTTTAAAAAAAAAAAAAAAGAAAAATCAACGACGCAATATAGTCGTTCAATAATCAAGAACAATGTATGAAAAAGCATTGAATATATATATTCCCTCATAATAAAATAGTGTAAAATGCAGTAAATCCAATAAATAAATACTTATTAAACGCTCCCTATGAATGCATCAATACTGTTACGACGAAGGGGGGGTGTATATTTGTCTTCAACTTTACTATTATTTCGGCAAGTCCTGTTGCGAGAACAGCTAAGGTACAGGATTTACACGATTAAAGAAATTCCCCAAAACAACGCATTTTATACTTATTTCGATCTGATGGTAAAGATTTTTAGTGATGGTAAAAGATCTAGAGAGATTTTGATTGAAAAAAATAAATATTTAATTAATTAAAAAAACAAAACAAAAAAAGTCATCTACGCTTATCTTTCCTTAACCTTCTATATTATTTTTTTATAAAAGACCCCCAACTCCTCCCTCTTCAAACAAATAAAAGAAACTGATTTATTTTCGTATTTCGGGAAAGTGGAATAGAAAACTAAAGAACAAGGTAAAAGTGCAATTTATCCTTTCAAATTCGTCTCCAATTTCCATGATTTTCGGATAATTAACAAAATTGTAATAAAATGATTAAATTTCTAGTCCAACTTGAACTCTCGATTTTGTTCGTCTGGAGCAGGAACTACCTTCACCCCTGTGTGTTTTCAGCTCATGAACTCGGCCTTCACAACGAATCTTTATTGCAACTACCTGCCCACCCCTGCTTGAAAGTGCAGCAACCCTTGGTAATCAGTTCACTCGAAGCTAGAAACTAGAGAATCGAAGCCTTCAGAAAAGAGTCCGTGTGAATTCAATTTCAGAATAAAAATTTTACCAACAAAACTACAGAATCCAAATACTCGGAAGTGTACCATCTAATATTATCCAATACTCTACAACTCGAAGAGGGGCTGGGGAAAAGAAGTAACTAAAAAAAAAAGAAAGTTAACAAGTCTATTTTCTCAAACATTTCTTGCTACTGAAAGGAAAAAAAAGCAGTTGTTAAATAAGTTTGGTCACAGTATTGGTTATTGTATGTCAAAATCTGCGCTTAATAGAGCATATATAATTTCTGTGGTGCTGTACAAAACAGTCTGTCTTAAAGAAAGTTAATGAAGATATCTTTAAATAACAACGTAAAAAAAATAAAAATTAATCCTTATTTATATGCGATAAAAAAAAATTCGCACAATAAATATAAAAATAAAATAAAAATGAGAAAGAACTGCGAAGAGTTTCAGTGCATGTTGGGGATGGCAGTCAGACTCTGCCATCTTGTGAGCAATTTCAGAAACAAACATCTCTGTCGTCTGCTCTTCTGGACGTAACTAAGATTTCTCTGTGAAAATACATGTTTCTTCGTCTCCCCGAAATACTAATCAAATACGATCTTTGTTTTTACTGGAATTACAGTCAAAAGATACGGAATTTTCTTCAAAATCCCTAATGTCTCCGAAACTGATGCTGAAGTTTTACATCAGTACTACTTAAATAAACCTATTCTACCCCAATTTCTTACTGAATAAAAGGAAATTATTACGAGTCTTATTTTTATAAGAAAAATAAACTTCATAGCTATGAAAAGTCATTGGCTTCTTTTTTCTTTCTTTCAAATATAGCGCGGTCAACGTTACGAATACATCGCGCAAATGTTAATTTCATCGCTGCCTTTCTTAAAGATTCGAAATTGTAAAATTCTATTGCTACCAAGTCAATATATCGTTTTATCATTAAACGTGATGACAATAAATATCTCTGGGTCTATTTTAAAATATCAGCGTCCAACTAGCTTTAATAGGCGAGTGGAATGTTTGGTTAATCATGCCAGGTAGTGCACATGCTACATGCTTGCTCAAATGCTTGATAGAGGGAGTGCTGCCAGTGAACAGCACAGCTCCAACTGCCTGTATTGATTTTTATTTCTGACCTCGTGCTAGCGGGAACCAGTGACTCTCAGCTGCTTCGTGTATTTTGCTAGTTTTTCTTTTATATTCGTAACAAAACCCTAATTTCCCCCAACATTCAGATAAATCGACGATGGAAAAAAAAAATCATAAGATCATTTTCATTTTTTGAAGTTTCGGCATTTCCGCTTTTGTATTCACCAAAAAAAAAATATTGAAAAAAAAAATTAATAATAAAATAAATAAAATATAAACACACACTAAAAGTTACTTTGACGCAGTGTTTGTAGCTCGCGACTCATCTAAGATATTACAAATTAAAAAGTAGAAGGGCTGCAAACAATCAATGTTAAAACTAGTTAAATAATCCACTACACTGTTAGCAACTACTACACCTGTTGAATAATAAAAATTTAAGTTTATACTAGTTAAGTTCCTAACCGTCTGCGCAATTATTGTAGGAAAAAAAGAAAAAAAAAAAAAACTGCCATTTCCTTTCTATCGAGTGACTACAGACGCTTAAATTATAAACGTCGAGAGAAAAAGAAGAAAAAAAAAAAAAAAAACACTGGATGAAATTTTCTTACTTCTACACGTGGCTTTTGCAATTCCCATTTTTCGAGATTTTTCCAATCTCATAAGCAAATAAATATCAGTAATATCATCTGCTATGCATGCTCTGTATTTATATCCATTTTAAAGTGCTTGCTCGATTGAAATTTAACAGACATTCTTTGATCTCAATCGAGATTTTTATGGCGATAACCAAAACATCTAAATTGTTTTTCAATACAGTCTCTCTTTTTCGTTAGAATGGCAGCAATTTTAAAATCTCTGAAATTTTGTAAAATGACTTTTTTTTTAAAGATACGACATTTTCCCTAAGATGTTTATTTTAAGAGGTAGATTTTTTTGGAGTGTTAATTTTAATTAACCTGGCAAAATGAATTATTAATTGACTCAACGTTGAGTTTCGTTGCCAATAATAAATTCGAAATACCCCTGTAACTTTACAGAGAAACAGAGCCGCCATTTCTCGTTTTGTTGGTGGCGAACTCGAATCGAGAGGTTAGTAAATTTAGGTATGACATCACAAAAGAAAAGAATTATCAAATGCTGTCAATGTATCTACAAATGCGTCACCATTCTTTTTCTTTAACTTTGTTTTCTTATTAGGAAACAAAGTAAACAAAATCAAAGATTTTTTTAAAAAACATAAAAAAAAAATTCGCCAGCCCCGTGCGACCTCGACTTAGTTTTAAATCTGCAATTAAAAGGATAAAAATAATATGTCGATCAGTTCTTCACGAATTTTCTTTTCTTAAGCAACCATGCCGTCATCAAGGCTCAACTTGGCAAAATGCCAATCAAGAGCCTGGCAAGACCGATTCCTCTACTGCACATGCTCCGGGAGCAGAGCTGATTACATCCAACCATCTAACTCTTCCACACACGAAAACATTCTACAGGTTTTAAAAACTATCCTCTCGACATTAGTTTTATGGACAAATAAACACTGCTAGCCAAACTGTTTTAACCACTGTCAAAATATCATTAACAAAACATCATTCGCGATTTTCTTTTTTTGTATATTGACGATGTTTTAATTGCACGTTAAAACTTACGAAAATCTCTGTATTTTGCACTTACAAAATAGACTTAAAACTTAATACTATCAAAAATCTAAATTATTTTTGGGAAAACGTTAAATAAGAATTAACAACCCCCCCCCCCCCCCTCCCAAAAAAAAACACTTAAAAAATTAATACAGAGGATTGTGGGTAATTAATCGTATTAATCCATCTCTGTAGCTTATGTAGGCAGTAGTTAACTAAACTGTTAAATAACGGCTACACATATTATTATCAGCTAGTCAGTAAAACAATTAATGAAAGAATAAGTTCAGAAATTGTTCTTAAATGTGTAAGAACAATTTGTGTCCAAAATTTTGTTATATTTAAATTATCAGAATGCCTTAGTTTTTGAGGCTGGACTATCGTTATACCCCAGCTAGATTTTATTTTATTTCTATATGATGTGTTTATTACAGTGACGCGGTCTTCCTATGTTACACAAATGATCGATCTCTTGACTTCGTGTTTGTTTTGATTAACGAAACACCACGTATCAACAACAGATTTTTCGGGATATCGTAAATTTAATTTTCAGTTTCTGCTAATTTTAGGGACCTTTTTTTTTTTTCTTCCTCCCTGCCCTAAGCTTTGTGGGCTGAAAGCTGAATATCTACCCATCTCCCCTCCCCAAAGCCATAGATGGCACACTCTTGGCAAGGCAGCCACATCACTCACAGTCCAATCCATCTCATTTGCATAGAGGAGAGAGAGTTGGGCGATTAAGATGAAGCATCCGAAAGATAGACATACACACAAATCGACAACTTTTTCTTTTTTATATATATGTGTCTACGGAATGCAACTGACGCGGATTCGGAATTTAAATACAGATACAATGAATATGAAAAAAACAATTCACAAACACAAATTCCATTTTTCTGATTATCAGTGCCTAATTAGCCTGCTGTCCTCCATTCATCCAAAGAAAATTATTTCAATATTTCAGGTATCATTTTTTCTTTTTTAAATTTTAACGTGTTACTTAAATTTTACCAATCACTAAAAAATTAAAAACAGTATTTGGTGTTTGAATTGAAAGTAATCTTTTTGGCAATACTACATCTATATCAATACAGTCAAAAGAAATATCTTTTTTTTTTTCGATAATGGGATGGTATTTGGGCGATGAGCAATGGGGGCTATAGATTCATCTGAAGAGGGTAAAGCATTTGGGTTCGAGCTAATGAATGACGTCACACTTCTTTCCCTGCTCCTGCTCTTCCTTTCTCTCTCTCTCTTCCCAAGTCAAAATGTCTCTGTCGAAAAACATCCACACATTTCCATTTATCAATTCTTTTCACAAAATGCTCTAATCTGCCCATTAAACATAAAACAAACACAAATAACTACAGTAGACGTCAATTATACGACCCCACTCATCCCCCCCCCCCCCAAAAAAAAAAAAAATTCACAGTATCTTAACTTTTAGTGCTGATATATTCTTAATACATTCGTTCCCGATTATTTATTCGAAGATGTATACATGCAACAGCATCGAAGTAATCTTAATTTGTAAATAAAAGGAATTAGGAATCATTTTTCTAAATCATTTTCTTTTTAAAATTAAGCTTCGTATTTCAAAATACAATACTGTACTAATAACCTTGCTTACAATAATTTAATTGTAGGCCTAATTTATTTCATATGAACTAGATATATATTCTCATATATATTTGATTATCTGAATTATTGGCTTGATATTTGTGAAACACAAATATTTTTCTTAATGATAACGAATTGACCAAATAAATTTTAAACTTTTTTTAAAAAATATAATATATATATATATATATATATTAGAATATATATATGTGCTTGGCGTATTCATCATCACTGTGCATTCTGAAACTTACACACACATTAAAAGCTCTGTCGTACTAAAGAAAACTAAGAGTTTAAAATTTAGGAAATACGTTTTTAGTATTTAAACGATCTAATTTTAATAAAAATAAGGATGTATTCGATTCAGAGGAACAAAGAAAACGTAGAAGTTCCATATTTTTCTAAATGTAAATTATACGAATTTTTTTCCCATTGGCCATCATTGGACAATTCGTCTTCTGTTGAACAAATCAATGAGGGAAATCTGAACTAATTATTGGAGATATCTAAAGAAGCTTAATAAATAAATAAGTAAATAAATTAAAGTTTGTAAGAAACGATGTCATATATTGAAATTCGTATTATTCTGACTTCATTTTTCAATGCAAACAATGTGATACACGATACATCGGAATTCATTCACTTGTGAATAATTTGCTCTCATCCATTGTTATGTGATACATTATTTTAAGAATAATTATGTGAGCTACAGAATTGAGAAACCTTTCAGCCAAAAGGAATAGAAACAAAGACATATTCCCTCTATTTATGAACTATTTTGAAAGGGGATTCTGCAAGCTTCTTGCTGATAGACATTAACAGTCTGTTTTTTTTTTTTTAATACATCCGAAAGTCTCGTGTTAAAAAATTATTGTATATAAATAATTTCCTACGTATTTCCCCCTAAACAACTTATTGGAACATCATTTTAGTACCAAGGATACTAACAGGGTTTTTCTATTTTGAATTTGCCGCCCGCGGACTATGTAGAGCAGAATCCAATCGAAAAAGTGCACCAGAATGGCTTCTCAAATTTGCCAATCGTCTTTACTCATTCTGCTGAGATTTTTCATATTTCGAAGACCACGGTACAGATAAAAAAGATTTAACGGTCGTGTTGCTTGCTGTCAACTACGCATCTAACTACAGTAGAGCCCCGATTATCCGCGAGTGCTGCAAAAAACTTTTTTAATTACGAACCTCAAAAAAAAAAAACAATTTTAATCCAAGGCAACAACAGGGAAAATACAATAGGCCCTACAGTGCGAAGGTCGAAAATTACTGAAAGGTTTATTGTGCATCGTGATCCTATAGGCCTTCTCGGAATTTGTGGATGCAAACGTAGAGCAAGGGTTTCTGCTTTACTGTACATATTTTAAAAGTTTTACATATTATGTTTTTTGTACAATAAAACGTAGTTTTTAATGGTGAAATATTTTTTTTCGTGTTTAAACCTCATTTTTAGTCTTTTTTCGGGTTATCCGCGATTTTCGTTATCCGCGAAGCCCTTGCCACCCAATTCCGCGGATAATCGGGGCTCTACTGTACTTTGTTTTGTTCTGCCATATTGAATTATTGAAATATTAAAGCTTTTAAAATGAGGAAGAGGTTATTCGGAGGGAGAAAAGAAAACATTCCGAAGAAAGAAAGAAAAAAATGCATCTTCACACACATACACGAATAAAAGAAATGATAGACCACAAGTAAATCTTAAGACCTACCGTAATTTTTTGAGAGCTTCCGAATAATTCAAAATAACTATTTAAAGCATTAGCCCAAATAGCAAATTAATACATCTACGAAATTTAAGATAAATGTTTCGATTCAATGTACAGCTGAAATGTCTACGTAGTTATTATAATAAAAAGATACGAATTATTCATGTTCTATCTGCAGTTCAATGATCAAATGAAAACACAACTCAAACGAAATAAAACATATTAATCATGAAATGCAAAATAAGTTTATATATGATAAAGGCATGTTAGCTTTCTTTGTTATAATATACAAATTATTTTCGTAAGGTCGCGTAGAGAGACTGTTATCCAAGAATCCCTAACAGAACCGGAGGAATTATTGCAATAAAGGGCTATACGCATTACTCCGTCTTCCGTTATGTTTCCGTAACGTAATTGCTTAAGTGACGTAGTTATGTCTTCAGGGTCACAAGAATAGGAAACCTGAAATTTTTAGGATGGTAAATTTTTGACGATAGATTAATAGAAATATATGGTCAAATGTGATTTTTATTTTACGTAATTGTTCCCATTCTTGTGACCTTGAAGACATAACTATGGCACTTAAGCAATTACGTTACGGAAACGTAACGGAAGACGGAGTAGTGCGTATGGCCCTTAGTAGTTCAGACCACAAAAGAATACAAAAGGAGCGTGAATAAACGTAAAACCATGCGAAGCGGTGTGTTTTTGCAATTCCTTATAATTTCGGCGTGTGCATTTTATTAATGCCAGTTCAAATATAAACTTTGTTTTTTTAATTATTTACTTTACGGTACTCTTATTAATCACTTGTTTTACTCGGATTTTGAATAACTTCTGTCGCATGATGAGAAGGCCCAACCTTCTTTGGTGAAAACACTTACAATTCTGTAAAATACAATCAAATGAATTTAATCGATGATGCGGCCACCTGGTGGGAAAACACAGAACAATCAAAGGCTCTTTTTAATAAGGAAAAGCCGTTTCGACATACTTTTGAGAAGTCCGAGTGAGTGTAGTAGGCAAGGGGGTTAGAGGATGTCAAAGCGGGCAGTGGCGGAGCTCCTTAATTATTAATGGATTATATTAACAAACGGATAGAGAGTTAACTCAGGTAAAATAATGACCTGAAGTTTTCATCCAAACACAAATAACCCAAATAGCCACTGAACTATGGTGAGATTACTTGATTACCTCAAGACGTAAGGAGAGGTCTAGTTAACTTGGTCAAAACAATTACCACATAAATTTAAAGCTTCTTTATCTTATCTCTTTTTAAAATGGAGAAAACTGGATGTGAAAACGTTCCAATACGAAATGGAAACGTAACAGAACATTTGTTCTAGAACATTCAACACTGGAAAAGTTTCTTGAAAAATTTTTTTTTAATAAGAATGTAAATCAAATATGATTTCGTATTTGTATCAGATAAATAAATGGCTGAAAGCAAAGTCATCTGAATAGATCACACGAGAAAGTCGCAGTGAAACGCATCAACCATCTACGACGGAAAAGTCCAAGTCAAGCTGAATAGCTATGATGCAAAGGAATCAATTGCAAAGAAAATTTCGTTTAAACTATTTTTAACAGATTCCATATCATTGATTGAAATGAAAAATGTTTCACTCTCATTGAAAAAATTTTCGAAATTTAAACAATAAGGATTTACTATTTAATACTAATCATCACATGCACGTGGTTCTCAGAGAGAACTTAATAATGCCCAAATCACACCAGCATATTTTTTCAACATTGATTTGCTTCACTGAAATAATCATTGCTTTCAGTGAAGTGTTCCCCATCTTGATTTCCACCGTATCGACGAAATATGATGAAACACTGCATATGATTGGCAGAGCGCTAGCCAATCAAGAGTTGAGCTGGAAAGGTTTTGGCGGCAAATCCAAAGCTTTTCACCAGTTACGAAAAGACGGCGTTTAATCTTTTTTTAGAGGTTAAAATCGTGTTTCGGCAACGCAATTTCGGTAGTATTTGAAATGACTTTTAGCAAGCTGTCAATCTGTTCGAAACTAATTGTACATTGTATTCAAGCATCTCTACTATTTAAGCGAAAGCGAAGTGAATTTCGATTCACAATCCCACAAGCCCCTGCGACCTTAACGCAGCTCAAGAAGAAATGAAATCTCTCTTTAAAAAGTTGACATCTGCACATTCTGACGCATAGAAGTAATTTATTTCAGTAAAAATATTGTTTATTTTCGAAAATAATCTCCTCCCTTGATATTTAATTCCTAATAGCCTTCGGATTCAATCGAAACGGTGACCAAAATGGCGCTGGTCGGCTTCTTCGGTCTCGAAGCTGGTCGGTTCTGATTGGAGCTCACTCATGATCATCATTGAAAAGAACGTTGCTAATAGCGCAATTCTTAAATTTTTTTCAATGTTGGAATCAATGATGAAAATGGTCAACAGAGGCAAATCACATGATCATAGACCGTCAATGATGAAAACAATGTTGAAAAATATGCTGGTGTGATTTGGGCATTAGCGTTACCCGTGGCTGGGCAGCAAAGAGCCAGGGTCCGTGTCCTCTACCAAGAGAAAAAAATTAAAACAACATACTGCTAAATAAAAAATAAAAAGAACTGAGATTCTATCAATTGCGTTTCAATAAATAGATCTACATAGGCACTCATAAGACTATCGTATAGTTTCATACCTACTCGAATATTCCAGATAAACAGTAGTAACTTCACATCACGAAAGAGAGCGATAGCAGTTCCGTCCGAGGATGGCACTTTGTGTAGACGACGGCCACAAAAATCTTTATTACACAAGTTTTCAGGAACTAAAGAAGTCTCACTCGATTAACAAAATTATAACGTTAAGAAAACCACTCTTGGCTAAATAATTATGCTTAACTGAAACTAACTATTATATTATGCCTTTTGAATCTCTATAATGCTTTTTAGAAAGTTTCCTTCATTTGACAAACACTTGAAATTTTGAATTCTACGAAGATTGTAAGACCAGTTTCTTGATGTCTTCGATGTTTATTATTATTATTAATCAAGAAAATAAGACGAGTAATTGGATAAAATTCACTTGACTTTAGGTGAGGAAGGAGATAACGGCGTCTTCTGCGAAATCCCTCTAGATATTCTCGATATTCGAGGGCCGTCTGGTTGTCGGAGGGAAATTTCAAAAAGGAATCGATGAATAATTTTTGAAACTACTACTACTCAGGATTCCTCTTTTTTTAATTAAATACGATTCTTTATCCGACTTATCGTTTCTGAATTCCCTATGGAGCCCACCGTTTTTAAGTCGTTTAACACCTTTACACTTTTGGAGTGATTAATTCCGTACATCAACGTCTTCAACTTCTGCTGCCATCTGATATAACTTATTTCAGATTAAATTTTGACTTATACAACTTGCTTTATAAATTCTGTGCTGATGCTACGCTTGCATATACTTAGTTTTTTAATGATACATCAAATGACTTATTATATTAAAAAAAAAATATTCATTGTGTCTGTAATCTAGAAGATCGAAAGAATCAATATCGTAATTAAGTCACTAGCAACAGAAGATCTATTATTAAAGTAATAATAATAATAATAATAACAACAACAATTTAAGCAATTTTGTTGTAAAACGTCTTGAGGAAATTAAAATTAAAATTTACAATTATTCATCACAACGAAGCCCAATTCATTAAATATAAATTGAAATATCAAAGTCCGAAGTAGCAGTTTACAATTTTGTATATTAAGAACTTAAGAATTATATATGAATATATTAATTACATACATATATATATTTAAGTTCCTAAGTTACAAGGACAAACTTTTACACAACACTGAAGAATTTTTAGTCTCCCAGTAAGTAATTGCGAGGCTAGCCCCCCCCCCCCCAACACATCCTGCAACCTCTCCAAATAAGTTACCATCAAATCGTTAATTGAGCTAAAGCAAATGATTAAAATATAGAAGCAATCTCTCACAATATATGCTTAACTAACCAAAATTCTCCTGGCATTGGTCGTATTTAAACTTTATTGATAAGTAATTGGCGATAGTGGCCGAGTTGCTTTGGAGACAAAGCTTAATCAAAACCAAACAAGTAATTCCAATCAATTAGTTCTGCAACTTTGTTAAAAAAAAAAAGGAGCCTATTCCATTAAGACAATTCACACTGCGAATAAATTCGAGTGAAGATGTTCTTTTTTTTTTGGTCCCGAACTGAATTCGCCATAATCAGTAATTTCTTAAAAGACATCCCCTTGTAGACCAAGTCAATGCTCTTTTTCACTACAGTTGAGCGAACAAACAAAATACCAAGGAACAAAAAAAAAAGAAAGCCTCAACCGACCGTCCAGTGACAAATAGGTTTTCATTTATAAATACAAAGCCACCGAACCACTAACGTCTGACCTGGTATATTATAATTCTTTATACTTATATATTATTATAATTCAACGAAAAGTGTACTTTAAAATATATGGAACATTATTGGGGTTTCACCTTAATTATGGCAAGATTAAGACTGACCAAATTCTTTTTAATCTGAATAGATCATCGTATGCAGAAATCATTTTTTTTTTTTAATATTTGCCTGATATTTTTATGCTTTTTGAAGCTCTGTCAATAATAATTTTGGATAATGGTCGAATTTCATCTATTCAACGTTTGGGTTCATTCATTTTGACAAATGGTTTTAATAACTAAAACAATTAAAAAAAAAAAAGTTAACTTGTAAATTAGCAAATAAACAACAAAAATCGGTTACAAGAGAACGAAAACATGGATAAAAATGACGTAATGAACGTAGACGATTTAAAACGTCAATTTCCCTCCCTCGCCCACTTGAAAAATTTAAAATTTTACAGTTTCCTCAATTTAAGACAAGGTAAAATTAAAACGAAGGTATCACTCAAAACCTTGATATGTCGAATATTTTTCGAAGTAAAAAATGAATTTTTCCGGAAAAATCGCCGTTCAGTTGTGTCGAAGCAAATAGAGGTATTTTTTAAGAAATTCTAGCAACATAAGTTCATTGTATTTTACTAATTCTTTTCAATTTAATGTAATTATTTTCGACTACTTTTAAAAATTAAAATTATAATTGCTGTATTCAGACTTATTGTTAACTATCATTACATATTTATATTTATTCTCATCTATTAAGACTCTTAATTTTTAGAATATTATTGCATATCTTGTGTTTTTACGTGAATTTTTATGTTTTGGTTATGACCTTGTTGTCTCGAAAACTCGATATCTCGAATTTTTTAAGCGTCCCTTCGACTTCGAGATATCGAGGGTATACTGTATAAGCCTCAATAACGTTCCCGCACGTCACTAAGCAGTTTTCCTTAAATACTGCAAAATATTTCTGCTTAATATTTTTTTTTCTTTTGAACAACAATACATAGTGCATAGTTTTTCGAAAAACTAATCCTTAATTATTCGTTGAAACCTACCAATATTTCGATGTGGTTCCGCCATTTTCTCTGGATTTTAAGCTATATCTTTGTAACTAAATGTGTTTCATTTCGGAATCAATGAACTTGAATGAAGAGAAGTAAGGATTTTTGAAGATGACGGACTATCCAATCCCAGAGATCGCAGGTTCGAATCCTCTCGGCAACCAAAGCACCAGGATTAAAATCGGATGAAGACGAGAAAGCGTGTGTGTGTGTGTGTGTAAGGGGAGGGGCGTTGTGTATCCTATCCAGTCTGAAACTTGACAATACCGCAACAGCAGATCACCTACAGTCCCTACGCTGAATAAAGATCCTCCCAGAATGCAACGTAGCTTATAGATTGAGCTTTCCTGGCCGACCGCTAACATTGAAAGAGAAGGTCGCTTCTCTTCTCTTTCAATGTTAGCGGTCGGCCAGGAAAGCTCAATCTATAAGCTAAGTTGCATTCTGGGAGGATCTTTATTCAGCGTAGGGACTGTAAGTGGGGCTTTTTTTTACCTTTTTTTTATTTTCATTCGCATTATTGGATGCACGAGAGCATAAGCCTCATTGGCTGATTGCAAATCTTTATTTCTTAAAACTGATTGTCTACATAGTTCTGAGCAGGCATCATTTAGGCCTATATTTTAAAATAAGCTCTATTTTTAGCCATCATTTACTGATCGCAAGTTTTAATAAAGATTTTAAGACATTTCTACTAACTGTTTGCTTTACATGGCAGGTCTGTTATCAATGTCCGTCGGTTGACTCGTGTTCAGTAACTTCGTATAATATACGAAAAGGGGGGGAAAAATCACAGAAGAGTTTAACTAATTAAACATGAGGGCTATTGTGAATTTCATTTTGCAATCTGACATCTGAAAAAATAACAACTGCAACTTTCGGTAATTACCGCTGGAAACCCAATAAAATGCAATCCACCGACTACATTATATTTTTGTTTTTTAAATAACTTATAAAATATTTCGAGCAAAGGAAGCAGGGATCGATTAGATAAATTCCACATTCTGTTTTCAAAAATACTCGATCGATGTTTTAGCATTCACACGGCGCATGCGCACAACAGAGTTCGCCTCCTCTCTTCGCTGGGTTACAGAGCGAGTCCAGTTCAACACCAACACTCGGAAAATTTTCATTTCACTGATGTTTGCTTATTTTACCGCCAATTACAGGAAAAATTAAAAAAACAAAACAAATACATACATATCTACAAGTCTCCCTCAAATACGATTTATTCATTTTGAAGATTTCGATTTAATTAAATAATAATAGAAAACAACACTTAAACAGTGTGTGTTCTGATTAGGAGATAAAAGATACTTCACAAATTCAAGCCCTTCAAGACGAACATTTTTGTAAATGTTTCAATTTTGACTCAAGTTTAAAGTAAAACAAGAAAAAAAAAAAAGAATGTCATTTCTAAGATATTAAATTTTTTGTTCACGATTTTAATGAGATTAAAATATGCAACCAAAATTATTAGAGATCTAAATCATCCAACTATATTTTACAACTACCATAACAATGGTGATTTATACACTATTTTAATTGCGTGAGATTAATTTTGTTAAGACATGGCAGTGTGCTTCCTTTTGAAATGGATGTGTGTACATATCTTGGACCCGAAAACACAGGCTTTTAAATTAAAATGAGAAGAGGATATTATTCTGCCCGGTGATTTATAATTCATGCGATCGTCTAAATATTTCTAATACATTAATATTTACATTTTCCGTCAATTTAAAACAAACGTTTTAACTTAGGTAACCAATTCCCTTCTCCGTTCTGAAACTTGCTTCAATGTTGATACTAATATTTGCTTTCGGTATCCATTGTTTGAAGGCAACCGTTCACACAATTCCAAACTAAAACATCAATGATTGTTCATTACAAAAAAAAAAAGTTTTTTTCAGGTAATTTTTAGATAATCTGATAAGTTCCAATCAATTACTAAAAAACGTAACCTACGACGAGATTTGGAAACGAAATCTGAGACAGTCTGCTCGACAAAGTCAGACACACAACACTACATCAGTGGAACTGTCGTCATCCACTATTCCTAGCTTATGTGGAACTGAAGCGTGGTTGTCATGGCAACTGGACCCAACATGACCTCATCAGCTGAGCTTTCCTGCCAAGGAGGTAAAATCGTAAAAACCTTCGGCTTCCAAAACAGTAACCTTTACAGACAACACAAGATAATAAGGGGAAAAATATATCTGGAAAAGCATTCAGCATCCAAAACAAACACTGTTTAATTATATTGATAATTTCTATTAGTATTCGCAGTTAAGAGTGAATAATCAGCGAGACAACGATTCCACAGCCCTCTTCCAAAATTATTTAACAACAAACAATAATGAAGGGTTACGTAATTTTTTGCTTTCGTTTTTCATAAAATATATCAAATAACTTAGTTCTTAATAAGATTTTAACGTTATCAAAAACTGAAACGGAATATCATGAACCAAATGCCATTACAAAATGGTGGTTTAAAATAAGATCAACAATACAGACAAAGCTGACGAATGATGGTAATTATGAAGCAGTACTATTTCGGATAATTCTAAATTAAAAAAAAAAAAATCCTTATACACTGCTAATTGAATTTCTTGGAAATTAGTTTTAATGACGACTGCATAACCAAGAACTTATATTTTCAATGCAGGAACTTTTGACGAACAAGATAAAAAAAACACAATCAAACTACATGATTTCAAACATCTACACGACTATTACAAGCAAAAGATGGCCCTGTTTGCCCACTTCCTTTTTCATGTACAACCTTTGTATTCGAAAGATCACCGAACATTAAAACTGCAAAAAGAAAAAAAAAAAGGTTCGCGAAACTTTCCCTTCATCGGAGGAAGGATTACTGACAATGTGCGGACCTGTTGGCAAACTTCCCGAGGTGGTTTTACCCTGTGATTCTACTGAAAGAAAACGATGATGATGCATTGTTACGCTTAACTGACGCTTGCAAATAAGCCCAAAGCAGCGACAACATTACAGAAATTTGTATATGGTTTTACCCATTTGTTCTCCACAAGGAAAGCTGTACAGAAAAATGACCCGAGGAAAGCCATACTGTTAACAAATTTCATCAGTAATAATGTGTAGATTAATTTATCTTAATCTATAACAAAGGAAATTACACTTTAACGTCTTAGATTTAACTGAATTTACAGGTACTCCTCACTTTGCGACCTATCTGCTTAACGACCACTCGCACTTACGACCTCCGCCCTTAAAGATACAACTTCTATTTCATCGTCGTCATCTCCCTTATCTGGACCCTCTATAGCTCCAGATAACGAAATAAACAAATGATAATATGTACATATGCATGTCTTTTTATGAATAAATTTAAAGCTTGTTGCATAATTTTTATAATTTTATAATTTTACAACGACCCTATATTCCCGGCGCAAGCTCCTCGCTTATCGAGCAATTCGCTTAACGACGAAGTCGTCGGAACGAAACTCGGTCGTAAAGTGAGGAGTATCTGTAATAAAAAAAAAAAAAATCGTGCTTCTTGACATTAATGTAAACTTTAAAAGAATTATCTGAACAATATCACAATAAATTCTTTTGGTATTATAAACGATAAAGCAAACAATAACTCCTTTCTCCAAGATCTTCCACTATTTCTCCTCATGTTACAAAATAAAGTGCACCCCTGACTTCCATCTTCGAACACTACTGTGGTTGAGGAAATGCCCACTTCAGGGATGGAGAATTTTTTTTGTGATTCTCTTGGCCTTTTGTGGCTTTTGTGGTACTCACTGCGGCCTTTCGCGTGCAATTTCAAATTCACATGTGGTTTCAGTTGGAAACTTGCAAAAAGAATAGTAAAAACGATTATATTATAAATAAATTGAAAACCCAGAATGAGATAATAGTAAGAGCTGAAAACTGAAAAACTTCAAGAACTTCAAGTTCTGCTCAAGAGCAGACTTTTTGTTTTTTTTACAAAATCGATTGAAATAAAGTCGCTCAACTTATTTCTATTTTCAATACAGTCAATACTCGCTTTACGAGTCTTAGGTTCTAGAAAACACATCTTAAACACTTATTTCTCGCTAAACGAATAGCGATTTCCCATGCCTCTGTGTTGCAACTGTAGAAATATAAATTGATGTTTACTATTTTTAAACATTTGCCTTTATCGGGAATATTTTAATAGCATACGTACGTACAACGCTCGACTGATTGTAGCCTGATGAAGTTTTCGCAGCGTAACGTGTGGGGGGTCGGTCTCCCAATGACAAGAGTTTCCCCCACTCTAAAACTATTCGCAAACAATTTTTTTTCTTTTCAAATTCCGGGTTTTAAGTTTCAAAGTTAACGGTGAAAATGTACCGATTACAGAATCACAGACAAAGTGAAGGAACTGCCGAAATCCATATGCATTATTATTATAAATAGATAGATGTCGTAAATGTTTTAAAGCGAATTTGTCATTTATTTATTTATTTTTTTGTCAAAACGATAACACACAAGGACGAAAACATTTCAGTGAACTTTTTATTTTTTTGTTTTACCTAATGACGATTGTAGGCTTTTATACCATTTGCTTCGACCCCCTCAGGCTGAATGTTTCCGCCTCAATGCGCTTCACAACTGACGTTATTCACAGAAGCTCAGGTCCTACCGCGGGAGCATCAGTAAAAAAAGGCGGCCAGTGGGAGTGAACAAGTCGGATTAGTAATGTATTACATACACTTGATGCAAGAAAGGAAATAGTAATAATAAAAAAAAAGAGGGTGAAGGCGAAACGAGAGACGTAAGCAAAAAATGAAAGTTGCTAATATATACGCGAAATATTAACGTACCGGTATTAGCTAACTGTTGCTAGTTTGACAATACACCTATGATAAATACAAAACTATTAAATACATCTCAAAAATCAAACTTTTTAGGCTAGTAAATCTACAGTTCTCAAGCCAAGGAAACGGCATTTTCGTTACAGCTTCTGTCGTCAGATTTTGAGGGCGACTGATAGACGAAAAAACAATATATTTATATATGTATGTGTGTGAAAGAAACAGAAAAACGACTCTGGACGAGTAACAGACAACTTTAGAGAATACAGCCAATCCAGAAACAGCATCAATCAGCACGCCTCGTGTTCTGTGTGTGATAGTCCTCGTTTTTTTTTTAATTGCACGCAAACTCTTGGCAAGGTCTTGCAAAACGAACAACACTTCCATCATCTCCGAGGAAAAAGATAACTGTTTTGTCAGTGGTTTGGCAAAAGGAATAAAGTCAAGTTTCCCAACTGATTACATTCGCAAAAAAACGAAAGAAAAGATTCAGAGAGATAATTGCTGCTCTTACAAAACCATATTCTTGCTCCTTCAAGTTTCGGATGGAAAGATTCAAAAAAACATAGAACCAAATGAAGTAAAAAAAAAAACCACACAACGTAAGACATACTACATGAAAACGATTGTGAGAGAAGTCTATTTTCTTAAAAATGAAAACTGTAACGATGGTGTAAGTTCTTAGCAGATGCTTTCTTGGGGAACGATTGCAGAATGTATGAAAATTTCTCTTGAAACTTTGGGAGAAATAAAAGCGATCTAATGCCTTGGAATGAACTTTTTGGAACTTTATCTTCACTTTCATAGGAAATTTACCAGCTATAACGGGCTTTGACGCTATTGGCGACTGTAGAAAAAACAATGCAGACACAAGAAAGAAAAGTCTCTGGAGAACTGCGTGCATGAACTTATTACATTCTTACCAGAAGATCATGCCAACTCGAGAGGAATGAGTGTCACTAAACTTGCGACTGATACGAAGCGACGATTTCGTGTCATTTTAAATCGAACTTCAGAAGTAGTCTTCCTCTGTTACCTGAAGCTGTTACTATTTCTTGACTGGCTTTCAAAGACCACTGTCAGAAAACTAACTGAATTCTGAGGAAATTCAGTGAACGGGAGATTAAAGTGATTTTTAAACGTGAACTCGAAGTTATAATTCATAGAAAGGACGTGTGGTCGGAAGGTCATGCACAGACCACGTTAAGATCACACAGCAAAGTATTTTATATCGAAAAATACCTGCACTAAAAATCACTTTAAGAGGTGATGACAAAAAAGGGAGAAATAATGTCAACCGTTGAATGAATGACAAGTTTTCCAATTGCCTGATGATGTTACGAGAAGGAGGCAGCTACTCCAGTTTCTTGAATTCTTAATCGTGCCCATATTTTAAGTGTGAACGTAAATAAACATTTAGTATTTTAAACTAGTTTTGTGTGTTGGCCTTGTAATTATTTAAATAAATTAAACATCTTTTAAACCATATTTTTGTCAAATTTTTTGTTTAAACTTTTGTCAAACCCCGAACACCATGCGACTCGACATGAAGTCGGCGGTGATAGAAGGAATCCCATAATGCAATGCGTTTCCCAAACCCGAAGTGGAAAATCCGAAAAAATCGAGGTTTTGAAACCTCTCTGATAAATTCTGCCGCATACAATTTCTGCATGAAAGAAACTCGCAATACTCTTGATATTCATTGAGTCTTCGTATCGAATCGGCGAATATAATTTTCGACGCCATTTCTTCCATGGGTGTGACGTCACGACTGACGTGTTCCAACGCTGCCCTGTGATTGGGTAATTCCCAGCGACTTCGATGCAATTTTTCGAGTTGCAGGTGTACGAACAACTCGAGTCGGATGACAAAAGTTGTAGTCAAGTTGCATATAAACGGGCTCAAAACTGTCTATATCAACTCGTGACGTCAAAATCGGACGACTAAGTTGCTGAAAAATTGCATGGTGTTCGCGGGGCTTAAGACTTCGAATGCTAATTAAACTGCAGTCTGCCATAACAGCTATTTATTCTATAAAGACTCCGTTTCAAATTTCTACAGACTCTCGATAGATGGCTAATACTGACGTAAAGGCGTGCCTTCTTCCTATTACATACTACTGAATAGTAACATAGGAAGTTCACTAAGATGATTTAATAAACTAAAAATAAAGCACAAACAACGTCACTGTTGACCACTTGTAGAACTTTGAAACGGACTATAATGGTTCGTTTTTCTCATAAGAGGATTACCTGAGGAAGAAATGATACGAAGTTTCTAGAGCTGACCACATAACTTAAATGAGATGTTTCATTCATCACTGGAAGGTAACATATTTAAATCTAATTTCAGGTGACATAATAAAACACACGACGCTGCTCCGACGTAACTGAAAGTCTACTGTGTGCTCAAAAAATCATCCACGGCAAAATTTCAGTAATTCCATACAATCATCAGACTCGAGTCAATACTTTTCAGAGACGGCAATAAATTAACAGACGTCATTTCGACGGATTTCAAAGCCCTTTAAATTTACAAAATATTCATTGTTTTTTTTAAAAATCTGATTCAATTGCCATTCATTTTAATAACATCAGATGATTTACTACCATTCAGTATTCAATTTAATTTAAAATTTATTCAAATTGTTAATGTAATTAAAATTTAAAGTAGCGTAAATAAGTGTACAACAACATTTAATACAATAATATCAGCCTAGTTGATAGTATATTTTAAGGTCATGTGTATTTCACCGATAAATAAATAAATAATTGTCGATTTATGTAATAAAAGAAAAAAATGAACGAAACACACAGGATTTGCTGAAATTCCTCCAATTTAACTATTTTCGATGTCATTAGTGCTTTTATTTTAGGTTAGATCTGTAACATTACGACCATAATTTATAGCTATTTCTCTTTAAATATTGATGCCTTTTCTTTTTCTTTTTTTAAAAAGTGAAATTAGGTAAATTATAATAACCGTCCAAAACAATCTATCTTCAAATTTGCCATTTACTGAGAACTGAGTAAAAGTATAATTACACGTTAAGTCGCCTAAATCAAATTAATTTTAATCAAATCAAAGCTCGTGAAAATAAGACACACATTATTGGGCTGCGATAGAAATTCACTGTTTGATGTCAGTTACTGTTTCACAAATATTTACAGATACAGAAATTTCTGATTTATATACACATATATAAATCAATAAATATATAAATAAATGTAAAAAAAAAAATTAGCTCTTTTTTTTTTAATACGTTTCTTGTCCATAAATAGGCTTACCAAGTTTTCAAGAAGTTTAATGATTCAAGTGTCATTGAGAAACAGACAGAAACATACACTATAATCTCGTTTATCCGGACTAACTGGGACCAAAGGCAATCCGGAAAATCGAAAATCCGGATAATCTAGGTAATAAGGAAAACAAATCCTTAAATAAACAGACTTATCGTTTATTGCGATAAAACTATGTTTTATTAGCTTCAACGCCCCGTGACACTCTAGTAAAGCTTTCTTAAACTCGACAAAAAGCATTTTCTTACCATAATTTATTGTACAATCTATGCAGGAACTGTACATTTAATCCAAATAAAAAGCAAATTTTTGGCGTACTTACAGTTATATTCTTGTTATCATAGTTAAAATTATTATCTATGTGAACATTAAATAAAAAAATAAAAAAATTCTACAAATCTGATCCGGATTATCCGGAGATCCGGATCAACGAGGGCCGCATAAACGAGGTGGTAAGTGTACTTATTTTACAAGGGAACCTTCTTTAAAAGTTAGATAAAAAAACGGGGCTTTTTTTTTCTGCCATTTTAAGCAGATTATGTCAAAAAGATACTTCAAGAACTGACAATAAAATCCACAGGTATTTTAAGAAGATCGTGGATCCGAAAACTTTTCTGTTTACATTATCTTTTACTATTTACGTTAACAGGCATAATTGATATATAATTGTATAATAATTTTATTATAAAATAAAAGCACTATTTTATAATTATTAATACAGGCATGTATTCCGATACGAATTTCCCAATTTTTAATATATTAATATGTTGCCAATATTAACGTATTTTTTTTCCTATGGAAAATTTATGACAACCGAAACTTTTCATTTTAATAATATTGTAGTACGAAACCCACATGCGCAACTGTTATGGACCGTGATAAAGAAATAGCGAAAACTACACTTCAAACTACGTTCATTTATCGAAAGAATCCCTAAAGGTCGAACTGAATCATGGGAAACGACTGCAGCGCTCTGGCTTTCCAGTGGTCGCTTGAACGGCTCATATCTCTGCAGCCGTTATTAACTGAAGATCAAATGAAGAAGGTGTATAAAAGCGGGAATTATTCAAATCCACCCAATATAAAGATACCTGACTACTTCTGACATAATTCAATTCATGGTACAAATCAAGCACTAATACCTTTCTTTCAATGTCGACAAAATTCGTTGTTTCTTAAATTTCACTGATCTCGTTATACACCAAAGTTAACAGGGGCCATTTTCTTTCGTGCTTACACACGAAACACTTTTCGACTGCAGTTTGGAAACTGTGCTTGACACAGAAATTCAGCTTCGAATTCGAGATGCAGTCACAGAGTTATTTGTAGAATAAAGAATTTTGATTTTCTCACACAGAAAAACTGTCACTACAGGCGATATTCGCAAATTTTAGGCGAAAACTTGAATAAAAATCGCCCTCATTCACGTACATATTCATTATAAGGTACCCTGCCCAAATAACGCCACCTTAAAATTTAAATTACTGTAAGTCTTGAAATAAGGTGTATCGAAACACGAAAATTATGACCAAGAAAGTTTAATCTGTTTGAAGCATACCATAATGAAAAATATGATAACTTTCACTGGAGAAGTATGAGAACTCAAATAAAAAAAAACTTTGCAAACTGGCGTTATTAGGAACACTTGGTCCAATTAACGCCACCTACTTTCTAGTAACTTAACTTATTTAAAATTAAGAATTATTCCATCATTGTAAACATTATTTGTAAAAAATTACAGTAAAAAGCAATTAAATTTGACTTTCTGTAAAAAATAATAAAAAATCACTTGAAATTAACGCAGTCTTTCTAATCTGTAGCTAAAACAAAAGAGGAAATGTAAAATTTAATTAATTTCGGCCTTTTGCGATTATAAAAGCAAAATAATAAATAAGATAAAAATCTATATTTTCATGAAACATATTAGTAACTTATAAATGTCGTACTCAACCTAAAATCGTTTATGTACACCATTAACACCACCATGGCGTTTAAGCGCTACTGAGCACATGGATCACATGATACACTTGTCTAACTATAATTTCCGAATTTTAAAAATAACAGTTAACTTATCTACATAGAAGAATCTTCAAGAATCAAGAAAATATATGGTTTTATATAGTTAATCTTTGCTGAACATTAAAAAAAATCTATATTTTATCTTACGTTGATATAGTAGCAGCCTTTCAGAACCAGTCCTCGACACGAAAAGGTGGAAATATAATTTCACTCGAAAATGTTGGCGGTCTGCTAGTAACTCACTTCAACACTAGATGGCCTGTCAATGCAAACTACTTTAGTGCAGTACCGCCATCTCTTATATTTATGAAGAATTAGATAGGTGGCGTTAAAGGTATACATGACGTTATATGGCTGAGTTACCTTATATTAATGGAATATGTTTCATTAACTGCATTTTAAAATCAGTAGAGATCTGAAACCTTGTAAAACGAATTTATCTCAAACACAATCGTTCGAAATAAGCAAGTTACATTCAACTTTTTTTTTTTTTTAAGTTTCTATATTTTATATGTGTAAATACTTTGTTATTTTTATAAAATAATTCAAAACGAAATTCCTATTTTCAATTTCGTTAATCATTAGCTCGTATCCCATTTTTAATACATACTATATTTTTTTTGTAGTATAATTGTTAGTAATATTGTAATTTAAAATATAAAACCTTTCTTCTGGGCTGATACTAAGATTTTATTAGTCGAATAAATTCCTTTTGTCTAAAATAATGAAATATCTTTCGAATCGAAAGAAGATTTGAAAATTAACGATACTTAAAACTACAAATGTTGTTCTTTTGCAAGACACTTTCATTAAGTTCAATACAATTGAACAATACTAATTGTAAAACAATATTAATTTTAATAAATCAATACTAATTTACATAACCAATGCTTAGTTTTTAATGGATCTAATCTTCGTTGTATAGCTTTAAGAAATTGAGAAGTCAAGACTTATTCGAGAATCTAAAATATAATAAATGTTCAATGATAATAATTTATCAATAAAACAAAATATCTTTATTATTTCGTGACTGTCCAACAACCAAGTCCTTCCGTGATTGACAAACAACCAAATCGGCTGCGCTAAAACATGTGTCACTGTCCTTTGAATGTCAACCTCAAGAATTTTGACTCATACCACCAAAAAAAAAAAGAAAAAAAGGAAGTTTTAACAAGTTAATAAAACTACAAAGCTGAATATCACCAATAATAAATATCTTTTCTTTGTATAATACATGAACAATGCCATGTACAACACAGATCTTTAGATCTAAATAAATAACCTACAGTAATACCTTGAATTAAGTTATTTTAATCAGTGCTTGTTTTGCTGTAATGTGACTTATAATTAATGTGATTTATACTGTAATTTTTAACATCCGAAAGTCAAAAGCTGAAGTAATCGTCAGCTATATTTCAAATACCTCACCCTTCCTATTTGGGAAAAAAAAAAACAACTCTTTATTGACTACTGTTCAGTGACAGAGTTGCAGAACTCGACAGAGTTGCCTTTGCATGACAGCGCTGTACAGACCTCAGTGTCGTTTTTTAGCTTAGTTAGGGGATGGTTGTGTCTACTTGCAGCTTACATTTACAAATTTAATAGCTTTGATTCCATAATTAATTATGAGTGGAAAGAGGAAGTAAACAAAAAAAACATGTGGTAAAAGGTAAGAACGGTGCAAACTGTTACTAAAAACTAAATGCAAATAAAAGAACACGGAATAGTCACTTCGTCATATATGACAGAAGTAGCTTGTAAAGAAAAAAATTCTTCGACGGATCACAGATACGTAAATGGTATTTTTCATTTCTTGTCTTTTCTGTGGGCCAATAATGGACCACTTGAGGTTTATGCCCCTATCGACGTCACGTATGAAGTATAAGCACATGCTGCGAGATCTTGTGGGATAAACAAACATACAACTTAAGTGTGAATTACTCAAAAATTCGTCGATTTTTGATATTTCAAGACGGAATGGTTCAATTCTGTGCAGTTCCGTATTGTAATAATTCTGTAAAAAGGCTTGGAATATCCTTCTTTAATATTATTTCCTCTATATCTATATAAGCACATGGCTTTGTTTATACCACAAGCCAAGCAGTAGCCTGGTGGGATATTTTGTAACTACGAAGCCCCTCAAGTTGTCCAATGATCGCCGCTAACGCATTACAATATAATCCATTATAATAGCGTTTTGCTCAGAGCGGTTTTACACAACGCGGGAGTTTCTCTGAATCACTTAACCACGTTATACAAGGTATTACTGTAATCACATCTGAAACAACAGTTTGAAATAAGTTTACCGTAGGGAAATGGTTGATTTTTTTTTTTTATTCCATATTAGTTTAATATTTATAACTTACTGTACTATTTCATTAGTTTCCTGTAAATACATTTCCTAATATTTCCTAAGTCTTCTGAGCCGTTATCACTGATGCAACCGTTCGAACGACACTAAACTGACTGAAGACAGCTCTCAACAATCTATTGGTAAAAATACAAGTATTATCTGAAGTCCGAAATATCAAAAGAAACGAATGGAAAGGATTCGGTTTCTCCATCGAAAACTAAGAAATCAAACATTACCTTTCCCAATAAATTGCAGAAAGTTTCTAAACAACATCAGAAGAACCATTAAGATTACTGTAAATAGCTTTGACGAATACGACAAATCTTTTGGCTAAACACCTTCAGTAAATACCTACGATCTTTTAGTTTGTAATCCACTATCAGAAGCGCTGTTGCAGTGTTAATAAAACTAGCTGGACTAATGATGATAATTAAGCAGCAAATAAGTTCACTGAATATTTTTAGGATTTCGATCTGGTGACAAAATCTCTGGATTATTCTTAAGACAATAGGCTTTCACATTAAATCTTTCACTTTTCCCTGTCCCTTTCTTATCTGTGCGAAATTTTTGCTCAAAAGAGAAATGAAATGCAGTAAATCTAAAAATCATACGGTGGTCAATAGCTCCATCAGCAAGAACCCCATCTTCACTTAAGAAAAGACGGTACAACATAACTGGTACCATCTTTTTTTTTTTTAAGTGTCAATTTTAGAATAGTTTCCCAATTTTAGAATAGTTTTAAGGTATCACAAATTATGGGTAAATTACGCTAATTTATGGCCTTGAAGAGAAATCTGGTATTACCTACTGAACGAGACTAACCTCAATTAGATGTTACACGATGTTGCGTTTGTCTTACTCGAGATGCGCTACACGACGATTCGCCTCTTTTCAAATTAGCACCTCCCTACTACAATCGAAGCTAGCGGGACAAGTGAAAGCAATGACTAGCCCCCTTGTTCTCCCGATCTGACATTGCGTCGGCTACTCCGAGATAACTGGAAAAAACGGCCTTCAACAGCGACATCGACCAGAGAGCAGTCCTTGGGCGTATCCGTCACTCTATCTTCGGTCTAAAACTTTATCTTGTAACCATGAAACGGTAACAGGTGTTGGCGGTGCAGTTTCGAACTGAATCCTCCTCCTCCTACGTCTTTGCTCCTCAGTCACATTTTCCATTTTCCAATAACCTTTAAAACGCATTTAGGTTGCTCCAACGACAGACGTTACTCCGTCGTTTTAAGTTGCAATTTTTTTTTTATCTTTAATTTTTCGCGTTTTAACACGATTTGCACAAAACAATCTTACCATATTATTGTCAAAAAATTGCAAAATAATTTTTGCCAAAAAATCTCCAAATAAAATAAACAAAACATTAAAATATTACCAAATTACTAATCTGACATTATCCTCTGTTTTATTTTTATGTAGATTAAAAAAAAACAAACAACAACAACGATAATAAATAAACAATTCTAAACAAGCCTAAAAACCGACTATACAGTGCATGATAATCTATAACTTCAAACGCTGGTAGTGCACAATAAATTATGAATTTAAAATCACAATAAAATAAGTAACTAATAATCATCATCACCAACCCCCCACACTCCCCCAATTAACATTATTTCAGTTTTATCAATCCCTTTAACAATCGATCTGCTCGTAAAAATACTGTAGGCCTTGTTTAACTTTTAATCCCTATTAGATTTAGTGAGGATAATCAACGAAGATTAAATAGAATCAAAACACGAACTCATATTTACAGAACTCACCAATTTACGAGATTCCCTTATAAATCAATTTCAAATGAAACGATCTTAAATAAATACACAACATTTAAAAATAGCTTAGTATTTTAGGTTGGAAAATAAAAACAATGTAAGTTAATTAGTATTTAATATAAGACGAAATAATATTGGCTTATCTTCATGCTCTTCTTACAGGTAAATTACTAACAAAACGTAAAGGGTAAATTATTATTTTTAACTTTATAAGTGACGCGCTCAGATTGAAGACACGATGCGCCTGTATTTCGTTTTATTAATTTCCTTCGTATTCAAAACGTGGGTATTTAAAAAAAAAAAACGGCTGTTTCTAAGTCCAGATAGATGAACTTCTCATTGATCACAGCCTACCGTGCTCTCCTCTTCATTGCCATGGCAACCAGACCAAACCCAACGAGAGACCATCAGCAATTCCTTGAAGTACGATGCCAAGAACCCATAGACGACGCACGACGACGACAAGATTTTAACAGATTGCTCTGTCTTAAGATTTCTTTCTTTTAAAAAAAAAATAAATTAGAATCGTATCGACGCATAAGAACAAGTGGCATTATTTTCCAATCGCTTCCCTTCACGTAACCACAGCGTTCTAACAAAATTCTTACACGTAACGATTAGAAATGTATTACTTTAATCGTCGCCCATATCTGAAATGAATAAGTAGAGAAACCTACAAAATACGGTTATCCGAAAATACAATCATTCAATAGCCTTCACTCCTTGCCTATAAATCTTCTTATTCATTTTTGGAATTATTTAATTAATATATTTACGTAATTCATGAGTATGTAAAGGAAACTACGATTTCATAACTTTTTCTATTTTCAATAGTGCTGTCTCCTCCTTCATTTCAAATCCACCCATTCAAAAAATAACAAAACAAAACGATATTATTAACGGCACAACAACGAAGCAGCGCGAGCATTTGGGTTCCTCTTTAACACCCCACCAGTTCGATTTGCTTTTACTGAATTTAGAACTCGCTACAAATGCTGCTCCTCTCCGAACAAGCATTCAGATTGTCTCCATCGAAATTATCCATCTGAACGTTAAAAATTTTCCACTAATCGTTTTCTCATTTATAATATCAAAATGCAACCTGCCAAATGTTGTAGGACCGAGTCTATAAAACAAGAAACATCTATCAAAAACAGGAGCGAAGAATAACAATTGTTTACATTCCTAAAACCTATCTATATATTATATTATGACAAATATTAACTTTTTAAATTAATCATAAGTACTGCGATGAGAAGCAACCCTAAATATATTTTTTTTTTAATAATCTTGCTACTGCAGTAGATAGTTAACTGTAGTTATCTTAAACTAAATATAGTTTAAGATAAAATTCATTAATGACAGGCTGTTTACTGAAACGCTTTTTCAGTCGCACCTATCTCTCAATAAACAGTTTTGTTGCTATAGAATAACGAATTTCATTCTTATATTATTCAGGGACATTTATGAATCCGGATTGCACGTTTTATACCTTGATGTAAATTAGGCCTATTCCAAATTTAAAATTTCCTAAAAAAACAAACAAACCAAAAACCCCGAATTACTGGTAGCAAAAATTCATAATAAAATGCTTGAATATTTTTACTTATTATACAATTCAAAATGAGGAATTTATAATTATATTCTGAATAAAAACGAATTGAAAATTTAAAAATGATAAAAAAAAAAAAGTAAAATGAAATACAATAAAAAATTTAAAAAGGTAATTTTGAGAAGGAAATAAATTTCGAAGATATATTGAGCTACGGTCAGAAAGTAAAATTTATTGAAGTACTATTTAAGAGGAAAACTACTTATCAAAAGGCGCGAGACTACTGTACGAAATTTATTTACCACTTTTAGTTGCGAATGCTGGGTAAAGTGCCCGAGGGTAGCTACAGAGGTGAGGCTATGACCTTGTGCACAAGGCAAGTGGGCGGTGTGATACCAATTTCATGTGGTACAACTCACAAAAATACTATTTAGTTGCAGCCACTTTAAAGGTTACAAATATTACGCTCTTTTCTTTGCAGCTAATCAAGTAAAATCCGTTTTACGATAAAAAAACACCAACAATAAAACACTAAACCTATTACTTTCAAAAATAAAAAAAATGATCTTTACAAACTTAACGAAAATGTTTTTGAAAAAATAAGTTATTGTTTATGTTTATAAATATTATACGACTCCGTTTTTATTCGACTTCACATTTTACTGAAAACAAAAATTTTAAAATATAAAAAATACAACAAAGTAACAAAACAAAGGTCTTTGAGATAAAATGAATATTTATTTATTTGTTTTCTGTATTTCTAAATTCCAGTCATTTTAAAACGAATATATTTAGAAGGAAAATCATTACTTTCGTATGCTCATTTGATAAAGATATAAATTTAAGTTATTTATCCAATAATATCATTACTGAAGTTCATGTTCACACCGAGTTTAACGTCCTATCAGATTCTTAAGCCTAATAATAGAAAGAAAAATGCAGGAATAACCCTGTAATATTAACAACTCTACAATGTAATTAATATTATATAATACTATATTCTAATATAATTTCCATTGTCACCGAAATTACAGAAACTTTTTCATTCAAGAGTTTGAATGAATGAAAAGCGTTTAATTATTAAACAAAGCCTTTATTCTGTAGATATGTATGTATGTGATTTCTGATCTTACGTTTCTACCTAACTTTAACTATTATTTTTTTTTCTTTCTCGTTTCATTTAATTTTTTTTTAAGAATGATCCGTGCTATTTTGCCTAAAGCAATACTGCCCCAGACTGTCCACGGGTGAACTGAGCCAAGAAGATCGACCAAGAGCCCGATAGCCTGTTGAGAGCCCCCTGGTGGGGAGTAGCCTCGCCCCAGGGCTCTCGCGTGAATCCCACGCCTGGCCATGACCTTGCCTGCCATGCCCTGCGGCCACCAGCTTCCTGAAGGTCTCATCCCGCCAAATGCACTCCTCCTTTGTGCATCACTAGTTTACCTGTTTGACCTGATATAATATACATCACACCAACTTCTAATTCGCGTGAAAAACATATTTAAATTTATGATAAAAAAAAAAAAGTGGAATATATTCATAGATTGTCAAGACATTCTCTCCCCCCTCTGCTTTCTTTTCCCTCCTAAACCGTAACATTTTTACTTTCTCCTATTGAATAATAAAACTCCTATTTCATATTATAATAAAACTATATTATAATATGAAATACAAAAATATAAAAAAAACAATAATGGATGAGACCAAATTATTCATTTCCATTGGTGAGTTTTTCAATATAAACTTTTTAAAAAATCACTAATACAAATTCAAAAACTTAAAAACTGACACCTAACGTAAATTAACAGGATTTTACATAACCACACAGTGAATAAAATTTAAGAGACCATTTTATAACAGGAATATAACTAGCTGTGCAAACAAATGGTAATATTATGAAGAAATTTTGAAGTAAAAATAGCCTATCACATGGTGAGAAAACAAAACAGTAGAAACCAGAACAATTTATAAGTTACTTCATAGTCTAATTTAAATAAAAGTCATTAAAACCAAAGTTGTTGTTTTGTTTTTTTTTTTCCTGATTAATAATAATGTAAGTTCAGGCAGTTCTGTAGTGGGTCTTACAAAAAAAAAAAAATGTCATCGATTTCGTGATTCTTAAAATCAACTAAACATCGTAGGTGACGACAAATATTTTTTTTTTTTAAATTATGAATCAAAATCGAAGTATTTTCGGGAAAGAAAAAACAAAAACAAAAATCACCAAAGACAACACATTTTCCTTTTTTGTATATTCAAAGAGAGACGTATTAATTAATGTAAGACGAACAAATAATACTAGGTATGATTTACTAATAAAAATTGATCAAGATTGATTGATTAAACAAGCCAATGATGAAAAAAAAAAATAATAAAAAAAAATGGCTTTACAATAAATTTTCGCGAAACGATAAATCCATTACAGGGTAGCGCAAAACCGACAGTGAACTAGCAACTGAATACATTTAGAATTTGAATGAAACTACAATTAGAAATAATAATAATAAAAAAAGAACCAAAAAACTTATAGTACTTTAGATTAAAAGGAGTTTACTCTTTAACAAGTCCTTGAAAACATTTAAAATCTTCTTTCCTTTAAGATGTCTATCTAGTCTAGTTTTCACTGTTTGTGGTGTCGCAAAAAGAAACACAAAGCGTCTCCATACTTGTAAGTTACAATATCTGCAAAGTATAATACAGTGCATCGGCAAATTTGAATCAGAAAGGCAATTTTTATTCAGGTGCTGCTTTATTTTCATTTTGTACAATGCAGTGTATCGGCAAATTTTCCATTTTCTAAAAAAAAAAAAATTAAGTATATCCGCAAAAGCTTAATTTTTCTTGCCTAAGCACAAATAATGTTAATCAAACCAAAAACACAATGGCCGAATTCACTATATAACGGACTAATTATCTCCGTAAAACATTGGTAATAATTCGCTATCAAATGTTTTGCTTCCAAATGCTTTTCAATGGAAGTTTTTTATCGCCTTTACACTCAAAATTCCACAAAATTCCTCCACAGGTAACCACAAGGAGAAAATTTTATAAGAATCAAAGTCACATCGCCTTTTAACCACAAATCTACAAGCCAAGTTTCATGAATGTCCTTCAACAGTTCAAAAGTTATTAGGAAAAAAAAAAGGGGAAGGGGGCAATTAAAAAAAAAAAAAAAAATTAAGCGTAACTTTCCTTACAAACAGAGCTTACAAAAAATAATAATGTCAAGTAAAAAAAAAAAAAAAATTAAATAAACTGTATTATTTAGTAACCAAGGAAACTTGTAAATTTTAGAGCAAAAAGTAAATAGTAATTTAAAAAAAAAAAAAATCATTAAGAGTCAAAAGCGCTTTTTATTTACGGAGTTCTTTTGTTATTATCAATTCAACTCAAAAATTCGCTTAATGAGAGAAAGAAAACGATTCCTTTGTCAATTTTTATTTTCTCAATTACATATTTAAACAGATGAGAAACACATTTTCGAATAGATTTCAGGAATTATGGTTCCTGAAAATATATCCTATATTTTTTTTTCTCCTATGACGGATGTGACAACTTTTGAATATAAATCACATTGGATTCAACATCTCATCCCCCTCCCCCCAAAGATTAAGCCTTACCCGGTCAAAACAGAGGTTAGCGTTGGAAGATTGGTGGAGGAAACCAAGATATTAAAATGTAAATAAGATGAAATGTTTGCTACCAAAAAAAAAAAGAAAGAAAATATTTATGGAGAAATTTTGGATTTCTTAATGCAGTAATATTATTATCCGTGCCAATATGCAAGACAAAGATCGCTATAAAACCTCAGAAATATTAGTTTTTTTTTTTTGTATAAGTCTGTGATGAGTGTCTGCAAAATGTCCATTTTTGCTAAATCTGCTCTTGAATACATTTTTAACATTCGATTGAAAAAAATGGAAGAAAATATGTCTAAGATAATATCCTGACCGATTCCGGAAAAGAACGTCCATTATTATTAACAGTAAAATTATTAAAATATTAGAAACTGAATGTTACAAATCTAAAATAAAACTTGGAACGTTATTTTATTCTCTTTAAAGTTCAAAAGGCTAACCAACCGATAGTTAATATAATAATATCTCATCAATGCATACCGCTGAAAATGAATAAAAACAATTTTTTTTTTTTTTTTTTAAATTCGAAATAAATATCTCATTAACAGACTTCAAAATTGATTAAATAAAAGTTTCAATATCCAGTCAAATACATGTAATGATTCAAATAAGGTATTTCAGTGTGGACAATTACTGACAACTGAAAATTTAACACGTTTCAAATCTACAAATTTGCATATTCAAGAAAGCAACAATCAATCTGCGTTTCTGACGATGAGCAGTTTAGTAGTGTTGCTTTGTTTTTCGTAGAGGCATTCTGGGATTGATCTGAAAGTCTTCGTGTATTGCGTGTTCTTAACATCGCTTCCAAAGCTACTTAGCCATCATCTGATGTTCTATGCACTAAACGATCGGGGTTTGGAGAATCTCGACATCCAACTTTTTGTTTCGTTCCTATAATTAGAGGAACTCTTCAAACTAACTTGTGATCAAACTTGGCGCCAAAAGATGCGAGTAACCTCATACCTCATTCATTGAAATTAGCTAAACTACTAAAAAAAATTAAAAATACGAAGGAATTAAAAAAAAAATAACAAAAATAAGCCTACAAGCTTAGTCACTAGGTTACCCACAAATGCTCTCGAGTACCATTATGCAATAAAATACAGTATAACATAAGACTGCTTTTAAAAACAATTTTCAATATAATAAAATAAACAAAAAGTAATAATAATGATAAGAAAATCCTAAGTTTTATCTAGGTTAAAATAAATTTTAAATTATGCCTGAAGCTAAAGAAGAAAAAAACAAAACAAAAAAACAAATAAAAGACAAATTGCTTCAAGTATCCAACTTTGACGCCAGTGACATTTTTTTTCCCCCTCTCTATATTTCCTTCTAACTTGTGAAACTTCTACAATTGTCGACGTCAAAAGGTTATTACCTTTCTAATAAAATTCTTTCCAGTGACGTAAACATCATCGTCACCAAAATGGAAGAAGCCGCCGCCTTCTTGTTTAAAAATTTCCCTAACTTATCATTGAACTCGTCGAGATTGATTCGACGCGAGTCAAAACTTAGCATCCGTTTTCTTAACTCGCGATTAAGAATTTGATTTGAACTCAAAATCTAATCCACCGCTCGAAAACCAAAAACCACATGAAACAACTAGCAGAAAACAAAGACAATCTGCGCTGCTTGCATTACTGCAAATGTTTTTCATTTCGTTATCTTCAGTATAGGTCGACGTCAGTTTAATGCCTTATTGTATTTTTCCTGTGACTAAAATGCAATTCAGTCGTTTAATCCCTTAAGGAAATTAAAAATTTTAACAATATTTATTATCGTATTTTAAACAGTCTATCCCGGTTTTTTTTTTTTAAAAATCCCACGGTGACTAATCGGTGCGGTGCAGTCGGTCAGCGAAAAACTAACAGTCCTCCTTGATTCCAGGGCTAACTAATAGATAATCCACTCTGGACAATTATATTTCCAAACTAAAAAGAAACGCAAGTGAAAGAGAGATTGGCCAGAAGTTTCGTCTTGCTTCCAAGACTACCTAAAAAAACTTTTTTTTCTTTTCTTGTTCTATTTTAATGAAGTGAAGAGTAAAATTCCTTATTTGCTGAAAGATAGCTTAACTGATAAAAGATTTATCAGTAAGATACTGACTTAAAGGAATTAACCTAAGTAAAAAAAAAAAAACCGATTAGATCAAGAACCCGGAAGGTTTTAGCGCTAAAGTACATCAAGGACGGAGTTTCAAATCTTCTGAGTTCTCGTAGGTAACGACAAGTGATACCTGGAAACAGCTACGTCCTGGATGGGTTTATTGAAATGATCTTAGTAAAAGAACTCAAGTGAGAATGTGACGGAGAAACTAATTTAGTTCAAAAAAAAAAAGTTTTACTTAATACCCAATTAAACTGAATTGAGGATGAATTCGAAGTGAACCTTGTATTCGGAAGTCAGATGAATTCGAATAGTAATTGTTGCTACGGTGATCATTCTGAAAATGGAAAGTTCTTTCTAGAGTAATTTTAAAATTACATTAATAAAAATAAGATCATTCTATGTAATATAGAGTCAGAATAATATTTCATCCAAATTTTGTGCAAATCGGCTTAAAGAAAAATAAAAAACATCGAAATTCGCAGTTCCCGCTCTGAAAACGCGAAAAACATCTTACTCTTTCTCTTCAGCCAATAATAATAATAATAATAATAATTTACTGTAAAGAGAAGACCTCCATGAACACGTCATTTGATTGGGCCGCGAAAGATCGTTTCTAAAAGTTCCGATCTTCGTAAGAATGGCGGCGTGAATCGATTGGCGCCCCCTGTTCTGTTTCTCAAACTTGGTGAAAGACTTCGTTTCGATTCACACCATCTCGATTGTCGGTGAGAAGAAATTGCTCTATGAAATTAAATTAAAAATTACTCCCTCGATGGCATTTTATATAATGAAAGCTAATCGCGAGGGAAGTAAGAGAAACAGATACGAGTATTAGAACCGATTCTCTCTCTCTCACACACACAAGCAGCCACCGACAACAAAGTGGGATCTGCTCGGCTGATTTTTAAAAATTGACTAACGAAAAAAGGGACGAGGAGGGTGAAAAAGACAAGGATAAAGAAAAAGAACAAAAAAAAAAACCTATTAAATATATCGCACTGAAGTATACAGAAAGTCTGGAATAATGATAACTTCAATATACCAAAACTACAAAAAAGTCAGTCAAGCATTTTCTGGTCGATTATCTCAAAATGCTTAGTTTTTTTTGGTTTTTTTTTTATGGTAAGATTTGCTGTAAAATTTTTTTGAATGAATTATTTTGCGACTCCATTTAATAATATCAATTTAGTTGATAACAGAAATGGCTTGCTTGTTAACAAAAAAAAAAATCTGAAAAGCAAAAATAAAGTGCTAAATTAAATAAATACAAAATGCCATGCAAAAGACATCAGGTGTAGCTTGAATCTAATTTTTTGAGTATCAGTTGGCGACGTTTAAATATACAGGAGTAGTTAAGGATCAAGCTCCATAATGTAAGCAAATCGTAATACACTTTCTTTAAATTAGATCTTAACGTAAATTATTCCTTCTTCCAAATAAATAAAAAACGCAATCTTAATGACTATCTATAAATTATGGCAGATTTCTTATAGTGAATGGAAAAACAAAGCAACAATCACAGCTACAAAGAATTCGATGATTCAAATTAAATGTGGAAAAACTGATGTTAAATGGAGGTAAGATGAAGTATTGTAACGAAATCACATGAATGAGAAGCGCATTACACCTTGAGAAGGAGTGTTTTACAGAGATTACAAATCAAATCTTCTTTTAGTAAATGAAATAATAATTTCGAGACATAAGAATAGGAGTCCAACGGATATAGTTTTCATAAAATACGCAACAAGAGGAGGAGGGTTTGGCTGTAGTTCTTTGTAAATCTTCTAAATCAAGCTTGAATACTGTGAGAAACTGATATTCCTCAGGTCTTTTTTGTTAACTATTACAAAAACATGTATAGCCTACTTGTAAATCAAAGATGTTTAACTTAACATCAATTTTATATATTCACATACTTGTTTTCTACTTTGAACTGTCTTTCAAACATGACTAATTAAGACACAAAGAGACAGATGACGTTTTCTTCCATTCAATGATGCCTACAAGTGTTTTTATACCAATGAGATTCGTTTGATTCGGCTTCAGGTTTTTTTTTATTATTATTATTTCTTTTGAATGTTTACGTAAATGTGAGTTCAAAGCCGTCATTCCTTCAATTTTAATTACGGAAAGAATTTTTTTTTCCCGATAAAAGTTATTTTAAAAGATCTACCCGCATATCACACTTCAGATTCATCTTCATTTTGTCGTTAATTTATCCAGGAACCACTCAATGCCACACGGATTTACCTAACCTAGAAATATTTCATGAACAAAGAAATATATTTCATAATCAGACTTTTAAACCAGCGAAGGGATATTTCTTAAAGTTGACATGCATGTCACGTAGAATAGGATGTTTATCCTATTCTATGTGACGTACATGCCAAATTTAAAGAAATATCCAACACTGTTTCAAAAGTGTGATTATTCCATAACCAATGGAATATAAGGCAAATGTTCTTCATAAGTTTGTGGTAGGTTGAAGAGTAGCACATCGATGACACCATCACTGCGATAAATGATTGACAGTGCTGTGTGTGGGAGAGTCAACGGAGAGTGTTGGCATAACGATGGAGAATGAGTTGACGGGAATCGTAAACCTGCTCCAACTTCCTTTTGAAGCAGCAGAAACTTAAAAAGAAATGTAAGAAGAGAGAAAATATCGACATAAAAGTAGTGTGGTTCTTTTTTTTTGTTCTGGTTGGATGATACAGATCGCGTCCTTCCCACTCCTGCGCACGTGTCGCTGTGAAGGAGTATGGGTAAACTTCTCGAGGACCAGTCAAAGAGTACCATCCCGATTTAAAAACCTGCTCGTTCAGATTTCAGTCAAAATGTTGACCACTTTACTACAAAGAGCCTTATTTGATTCTTACAGGTTTGTTTTTTTCACGTAGACGAAGACGAGCGATGTGTTCATCGATCTGCTCATTAATAATCGCTCCCTTAGAAACAAAAATGAACTGTCAGTCTTTCACTACAAAATTTGAAAGTTCATAAATCTATTACTTCAGTTTTGTTATTGATGTCGCTATCACGTGTTAGGCATAGAGAACTTCGGCAATTTAAAATGAAGTATCAATGAATGGAATTACCATACATACATATAACAAATAAATATAAAATGTGGTTATTGTGTGCATGCGTGTGTGTGTGTGATATATGTACAATAAAAGATCCCGAATAAAAAAAAATTATAATAACGAAACAAAATAAAAAAGAGAAACACATCGAAATAACATCAAGTATTTCATCTAAAAATTCAAACTAACGTTACTCCGACTTCATTAAATACAAGACTGTCAATCACGAATTTATAAAATACAGGCTGAATTAATTCGCAATAGTTAATCTTAAAAAAAATGTGGGGGGGAAAAAAAACTTGAAGAAGTTTCTAGAAGAACTTTAAAGTCAACTTTCATTAAAATGCCATTAACTTTTTTTTTTGTCACTCACACGCGCTAACCTCTAAAGGAATCCTCAAGAAAGAAAGAAGTTTTCAAACACAAGAGCGTCACCTTATCCATCAATATGCATTCTAAGATTCAAGACGATTCATTCACACGTTATTAGAGAAGAGAAACACGCAAAGTGTCTTTGATACTGAACTTATTATTTTCGGTTAAAAAAAAAAGTGAAATACAAAATACTGTATGTCGGATTCTTTATTATTAAAGTAAAACTAGGCTATCCCTCTGGTAAGTATGAGATAATCCAAGAAGAATCGATTCCAAGCGTTTATGGCAAAAAGTGATATTTTATTCCTTTTTGAATGAACTCATTATTTGATAGAACAAATAGAATAAAAGTAGGATTGGATATTGAGGGACCAGCAGTAGTTCAATGGTTAACATTCCTGACAGCGAGGACGAAGATCCTGGGGTCGAATCCCATGCAAGGCGGAAAAAAAAAAAGAAAAAAAGAAAATTTTATAATCAGCAAAGGAAACTAATAATTCTCAGCAAGGGAAACTAATAATTAACAATTGCCCCAGAAAGAGAAATAAAAGATTTTAGTAATATAGATTACTTATGATTAAATCAATAGTAAGGCTTTTTATTTCAGCTAATACGTGGTTGACATTCTTAACACGACAACTACAGGGGGAAAAAAAGGCACCCATAAAAGATTTGGAAATTAATTACTATAAATATAAATTTCCTAATAATAAGAAACTAATAACTCCAGCAACGTGACTCTTTTTTAACATTACCACATAAGCCTAACTACTATACGTCGACTTTAACATCATCTCATAAAGAACTTAATTTACAAAACTAAGAGTTAGGCTAATGGGTTTGCCAAAAACAAAAAACTAATGTCTTACAATTCAAACTTACTTTCCTTCGTCCCAACCACCCCCTTTGAAGTAATGCACTGTAATGTACTTTCCATTCAGTGGAATCTCAAATATATCAGTCTAAATAATTAACAAGCACGGGTAATTAAGTTTAGCTTTTCAATTTCCTTAAAACTTCATTACTTATTCACTTATCCTGTATATTTGGGGGGGGGGGGGGGGTTTGTTGCTTTTTTTTTTTTTTCTTTGTGGCTCGCGTTCAACGAAAGCCGCGTGTCCGAATCGGTAGAGGGATCGGCATCCGATTAGAAAAGTGCAAAGGAGTTGCCTTTTCAACTGTACACTTAAGGCCTATTCAATTATTATTCTCTATCCAATAGATACAAGGAAGCTTCAATGTGGTGCTGGTGTCACTCTTGCAATCTGATTCAAGAAACTCTTCAAAAAAAAACTTATTTTCTTGTGTCGCAGGAAAATATATCCAGAGCACTGAAAATAAGAACTTTTCTTTCCGAAATATAACAGAAAGTAAATACAAGAATCAATTTCAAAATTTGCCAAATAAAATAAAAGAAATGATTTTTTTTCAGTCAGCATGATTCAGTATTATTATTATTGTTATTATTACTACTGGATTCACCATTAAAGGCAAATTGAGAAGAGACTTTGGACAGAAACTAATTCAACTTCAATTCAATTCGTGATTTGATTTTATTTTTCAGTCGGATTTGAAAGAATGTTAATGAGTGGCGTGACTAAAATGGGTTTCATTAATCTCTGGTAGAATTAATAATTATGATTACCTTTGAGTTTTAATTAAAATCGAATTAACGTTGAAATCAATTCCGTATCCTTTTATTATTATTTTTTTCTTTTGTGTATTGTATGATTCAATGGGGACTTATTTTTTTGGTGATGACTCCTAAGTCAATTCGGGAAATCGAACCCAGACCTAAGCGTAGGATCTCTTGAGATTCCCGATCAGTAGTGAGATCACTCGACCACCCAGACAGAAACGAGATTTAGGCCTACCCACGGAAGACTTTTAGGGGATGGAAGAAAAGCACGAAAATCGTTAAGGAATAACACTGGAACATTCACAACTACAGTAGTGGATTCCCCCCCCCCCCCTCCCCAATATTATACGTAATTCGCATTGTCATTTAAAGAAAACTTATCGCATTCAACGAGCAACACATCGAACATCCCAAATTACCAATTCAAAACCCTTTTAAAGAAATAACTACAAAAATCTGTAAGAAATACACAAATCAAATTTACTGCGAGATAATCAAGATTAAAAGTATTAAGAAAATAAAGAAACAAGCTGCAACGAGATATACTGTAGCCGTTAGATCAACTACAGACATGAATACAGATACATAGTCGACAAACTCGTAAAACTCCCGGATATATCGAACTATGAGGCCACCTGTACAACCGACGGTCAGCGCAATTAATAAGCCGTTGCTGATTGAGAAATAACTTTCTGTCGAACAACGATTTAACGTCATAGTCGGCGGTGACTGGAAAACATTCGATTCGCCAACCGCAAGCGGGTTTTAATGTTGCCGCCGACTGATTCCCCGGAAATAAGACGGCGAAGACGACTGTTTGTAAAACTTTGCCTGGCGCTTATTTTTATTAAATTTCAATTAACTAAAGGAATATTAATACAATTAGGCGGGCTGCTGCCAAACCCCTTTGTTGGGGGATTTGAGGTTACGGTCAGCAACGATGTGTGGTCACGTTGGTAAATCACTTGCCTTTCAGTTGACAATTGATTTGTACTACGGCTGTCTGCTTTTGGTAATCCACAAAATATGAACTTAATCCAGTGGTAATGAGCTGCGTTTCATCAAGTTATGTTAATATTTCACAAAACCCAAAGAATGTCGGCCGAAGTTCTTTGATAAAACTTCGTTTTCGATAACAAAAAGATGTAATATAACTGAAAAACCACAAATAATTTAAACAGCTGAACGGTAAACAAATCACAACCATCGAAATTCTGACGAAAGTTAAAGCAATGGCAAGGCAATATCTTTTTTTTTTTTTAGGTTAATGAAAAAACAAAATAATCAAAATGTAGTAAATATAGCAACTTTTGAACATCCGTAGGATAATGTGTCCAAATAACTATTCCAAAATAAACAGTAAAATTTTAAGCATTTCGATGTGATTTGTTTTATTAGTGGTTAACCGTAGTTTCCAGCCTATTTTTTATCATCGTTCATCACTTATTATCATATTCAACACAGTAACGGTTTATCTATCACTCACGTTTCCCACATAAATAGTTATCGCGATCTTTGTAATTTAATAATTTTTTTTTTAGTCCCTATCTCCTATTGGCCGGATAAGCAATGAAATCAACGAGGATCTTTCTTTCTTTACACAACCCACATCTAATTCTAAAATGTCAGATTCCTGGGATATCTTAATTTTAGCGTTATCTTGACGGATGTACATGTATATTTTGTTTGCACTTTAAAACTTTTTTCTTTTGTTATAACTTCCAATGTCTATTAACAGACGTCCAAATTAACCAAATCATATATAAACACAAACAAACTTTATTATAATACCATTTCTTTAATTTCCAATCAACGAAAACCCTCCTCCACCAGTTCTCTTATTAACAAAAATAGCAAAATAACTTTCGGTGAAATATTCAGTTACTATTCAAAACCAATTTCTCCTAATTGCCCTGAATTCATTAAAACTATGGGATCTTTCAATCAGTGTCCTCACTGTGCTTGTTATTTATAAAAATATCTAGGTTCGGAATATGTTCGTCTTTTTTATTACTTCCTTTCGTTTTCATTTGTTGCCAATCTTTCATTTCGACTTTCTATTCCAAATAAGATCACACAAATTTCTCTGCAATATATTGTGTTCTAATGCCTGTTTTTGATTTCTGCGTAGGGTTTTCACTCCTGGATTTCAGTGATTGCTTCGACTATTTTTTTTTTTTAACCTCCAAGTTTTGTTTTTCGTTTCTTCCTAAATCTTCTTTTCTTTTTCCCAATGTCTTTCTGACCAACTATTTCATTTAATCACGTGATCAGACAACAGGGGGCTCCATGTTACACAATGAGACTAAACATCAAATTCCGAACCCACCCCGATAGACGGAGGTCTGGACGAAATTAAAAGATTTAAACAAAGCATTCAATGTCGCGTTATTATTGAGTATTCGCTGCTATTATCATAGGCAATTCCTTAACCACCAGAGTTCAATCGATTTCTAAAGCTACGCGAACACCATGCAACTTTTCAGCAACTTAGTCGTCCGATTTTGACGTCACGAGTTGATATAAACTTTTGTCAAACCCCGAACACCATGCAATTCGACATGAAGTCGGCCGTGATAGAAGGAATCCCATAAAGCAATCCGTTTTCCAAACGCGATGTGGAAAATCCGAAAAAATCGAGGTTTTGAAACCTCCCTGATAAATTCTGCCACATACAATTTCTACATTTCGGTATAAACTTTATTTACGCTTGAAAGAAACTGCAATACTCTTGATATTCATTGAGTACGAGCATGTCTTCGTATCGAATCGGCGAATATCATTTTCGACGCCATTTCTTCCATGGGTGTGACGTCACGACTGACGTGTTCCAACGCTGCCCTGTGATTGTGTAATTCCCAGCGACTTCGATGCAATTTTTCGAGTTGCAGGTGTACGAACAACTCGAGTCGGATGACAAAAGTTGCAGTCAAGTTGCATATAAACGGGCTCAAAACTGTCTATATCAACTCGTGACGTCAAAATCGGACGACTAAGTTGCTGAAAAATTGCATGGTGTTCGCGGGGCTTAAGACTGCTTGCTCCAAAGATATTACATTATGTATTAATCTAAACAGTTCTTGTTTTCAGTGCAAGCAGTTGAGTTTCATCGTACGGGATTTTACAACTGCCCAAGTAATGTATAATTTTGTTTGTTGGCATGCCAACTTCCAAACCCCACATGGGAACCCGTTCATTCAAATATTTAAATATCTCTCTCTGCGTGTTTCCAAATCGTAACTCTGAACTGTGCATATATTGGGCACCTAAATTTTCAGCTTCCTAGTGCTTTTTTTTTTTCTAATAGGTATTTTGATCGTAGACAATATTCTTATTTTTTACTGATAACTGCAATTCGTAAGGTTCTCTCAATCAAACTTTTCAGATGCACTGTGAAGACCAGCTAAGTTAATAACAAATTCTATCCTATCATAAAAATCTGTGGTTCTCATACAGATATTAAACAACAAATCAAACGTATCTTTTAATCATTTACCAAAGTCACTTTTTACTTACTCTACATTAAATATTAGCAATCCGATTATAGAAATCTCAATCCGATTATAGAAAGAGTAAATTGAAACTAAATTCAAAAATTTGAAGTTAAAAAAAAAAAAAAAAAAGACAAACAAAAACGGAAAAAAAAATTTTCCTTTCATTATCGGAGATTAATCATAAATTTAAGTTTTCATGATACTATAAACAAAGCATCTGTTTTCTTCCTATAAAAATACGATAACAATCTATTGCATACGAAAAAGTAATTAAGGAAAAAGAAAAAAAAACTCATTCCTTAGTCGTTGATTTAATATTTCCGTTTTGAAAAATCAAAAAAACGTCATAAAGTTTATAATGGTTATCAAGTTCAAATAGGTAGCGATTTTTAACTAGGAAAGATCATTATCATTAGTTAGCAAACGTTATTGAGTTGATATTGTTCTGATTAAGGGAAAAAAAAATAAGCATTTGATAATTAACCTAGCAGTCAACTTTAAAATACACTACCGAATTTCTAATTTGCGCGCGAAATAGGCGATTTTCTAACTCTTTACAATTTCATTAATTTCAGTTTTAAAAAGATAAAAGTCCTAATGGCAAAGAGTAGCATTTTCTTTCCTTGGCTAAGCTGCGCCAAACAGTACAGATATTCTAAATACATACCGGGGTATCTATTACAGCATTGTGGGGTTAAGCGACGATTAACAAGACACAATGTAAATAGGGTAACGGATAACCGAAGTTCTGTTATTTTAGTGTTATTTTAGCTGTTCAAGTAAGGGTTATTCATTTAGAAGCCCCAGAGCCCCTTCGGGCCAGAGAATCGTTACATCCGGCCCGCCCACATCCAGATTTTAAAGACTAATTTTAAAATTTATTAAGAACTTCGTAACAACAATTCTTAACAATTATTCCAGACCTACTGAAGTAATTTTCACTATTGCTATTCAATAGTAATATTTAAATTACATATAAGACTATCTTATTAACACTGCGTATTTTCAAATCCTAAATACTGCCTATTCGAAACCAAACTTATCTGGTCTAACCCGAAAGAACGAATGCTTTCGAAATGAGGAAGTTGAAGAATGAAGAACGATTTTGTGGATTACATGACAATAATAAAAACAAGTTGTAAGGCTTTCCGTAATTGTCCCTTTTGCTGTAGTTACAAATCATATATTAAAGTCACTGAAAAGCTGGAAATCACAACACGGCTAAATTTAAGGAAACAGAAGATAAACAAGAAATTTCAACTAAACTGTTCACAACTCTTACAGTACAACATAGTATATTAATTACTGTGCTATATATCGACCTCCTCGTATTACGGCAACGCTGAATTTCAAATTTCCTGAAACTTTAAAAACAGTAGTGATTTTTTGAAGGCGTGTGTGCATTCATCCAACTGTACATAAACATTAAGTAAAAATAAGGAAAGGGTTTACTTACATGGGCAATGCCATTAACTCCGTACCCAGAATTTACAAAACCCTGAAAAGATACAAGAAAAAAAAATCACATTACTAAACAAATACAAACGCTCTGAAATGATAAAATGTTTAAAATATACAGTCAAAACAAAATAAGTGTACAATTTTAGCAAAAACTAACAAGTTATAACAGACACTCTTCCTATATACATACATACATACATACATACATACATACATACACAGTAATTCAATCCGAAGATTGGTTGAAAGTCCGCGGAACCCTAGTGACCCCCGAAGGGCGACCCCTAGGAGAAACCGTAACTTATTCTTGGGAACAGATACTGGAAATGGTTTCCCGTTGCCTTCTCCAGGACACCATTACGGAATGACGTCAGACCGAAGAGAAAGTGAAGAAGAGGCTTACAACACAGGAAAGGAAATTGAAACATCCATGCTCACAACCGGGATTTGAACACGGGCACCAGCACACTGGCCTCACGCCAGACCGACGCCTGAGACCGCACGACCACGCCGAATGCAATTAGTAGGAATTATTGCCAAGAAAGGAACCCATCATTCGTTTTTGTTATCATGAACGGAAAAACCAGTCATAAATGTAAGTCATTTTATGATCACCCTGTAATTGTCTTGCAGAGTATTCTTCCGTTGATTTCACGAAGATGTCGAAAGAATTTGCAATCTTATACGATACCTCAAACAAAATAGTTCCGATTCAAAGTTTACAACGAAGCTTTGTTTTTACTCCGTGGATTTATAGAATTTAAAACGCTTTGTTTCGACTGTGAAGTGAAACGAAGATTGACAACTTACTTTTCATTAATTAGGTAATGGGAAATCTTGAAATTTGTTTTCCATCAATCAATTAGAACTGGAAACTTTAGAACAGTTAAAATTAGAAAGCGGAAGGATATGTGACGTCATATACGTAAGTCGTCTGCCAACAAAAATGTTTTGTATTTAACTATGATACAGCTTATAGTAATAACAATCACTTGATTATTTGCCATTCCGATTACAGATTCTTAATGGTGTGATCTATCGCATTTAATATTTATAACAGGATAAAATTTCCACCATCAACAAAAAAAAAAGAAAAAAAGAATCTCCGTTACAGCTTTAAGACCTCCCCCTACTCACAAGTCTTTCTCTCCACCTACTTTAAAAAAAAAGGAGAAAAAAAAAATCCCCCTCTGTCACCCTCAATAATGTGGTAATACTGGGAGACTTTCCTATTTCGGGAATCTTCTCTTTTGCAGCTAACCATAACTGACTGCTCGATGGAATTTGCTAGAAGAAATCATTTTTAAATACGCGTTTCAAATAAAGATATGTTAAAAAAAAAAAAAAAAAAAAATGATTCCATTTTGTCACAGTTTGTAATGCCCACTTCGCTGTCTTGTTAAACAAGTTCTATTAAATTTATTATTTACACAAATCGAACTATATTTGTCACTATGGAAATCTTACAAAATAAACACGTCCTATTAAAATTTTCTTCCAATAAGCGAAACAAACTTGCAATTATCATTGATTACTTTTGTCAGGAACTAGATCACAGACTGGATCATCCCAATTGTAATTATGGAATAAAAAAAAAGAGAGAGGAGAAGAAGAACTAAAGAAAAAAAAAAAAAAATGAAAGAAAACCCGACCAGATACTTCCTTACACGGCTTAAAATTTTTCTCTTCAAAATTAATCGTTTGATTTTTTTTTTCCAATCTACCTACGAGTGAATTAGGAAGCAACTAACAATTAACAGCCTGTGTTAATGGATTGGTAATGAACTATTTTATAAGCTGAATTGCGCGCGCTATGTCAATGGCGTCTCCAACGACACTTCCTGTTATTTTATTAATGAATTCTGTTGTCTTCTTACAAAAGTCGAAATCAAAACTCAATCACGTTGTATTCGAATCAAAATTTTCAATGAGTTATTATATACGAGTAACAGTGATCAGGGCGGGAAAATCATTTTTCGTTATCGCTTCATTTTTGATTTTTTTTTTTTTTTTTTTTTTCTAAGGCAATTTTTGTTTTGTAGAGGGAAAAAAAAACAAATGTTTGAACGGAAGCTTCAATTATCACAATTCCTTTTATTTTCTTATCTAACAAATTTGACAAAAAAAAAAAAAAAAAAATTAAAATTTAAGTAATTCTTAAAGTGAATCTTTAAGTCTAAATATAATAATCAAATCTGCATGAAAATGTCATCTTAGGAAGTAAAAAGAAAAGACATGTTGACATAAATAAATAAATAAATAATTTATTTATTTATTTACTTATGGCGCTGTTTTACTGATATCATTTCAGTTTGCTATTTCTTAACAATTCAGTATGAAAATCTAAGTAAATCACTTTGATTAACTAACTTCAATTTCTAACTATGTAACAAGCAGCTTCGAGAAATACTTATTAAAATTTCTTTATCAGGATATTTCCTTTTTAAGTAAATTTCAAATTTTACGTTAAGTTTCAATGCAACGAGATCACTCCTCGGCCTCTCGCACATGTATGTACCCGGTACGCTAATAGCAAGACAGACGATTTTCGTGCCTGGACAACAGATATAACAGCAATATATCCATGCTGAACTTTTATGTGTGCGGTATTTCATAAAAAGTTGTGTTCTGTAGTATTTATAATAAATTTCATTTGTGGTATTAAATGAAATTTTAATGATTTTTTTATAATATTTTTAATCTTTAATTTGTATTAATATACTTGCTGAGAAATTTAATATTTTAACTATTAAAACTTCTGTAAATGTGACTGATGTTGTTGATTTAGTATTTAATTATCAATTTCTCAATATTTTTCGTAAATTTCTAAAATTATTTTAAACTATTTTCTTTAAAAAAAATACAGAAATTAATTTTATTTTGTACATATTTTATAAAGTTTAAAACTTATAAACACTTGAATTAAAATAAATTCAATTACTGATAATAATTTAATTTGAAAATTTATAAAACCATTAAAATAACTGAATTTGCATGACAAAAATCGCAAGCTACACACAGTAAAAGTCTTTTCTGACTCTGCAAAGCATGTGTCTATCTATATATGTATGTATGTGTATATATTAATATATCTGTTTGTTTGTACAGCCAACGAACTAAAGTCTAAAAAAATCTGAAACGGACTAAAGCGGTCGATATTTTACGCTGTTAATTTCAGATGTCAGTTATATTATAACTTGATTCTAGGTTTTTAATTTTTCCTGATGAGATGTAAAGGAAAGAAGAAAAAAAAAAAACCAGGGTAAAGTTCTGCTGAACGAAATAGTCGTCCAACTCCGATGTCCACAAACTGGAAAAATTTGGTGCACGACATTGTGCCTTACCATACTATGTTACTTATTCCACATTGTGTCAATTACATCTGCAAACGAAAAGAAAACTAACTTGTTGATAAGAGGAAGGGATATTGGCATTAATGACACTTCGTTCAGTATATACAAAAGCATTTCGTTGTGAACGAATCCGTCCTTTTCAAAACTAAGCGTCTTCGAAACAATCACTCTGTTGTTAACTAATTTTAATACTAGTAATATCGTCGCGGCGAAAGTTGGACCCGCAAACACTTTATCATTGACTAATTTTTCCGGGATCAATGCCATTAGCTCAGCAGAAAATATCAATCTCAATTATCAAAAATAGGAAATATCAAAAATCTCATATACCGTACATCTTCTTGAAATCGACGAGCAACGTTAAGAATAATTTCCCTACTTTATTTTTGAGACCTTTTCCTCGTCGAAATGTTGAATGTGAATCAACGACCGCCATTTTCTCTTACATTTGAATGTGACCGACAGGCCAGGAAAGGAAAATCTATAATATGCGTTGCATTCTGGGAGGTTCATCTTTGGGCGTGCCGATAATAGCTGTGTGTTAATTGCTCCTTCGATATCTGAGGCAGATGCAAACAGCCGAAACAAAGCAAGGAAATACAGATTTTGAAAAGAGTAGGAAAGACTCATATATCATTTTATATGCTTATAATATATTAATGAGGGAAATTTAATGAAGACATTATTATTCGATGTTAAAGGTTTCGGCTCAGTCTCTTTGCTCTTCCTTCTAATTCTTTTCTGTAGAGGGTTACAGAGATTTGGGTCAAATGATATTTTTGGTGGCTACTTGTTGCATCGGGTTGCGACAGAAATTGCCCAGAACTCAAGAATAACAGAAAACTATCCAATGCTCAAAGGTAGTCGCAGCAGGTTGCAAAAGAAAATGCGGAAATTTTGTTTTCTTGGTTCAAATTGACGTCTTCAGCGAGTTTAAATAATTAGATAAAGTAAGAATTAATTTAATAAACTGTTTAAAAAAAAAGTCTTTTCTTAAAAAAGAAAAAAAATAATAATAAATAAAATACAACTTTGTATTACACTTGCTCACTACAGAGATATTCAGAGGCAATTAAAGAGGTTTTTACATGTTTACTCATTAATAAACATCTTAACTATTACTTTTATTAAGACTTTTTCAAGCCATGTATAAAAATTTATATTATTATTCGTTTGGAGTTCAGGTAAGAGAGATGTAATTCTCTATTCCTAGAAATTTTTATATATGGCTTGAAAAAGTCTTTGAAAGATAAGACGAAATATTGCCGAAATGATGTAATAGTTAAGATGTTTATTAATGAGTAAATATGTATTGACGGTATTTTAAGAAGATAAATTTAAAGAGGTTTTTGTTTTTGTGTTTTTTAATTCTCAATCTAGCAAAAATTATATCCAGAAATCACGCCTACGCAATTCTGCAGAGAAATCTGGTCCACCTGTGCTGAAGCTAGTATATCAACTGTATTCAACACTGCTAAACAGACGCAACAGATACTAATTTCACAGATGCTGTTTTAAGCAATTTCTAAGACTTGTATAGCAAATAAATAAAAGAAACTACTGTAAATTAAATCATTACATAAAGTTAGAATGAATTATTTAAAACTATTTTCTTAAAAAAATAAATAAAATACGACTTTGTCACACAACGCTTACTACTATATCTAATTTATATTCTAATTTTACAACATTTTTTTAATGTAATCTTTTGTAAAAGGTTTTCAAAAAGCCACGCTCTGTAATAGAAAACGTTGTGTTTAAATCAGGGCTTTGAGAAGCAACGCTATATTCGCGGTCTGCGACAGCTCAGCAGATCTTTTTTAAAAAAAAAACAGGTGCTTGTAAAATTAACAGAAATCATCATTTAAAAGTAGCGACACATCAATTTCAGAACTTGAGAAAACATGTACTTGAATTTATTAGTTGCAAAATCACTGATAAAATTAAATCATATTTATGATTAGTATTAAAAAAAAAAATAAAAATACTAAGTTAGTACTTCAATTAGCTTTCATTTAAAATATAATCACTAAACTGAATGCCTCAGCCCCACAATAATTTATAAATAAGGGCTAAGCCCCTGGCCAACAACAACGACGCCGTCTCGGTATTTCCTCCGCGCGGCGGAGGATGCGGCATTAGATGCAACAAGAAACAAAAGTCATTTCGCTTTCATGGCGTTATCAACAGAAAGTCCGAAAAAACAGTAAAACCATTTGCTTATGAAATTATTTAGGATGAAGTCTGTAGTGGGTAGAATTATAGTTTCAATTCTATTTAAAAAAAAAAAAAAAAAAATCCCAACCTGATAACAGTTATTTAAAAACAAATTGTGGTGCTCTCTAACTTGTTGCCATCTTGTCGGTCAATCTGGATTCCCTCTATAACAACGCCATCATCCACCGCAATTTGTCTCGAGGTTTCTGATGGCAAAAATCCAACTTCACCCTTTAAACTGTGTGTTTTTTGATGTAACTTTCTCATCGCTTTTGTTTCTAATAAATGTCTTCTATTGAGCGTCATTACCCGTGCACGAAATGAAACATTCAAATATCAATTACACCCTGATAAGGAATCTTCTGGCTCATTTTCTTTCTATTAAAAAACCAACCAAAAAAAAAAAACAAACAAACAAACTGGTGCTTTCTCCATTCATTTATTAGTAAATAGTATGAGGAAATACAACTTGTATATTTCAATGAAAACAAAAACAACGCGAGGATTCTCTTAAGTATTAATAACATAGATGTTCGAAGAAAATAAATTCTACCGAAGACTTGAGTCTTTGTGGAAACGAAATCTGTAATATATAATTTAATTTTTTTTTGGCACTTTTAAAGAAAAACAAGAACTTAAGTGATTCTCAAACAATGCTGTGCCGCAAATATTTATAAAAACCTTATTTTAAAAATGAGAAAAAAAAAAAACACCCACTGATCTAGATTTATTACATCAACGATCAACTAATAGCTTGACGACGCTTAATGTATAAAATAAGTAATAGTTTTCTGCATTTTAAAAGTGAATGTACTTTAAAACTAAGAATAAAAAAATAATACGTTTTAAATTTGGTTCACGAAGTGAGCCCGAAAATGCTTGTGCTTTTTAAAGGGCGGCGCGAACCGAAAGAGCTTGATAACCAATGCTTTAGATAGTAATGAAAGTTGTAATCCGCTAATCACAGGAGAGGAAATCTTAGTTAAAAGCCGGAAGATGATGATTATGTGACATCGTTTAAGTAATTCGTCTACAAACAAAAAGCGAAACAAGCAATGTTTGTGATCTTGAAACGTAATGCGTAAACAACGTCCTGTTTCAGTGTTGTTCATTTTGTTCTATTATCCAAGAAAATTTGGGCAGATATATAAAACAAGAATCCCTGCCGACTAACATAGAATAGTAACATAGAATAACAACCAATCATTCATATACTAAGCAACAATTCAGTAATTCTTTATACAAAGAACGGCGCTGGTCTCTGTGCCACTACAAACATCCCAAATTCCAAACATTGATCGAGCTATTATTCGCACTTGGTGCAGCTCCTAGAACGAATAAAGATGGTTGTTATTTACTAGCATCAGTCATCAGATTGCCTTTGCTATATTCAAGTAGCATCAGTGTAACATACCAATTTTCTCAGAGCCATCAACAGCAAAAAGGGTTGCAAGTCTTTGTATTTATATAATTACTGTACATATTTCGGTCTTTGGCTGCCAGTCCTTTTTCCCGAAATGCACAGAAAAGAACCTACGACGTCAGCAATCGAAAATGATTACCAGCAATTCAAATGGCGAGGCTTCAGTCTAGGCACGATCGATCAGGTGACGCCCAAAAGGAGACAACTATTTATGGCGCTAATAGTAAAGACTATTAATCGACAGGTCGGGTAATACACAAATAATACACGACCGTCTCACGATTCTGGCAGTATCTAACCAGATTCACGCTCTTCCCAATGTACAATTCTGCAATGGAACACGTGATCTGCTGCAACTTTTCTCTTGTGTGTCGGCAGCTATCAGAAAATTAGGAATAGACAAAACTAGGGTCATCGGAAACCATAATGCAAGCATTCGCCAACACCGCACTTCGATAACAACGTCATATGAAACCCAAGTGACAATAATCATTTGCTATTATTTTTATATAATTGCAAAAGAAATGCTAAATACTTCCGGCTATGTGAAGAAATACTTAAAATGTCATTACAGAAAAAAATGAATATTTCCGTTTTAGAAATCCTTTCAATTTAGACTTGTCGAAATCACCAGAATTGGGCAGAAAAAATTCCCTGAACAGTGATCTGAATCTCGTATTAAGTCTTATGATCTAAATTAAGGGTGTCGTCGTTCAAGATTATTTTTTTGACAACAAACCAAGAACGTAAGTGTTACGATACTGATATGTTGTTGCGAAAGCAAGGAAAAAAAACAAACAAATAAATTTAAGTGTTTGGATTTACAATAAATAACGAAAATGAGATTAAATTCGATGAATGTTTACTATCCGTTATTATATCAATGAATTTAAATTATCACTTCTTTCACAGGCCTAACAGAAAGATGAAAACATGTAATAATAGCATAGCTAGACATCTAACAATGCTCGACAGAAATGTGAGACGGACTATATTAATCGTCAAACATATCAACAATACGCTATTCTCACACGAATCGAGATACTGGAAGTGGGACAGCAAATGTTACGGATACTAAAGTAATTTTAATTTATGCGTAAAATAAATAAATCAAAGCTTTTCAAGTAAACAAAGTTGTTATAAACTAAATTATTTGAATGAATACTATTTCAGTAAATTCTTATCAAATTTCGTAATTATTTTGTATGCCTGTTAACGCATAGGAAATCCTTAACATATTTTTTAAAGACTGATAAAGTTGTAACTAAAGTACGACAAAAGTTAGAAATTGTGAAAGATACAATATTCCTCTACTATTGTTGTTTCAATTTTATAAAAGATAAGTTGAAGATAAAGTTATGCAAAGAAGAAATTACTGTAAAACTCAAAGCCAACTTCAATCACTAACGAAATTTGTTTCTTGAAGAATCTTCTAGATAAACATTTTTGAAACACAAAATGAAGGAAAGTGATGACGATTCAAGCAACATTTTCGTAACATCCTCTCGAGTTAAAAACAAAAAAGGCGGCTGCAGTTTTTGCAAAATTTTTATAACTATATTTTTAAGTTAGCTTCTTCTTTTTTTTTCTCCTCAGAATATTTACGACATTAACATTTTCTTTCCGACAATACGTCATAACGGTTGCATGGATACACATACACTGTCCGATTCGAGTTTTCAAAAATCCTAGTTCTATTAGAAGAGCACAGGTAATTATAAAGCTGTGTTAAAAAAATATTCAGGAAGAAACAACCTTAAATGTTTTTACGTATCCCTATGGAATCTTTCCCCTCCCCGTGTCACTTCAGAGGTGCAACAACTCTCTCTACTGTATGTAACGACACACGACTGGAGCTGAAACCATGAAGTCCTTAAAGACATCAGAAATTGATGACAAACATTTATCTTGGGCCTCTGAGGGGAATTATATATTTTAATAATCATGTCAATTACATACTTCACTGGCTATCGGTCTTCATTTAGCGTCTGGTGATTAATATATAATGAGGCAGCACACATTTGATAAATGTATAAACATCTTCGATCCACACGACAAGTTCTTCTTCACACTTTCTGAAGTCCGCTGATCAACTGTGATAGCTCGGAGCCGTCACTTTTGTAAGAACGTTAAACATTTGTCAAATGTTCACTGCTCGGTTGTAAACTTATTTCACTAACTACTTTTGTAACCATTTGCCTTCCCGCTACAGCTGAAACAACAGGATTTCCTAAATTATACAAAGTTCTTCCAAGCGAACTGCGAGTTGGGTGCTGATAGCAATTCATTTGTATCAATTAATAAGCGGTCGTTTCAATTATCTGTCATTCAATTTATCAGTTTGTTTTTTTTTTTGTTTCGTTTTTTCAATTTTGTTCGGTCTTAGAAACTTTCACAATCTTTGTCAACAGTCTCGATCTGTCAAATCGGATTTTGCACGGCGCCATTTTGCATCAATTCCGACCGTTACACGACGCTCTCGGAGTACATTCGCCGTGGAGTTCTTTAGAATGCTATATTGTAACTTTTCAAATGGAAAGTAGGGCTCAATTATTAATTCGATTAAAGCTTCCATTTTCTTAGTGGAAATAAAAAAAAATATAATAAATAAATAAATAAATAAATAAAATCACATTTTCATTTTGACTTAAAAGATATTTTTATTGAAAAAAATACAACACACAGAAAATATAATTTTATTGTTATTTATACTTTGAAGAACTGTAACTTCTAAATTAATATAATAATCACTTCCAAAGCAGGGTAAAATAATTACAAATCCTATTACAGCACATTAAAAGACTAAATTTTCGGATAAACATACTTCCATTGTGATTACATCGAAATCTGTGTACTTTATAGATATTTATATTTATCGATATTTAAAGCTGTCCAAACTTCACTAAATACTGATGATCCACTTATTGCGTCGATCGTAAATACCTAAAAAAAAAAAAAAAAATCAAATATATAATTACTACAATTTTATCTGTAAAAATCTTATAAAAATGTTGTTACAAGTCGTAAAAATTAGAATCAAGCCAAAAATTTACAGAGGAGATAAATTCCTTTCTAGTAGCAGTGAAATTCACTACAACTTCGTTTATCCGGCCCTCGTTGATCCGGATCAGATTTGTAGACTTTTTTTTTATTATTATTTAATGTTCACATAGATAATAATTTTTAACTATGATAGCAAGAACATAACTATAAGTACATTCGCGTTTTATTTTGATTAAATCTATGGTTCCTGCATAGATTGTACAATAAATTATGGTAATAAAATGTTTTTTGTCGAGTTTAAGAAAGCTTTAGTAGAGTAATTTCGTTACAAAACATAGTTTTTTTATCGTAATAAACGGTAAGTCTGCTTATTTAAGGATTTGTTTTGCTTATTACCCATAGTATCCAGATTATCTGGATTTTCGATTTTCCGAATTGCCTTTGGTCCCAGTTAGTCCGGATAAACGAGGTTATAGTGTTCTTCATGATTTTACATTCTAAGGTTAAAGTAAAAAGATCTAAATATAAAGTAATATAAATTTGTTTTGTAGTAAAAGAAAGTAAGTAAATATTACAGAAGATGAAGAAACATTTAGTAAATTTGTTTATTCTATCGCACCTAATAATATAATAACTATTCATAAAAAAATCAAAAAAAAAATCATGAAAATCCAAGTTATTGACAGTTTTAGGTATTTTCATTCATTCAGAATATAAGACACGAATCGCGATAAAACCATATATTTGAATGGAATGCAAATTTAAAATCCTGAAGCTACGAATTTATTTTTTAATTAAAATGCCTCCAGTTTCTTTGCTAAACAAATGAAATCCATTCTTTGTTTCTAAGACAACCCCAATCAAAAATGAAACTTCTCAATGTTTTCCCCTCCGGTTTCATTTAGAAATCTGCCCAAAAGACAAAACTACAGGGGAGGGGGAAGATAGCAGAAAGAAGAAAGAGAAAAAAGTATTGAAAAATTGAAAATTCTAATTCGGATTTATCCTTTTACTTATTTTTAAAGATTTAAAAATCTGAAATCTTAGAATGCTGATCTGGCAAAAATTACTGTTTACAAGTAAATACAACAGAAATGCAATCAATCAAGAATAGAGATAATCTCAAGCAATGTCCAACTATTAATTTTGCTATAATTGTACTACTTAAAACAGTATAATTTTCCTGTAATTTTATCATTTCACAATGAACGCAAATTCTGGAAGCATTTTTTTTTTATCGAAATAAATCCACTATTTGTCAGAATGTGGAGATGTCAATTTTTTAGCGACCCTTAAGAGGGCTACTGCATTTGTCCCCCCCCCCCCCCCCCAAAAAAAAACTCTCGACAGAAGCTCGGATCGGCAAACGGACTTCACCATCGTGTTTAGAAGCCAGTAGGAATACGGTATTTTCATCATTTTTTTTCTTGTATTTTATTTGACATATCAATAGGTTCAAATCCGCTCTATATAGTTTCTTGTTTTGTTTTTTCTTCATCTTATTTGAAATTCATTACGCACATGTCCAATGTCCGCGAGGGGTTTTAATGGGTCGCCCTTAATTTTATGCTTTAGCACTTTTTTTTTTTTACTTGGTCAAGAGATTTTTCATTTCTCATTGACTGTCCATCACGCTCGCAAAGGACTGTGGGATTATTTGTCGCTGTTCGAAAACTTAAAACTTTGCAGTCAAAATACAATCCCCGCTTCCGTTTAAATAGTAGAGATGCTAAAATACAATTAGATTTGAACACATGGACAACTTCTTAAGAAGTCATTTAACAGTTATGGAAACAGCGTTGCCCAAAGGCGTCTTTTTAAGCAGTAAGAAAAGTTAAACGTCGAAAGTCTAAGATCTCGTCGCTCTTTGGTTCATGGCTCTCTTTAAAAATCAGCGCCAAACACATGAAGCATTGCTTCACATATCAGTGACCGTTTGATTTGGAGAATAAGATCACGGGATAGAAACATCATCTCCGAAACACTGACCATTTGAAGTGAAGCAAAGCAATTACGGAAAAAAAAATAGGACCGCTTGATTTTTGGCTGTAAAAGTAAAATTTTGGAGCTCCTATGGAATCTGGTGCCCGAGCAAAAATGTTCTTCTTTACCTAATCCTACAGAAAATTATGAATAGGTCTGCAAAGGGCGGACCAACATTTTCAAGTTAAAGGTGTATAAATTCTAGTTAGTGGTAGTTTTTAAGTTAGATTTTTGAGGTCTCGCGATGTGAACACCTCAGGACGTATCGAGAGTTATCTAGTGGAACTTACTTATGGAGGGCTTTTTTTTTTTTTTCCACTGTTACAGTTATACCTTAAACTAAGGATTGTCAAGTCAGCTTTACTTGTACATATTGGTACAACAACTACACCCACTTCAAAAATTCTGTTATACAGAATAATAAAGAATTACGACTAACTAAATTAAAGAAAAACTCATGAAATTACTGATGAAATCTAATGAATTTAAATCTAAATTATCTTACAGATATCTAAATTTCACCTTCTTTATTTTTTTCAGCAATTATTTCTTCGGAATTAATGTGGAGCACGTTAAGCTTAAATAAACAAAAAAAAAAAAAAAAAAAAAAAATTGGTGAGAAAATTCACGTGCTAGCATGATTTTTTTTTTGCGCATAAAAAGACTAAAAAAGCGCATGTAAATATTAATAAATAACAATGGGTGAGACCAAGTGTTACAAAGTGACATCCCAGAACCGCTGTTTCGCGCTAATATGGTGATCATCAGCTAGGAGCAGTCACCAGTGAACAGCGAAGTCTAGATACACAGGCCAATAGAAAATATCGTCGCAATTAATGTGGAGCTTATATAAACAATTACAATAACTTAAAGAAATAATCAGGCTCTACACTGTTGCTCTATGATATCCCTTTGCAAACACTTGGTTTCACTCATTGGTAAATTATTATTTCTCACTTAAATTTACGAAAAATATATTTTTATTATTATTTGTTATTCCAAAAGCAATACAGTCGATATTCAAAGTAATCTGGTAACTTACTGTCTAAAATGAGTTGAAGAAAAACCCTAAAGGGCGTAAAAGTCACTTCAATTGTCATCAGTGCTAAATATGGCTCTTGCAGAACTGGAAGAGAGAAAATTAACAATAGTTCAATTAATAACCAATAATTAATATCATAAAAAAATCATCAATTAATCAAAAACGAAATTATTTTTATAAGTTTCTCAATCGTGACAAGCTGATAAATATATAATAACTTACCCGTCTTTTCTGTTCTGGGATGTTCCATTTCTTCTCCAGTCGATGACCAACGTGGAAAGGTTTCGCTAAAATTCGAATCTGAGTGCGATCCCAAAGGTGAACCACTAAATTGAAAATGGCCGGAAATCCTGCGAAGGGGCCATCGAGAATTAGTGCGATTAAATGACGAAATTACACTAAAAAAAAAGAAATCCACGACACTCGAGTCAAAGCCAAACGTAAAGAGGACTTCACGTTTCATCGTTACAATGAATAACTATTTTTTTGAACCACTACGACTTTTATTACGAGATAAGAAAACTCAGAAGTTATTTCGAAATGTAGCAAAAAAAAACCTTTTTCAGAAAATGAGTGACTTTTCCTACGGAATTCATTATAAAGAAATTAAGAAACTTCTTTAAAATGAAAATCAACAAGTAAATTTTAAAGCTAAAAATTTTGCAATAATATTAATAGAGGGAGACCTTACTCTTCCCACGTTTTTGTCACTCATCGGCCGGGACTGGTCACGACCCAGAAATCAGCATCGGGAGGTAAAAGATGTAGAAATAGAACTGAATTGTGTCACTTCCACAATATTTATTAATGTTAATCTCTACATTTTCTTAATTTCTTAAGAGGTCCTACGACATCCTTTGTACGACTACAATACTCCCGATCTTCTGGCATCACTAACGGGGAGGGGGACTGTTATAAAATTGCGATGGATTTTAATTCGCCTTTAAAGAAAACGTGAGCCTGAACGATTCACTTTAATGGCGGCACCAATTCCTTTGCCTAAGAGAAAAGAAACGTTTTTCTAGTTTAATTAACCGAGGAGTCTGAAAACTAGTTGGGATGCTTTTGAAAGAGACTTTCGATTTCCTATGACTTTATATCTCATTAGGCGATGAAGCCGTGTTTCACGCTTATTCGGCCTTATCAATAAACATTACAAATATGATCAAAAAATAAGTAAACGAACAATTACTGTTTTTTCTTAATAAAAAAAAAAAGAAAATCAGTATTTTTATAATATCCATATACATGTAAAAAGGAGAGAAACAGGGAGAAGGTCAGAAAAAAATAAAAAATGAATAAAGAAGTCTTAAATCAACCTATGCATCTGTCAGATGGACAGACGGCCCCGAGAGAATTCAAACTATTTACTCTAAGAAGCCAAAATTTGAATGGAAGGTTTCGTTTATTAAAAGAAAGTTCAAGACTGTTTTTTTGGTATTTGTTTAGATCAGCAGGTAAGGATCTGGCGATCCTTTCTTGCAGTTACTTGTGACTATGAAATATTTCCATGCATTTACATCGTAATTTTTAAGTAAAAGAAACCCAAAACATTCTTAATAAAGACTTAACTGAAAACATAAATAGCACATATCTGAATGATTATTATCAATATTTATTATTACTTTATATCAATATTTAAATATGTAATACTGAAATCATGTTTCATGTAGAAAGCATGTTTATGATAAACAGGCGAATAACTTGTTTTATTTTTACTTTTCTTACTATAATTAACTCTTATCTACTTATATTAATATTATATTTTGTTATCAATCCTGTAATTTTATCCGGTTATTATTGGTTCTGGTAGAACTGGATGCTTAAAGATAATTTTTATTGAATTTGAACTATTTCATTTTTCCCGCTTAACTAATTTACCAAAAAAAAATAATTTATTTTCATTTCAGAGCCTATTTACTTAAAAGTAAGCATCAAAAAATAGTTGTTTTCTACCACCTATTAAAAATAAAAAATAAAAAATTAAAATATCGTTAATACAAAAGCACCTTCTAGCTTTTCACAAATTAATCCTTGCCGGTTTTTCTTTTCTTTTTTTTTATTGCTAATGTTTTTCTTGAGACTACGAAGGTTTCCCCGAGAGGGCGCTATCCGCAGTTTCACCTTGTCTGCAACTTGCTCTGGAATGCTGTTACACTGCAAATGATTGTACATCTCCTTGACCTGAACTAGCTCCGCCCCACCCTCGGCTCAGGAACCACACATCACTGCTATCACCCATTCAATTCACAAACACTTTGACAGCGAGCAGCCGATTCCACGCTATATGCAGAAATAAAAAAAAAAAACACAAACAGAAAAAAAAAAGCCCCCCTAATTTCATTGATTGTTTTGTTGTTCTTAATTGGAAGATAGGTAATATCTTTAAATTTGCGAATGAATAGACTTTATAGTTAAAAAACCATACTTTGTATCCAAAGTATTGTAATGTTTAAAAAAAAAAAAAAAAAAACAGTTTTGATTAAAACTACTTTTTTTTTCTTTTGAATAGATTTTAGCAAATATCTTTGACGTCGTGTTAATCCTACAGATATCTTCCCTTACACCAAGCAGTTTTTTACGAAAACGCGATAAATGACAAAACAATATTTGTATCCGCCATTGCTGTGTTTTTTTTCTCGCGTAACCCTTTAAGGAGATGGCGTGGCAGTTTAAAAAGCTATCTTTCACAAGAGCTGATTATATTCGTGAAAGAGAATTCGAAATTTCGACTAAGGGAAAATAAAAATGACACCTGTTGTACAGATAATGCTTTCGAGAGCGATATTTCAATAAACCTAATTCTATTGCCCCGAGATTCAACCGCGCGGAGGAGGACTGAACGTTTGACTTTTAGCATTATGTTTTACAGACACCCTAAATACGTAGAGAAAAATTGGGAATAATACCGACGATACAGGATGCAAGGCAATTCCTAAACCCAAATACTCAGCTGTGCGAGAAATTAAAGCGTGACGTCACATGCTCCGGATATCGTGCCAACCTTGTACGAATATATTTTTATTCTTACAACTTTTGAGGAGTTACAAGTACATAATTTTTTAAAACGTAAATAACTAAGGTTGTACCGGTTATCTGCGGAGAACTTTACATTACATTTATCCTATAAATGTTTGAACTTGGATTAATAACATGAATAACTAAGTGCATCCCTTTCCTGTCAATTGTATGTTAAAAATTGAATCGGCGCAACGGTGTCCCCAATGTGTCTTTTATTTTTCAGACTGGAAAATAAAAAAAAGACTTATGGGCGTTCTGGTCGCGTAAACGTAAAAACTGTATAAGGTAGTCCAAAATGAAGTTCTCCGAGGCCTACCTTACAAGAGCAGACCTCCCCCATAAAAAAAAAAAATGAAGTAAATAAAAATAAAAAATAAAATCAGATTTGTTGTGATTGACGAAAATCAATGCACGATACTTCGCTACATAGAAACTTGTCCTTCAGGACGTGTTTATCTGAAGAACATCCATTACAAGATGCAATTTATAGTATACAATGAGTCATCCACGTGCAGGTTTATGAAGGAACTACTTTAAATAAATATAAAAAAATGACGTCAAATAAATAAAAAGTAGCAGCTATGCTAAAGTGTTCGAACAACGAAAAAGAAATCGAGAATTATTATTGTTAATAAAAAAATTCGAGAATTATTATTATGAAAACGGAAAAAAACTAGGGAATGCACAAATTCGTAAATTTGCTTGCTTTCACGCATTGAGCCATCATCGACAGCAATCTGGGACGTCCTTATTAGGACTCATCAGCCAGATTTAGCTTCGATGATCAAGCTCAGCTCGGTGATTCTTTTACAGCAAAAGAAGAAAACAAATACAAAACAAATAAATTATAAAAATACGACCCAATTTAGACACACAAGAGATGACAAAAGTTAAGATCTTGTGGGATGATACATGAACTTATTTTTTTCGTTTCAATTCCCGATTAATAAAATAATGTAGGAGGAAACCCAGCACAAAATCCTATCTAATAAAACTAATAATTCTAATAAGTCTTAGAAAAACCTGTAGGCCTCAAAATCCAATTGTAAATGCCGATGCCAATCTAACCGATTTTGAATTCGATTTCTTATAACCTGGTTTTCACTTAAAAACTATCGACGCTGTAAATAGCTACTTCTTGGCTTTAAACAATCAAATCAAAGTTCATTTTTTCCTTAAGGCGAATGCTCGGAACATAAACGTTTGCTGGTTACTGTAAAGCAGTGGGGGTTAAACTTTTAGATTTGCAAATTCCTTACTAGCATATATACATGTATCGTCTTCATGTAACTGATCTCCATCTGCATTATTTTTAAGTTCTTCAAATTGTTTAACAGAGTTCAGTTAAAATAGAGCTTGGGCCTTTTCGTTTGTTTGTTTGTGGACACATTTCGAACCCAAGTTCAGGGGATATCAGCATCATGGCAGGCAGTCATCTTCATCACTCGGTTGTGCCCGAACGACAGCTTAACTACGACTGAACTATGAGACTGGTCTCGTATTTCTTTCTTCAACATTTGTTCACAACGCAATGAAATACTTTGTTGGATTGTAACGTTCCCTGAAACAATTTGTATTCCGGATAATTAATGCTTCGCAATTCAAATATCTTTTTTTCTTATCATTAATCTCTAACGTAGGTATTCATCTTAGGAGATATTTTTTTTTTCCTTTATGAATTTCCATTGGGATTTATCGAATTCCTCCAATGCATTACAATCATTTCTCACTTAAGTATAATGGATTCCCATGTTGTTCAGAGTAGATGTCACGGACTCGCTGTCTTTGTGGTACAATAATGATGATTTCATGTTATTATCAATTTCCAAATTTTTGTGCAACGCATGTCATGACTTTATTATTAAACTATCGAACGAAAAGTTCTAAAACAATTCGAAAGTTGAAAATTTAGAAAATTATCAGTTGATGCCATAAAAACAAAACAAAAAAACAAGCCAAGGTGAATCCTGATGCTGGCCTTAATCATTCGATGTCCTACTTCTGTGATGTTCCGTTACCTCGGCCTTCGTTGCCGAGATGTCAACACTGAATGATGTATTTGTAAACAAAAAAGTCAATTGAAAAAGGACAATCGATAAAATAAATAATAACGAATAAACTTCAAGAACTGAAAAGTAATTATCCAGAGATTTATTCAAATTGAGGAAAATGGATCTTATTAACTAATTTAGGTTTTTGGTGCTAATTAAACAAGCTTCGTTTGCATAAAAAAAAAGGGTTTCCGTCTTAATTATTGGACTTAATTCTCTAAAAGAGAAAAGCCATAAGTGAAAACCTTAACTAAGAATTCGCAAAACGTAATTCTAAAGCATTCTAAAAACGTAAAAAGCAGAATGATAAGAAATAAAGAAAATAAAATAAAACTAAGAAATTAGCCTTCTAACTATAATCGCTG
>JAFIDM010000179.1:24736830-24776665 GCA_023159025.1 Thereuonema tuberculata | reverse complement strand
GAAAATAAAATAAAACTAAGAAATTAGCCTTCTAACTATAATCGCTGTGCTTCGATATTCCCGTCGTAATCAATGCGCGCGCTGGACAGAAAGTTTTCAAAACAGTGATTATATAAGAGACGGCCATAGGATGTATCGAAACAACCTGACACACTTTTAGCCAAGTTAATAGCGGAAAGAACCAACCGCTAAAATGGCTAATCCCGAGTCGCATTACCAGCAGCCGACCTAAGAAACAACTCGTCCGATTGACGACTTCCGAACCAGTTCTCGAGTCCGACAACTTTTTTTTTTTTTTTTTAACAGCCATTTCCTTCATTGCTCTAAGGAAATACATTTAACGGTGTCCAATTTAAAAAAAAAAAAAAAAAAAATCCCTCGCGCAACGTCTGTCATTTTAAAAACAGAAAACCCCTTTTTCTCTAATCGGTACGAGTCGGAAATATTAGAACAAATCGTTCGTAGATTTGTTTTGGCATACAGAATGACAGCCTTAGGCGACCTACAAACACATTTCAATTGCTTACTTCTTGAAATAAATGTGCGATTTCCCTCCCTTCCAATTGATATATTTTTTGTTTGGCTTTTGTTTTGTTGTTTATTTCGTATAAAAAAACAAAACAAAAACAAAACAGCGCAAACGTGAATATGTTTCCGTCACTTCTGAAGCACTCGGTGTATATCCAATTAACAGCTCTAAGTGCGCTAATTAAAATTTCCGCGTGCGTTTTTAATGATTTAAACGCTCTTTACCTTAAATACACTTAATAAATTAAAAATGTGTTGAGGCCGAATCATTGCAGTCACAATGGAAAGAGTTCTCTGTGCAACATCTCGAGAAACTCCTTCTGGAGTTTGGCAAGAGCGAGCGAATCGAGCGGCAGTCGACCCCCCACAATCTCTCAAGTGTAGATTCAAATTTATATTGTAAGTCTGGAATGCAGTTAAAATTTCTACGAGAATCAATAATAAACTTACAGTATATTAAAAAAAAAAAAAAAACTTTTATTACCGGGTACTATTTTAATAAAAATAAAAAATAATGGATTGTATGTGATAACTCTAGGGAAAAACAAACAAACTGCATTATAAACAGATTTATTCGTCTAATTGAAACAACGACTTAAAAAGTCATTTCCGCAAAAAAAAAAAAAAAACTGTCAATCATCTCAAAAACTAGATACAAACTCTATGGCTGGAATAACAATAAGATTTAAAAAATAAAAAAATAAAAAAAAAAAGGAAAAAGAATCATTTTACTTAAGATTGTAAAAGGGAGAAGAAAATTAAAAACAAGGAAGTATTAAAAATAATGAATGAGCCATTTCCTTTTCAGCTAGGGAAATAATCAAAGTCAGCAAACAGCTGAATATTATTATTACTAGAAACGCGTTGTCAATACAAGGCAAGTACGGATGCAACGTCAAAGTAACCATCTAAGAAAAAACGTTGTTAGAACTCAAAGCGACAGTAAAAGAGAAAAAAACCCCGACTCGAGTCTTACGGCGTCGATGCAAATCGTTTCACTCCAAAGTTCCGTTTCATTTACTTCCTTTAGAATTTACGGTAAGTAATAACACACAAAAAGATAAACGAGAAAGCAACACCTTACATCTCCAGTACAATTTACCCGAGTCACATTTTGAATCAGAATGAAATTTCTAAATTAGATAAAAAAATAAAATCAAGTAACATTCTTATTGTTGTTATAAATTTCTCTTCCATCCATTATATTGAAGTTGAAATCAACTTATATAATTTGCTAATTTCGTCTGTCTGTCTGTCTGTAACTCGATATAATTCAGCTATTACGATAGATCCAATGTTCTCAATGGTACCATTGAATCAAGGGTACTCAAATTGGATGAATATTAGTTCATTTTGTCATTCCGTGTTGGTTCCATGAAATTTTAACTGAAATTCTAACAAAACATACGTTCAAAACCAAATAATTTTGTTACCACTGAACCGATTTTAATGAAATTTGGCATACTTACTCAATTTTTTTTACGCTGATTTCGAAAATTTTTATATATAAAAATTGGCTAAGTTCGACTGTCTGTAACTCGATATAATTAAGCTATTAAGATAGATCCAACTGTTCTCAATGGTACCATTGAATCAAAAGTACTCAAATTGGATGAAAATATTAGTTTATTTGTTTCCATGAAATTTTATTCTTGGGAACTGATCTCAACAGTTATTTTGTGAAATTTTAATAAAAAATACGTTCAAAACCAAATAATTTTGTTACCACTGCATCCATTTTAATGAAATTTGGCGTACTTACTCAGTTGTTTACGCTGATTTCGAAACTCAAAACCATTTTTGCCGTAGAAGCTTCGTTCACAAGTTAGCACAGTGTTTAGATTACATTTACTTTGATAGTTGATAATAAAAGGATTTTTCAGATTGTTTTCTGCCTAGCGTCCGACAGGCTTTGCTGCTAGTTTGGTATTAACACATCATCTCCATTGTATTAATGATGTATTACCTTCCCTTAGTTTTTTAACAAAAAATGTAGTATATCACTTTATAAAATTCTATCATTATAATGAATTCTCTGTACAGTAGAACCTCATTATAACGGACCCTATTATAACGGACGTCGCTTATAACGGACAGTTTTAAAAAAAATTGTCAGCCTACAATTAAGGTGAGCGAAGTGAAAGGCCATTTAAATTTTGTTATTCAATATGTTGAACAATCGGCAAATGAAAATGTGTTTGCATATTACGAACACTTACGACACCTCCGTCAGTTATTAACTGAAGAAATAAGCAGCAAATCAACCTAGCAGAAAATAAATTACTTTTTGAAACCAATGAATGTAAGCAATCAACATGAACCAGGACCTTCTTGTTCTAAAGATTATTATGCAGTGTCTATGTACTTTTTCAAATCAATCTACTATGTTCAAGGCTGTTTTTTATTTGATATAGTTACTGCGGTTGATTATAAACACTTTTTATAGCTAACTATTGTACTTTCATTGATGTAAACCCTGCTGCATTACACCGCTATAAGAATTATTTGTTATAAACCGGACTTTCATTAAAACGGACAACCTTCAGCCCCTATTAGTCCGTTGTAATGAGGTTCTACTGTATTAGAGAATAGGTTTATGAAGCCTAGCCCTACCAGTCTGAAGAAGTGCTCTTGATTAAAGAGTAAGAAATATCACGGATATTTAAAGTTTTTTAGAGATGATAATGTGTTGATGTTAAGATTTTTAGAACATTTACGTGAAATTCAATTTTTAAATCCAACAAAAATTTATTTGAGTTCAAAGCGATAGGAAGAAAGTCGAAACAAATTGTTTCCTATGACAAGTACATTTTACGAAAGCCATATCGTGTAACCTTAACTCCAACCCCAACCAACTTTGTATGTTCTGATATTCGTTAATATAAAAAGCGTCGAAGGTAATTTTTAATTTTACATTAAGGTGGTATTTTAGGCTTTTAATCGTCCAAATTAAATATCAGCTTAAAATAATAATAATAATAATAATAATAATAAATCATATCTCCTATCGACAAAAACCGAAACTCTACAGTTTAGGTCCTGCTTTTGATTCTGGCGACGCTTTCAGAAAAATGTCTTTTTTTAATCTATTGATAAAACAGAGAGCTACAAACCTCAAATGAAAAGACATTCATTTTTATTCACCACTGAAAATTAAAAAAAATATCGGAATAAAATTCAGTAGATTTAGCTAATATACAGTACAAAAATAAACACATTCCCTTAATAGCAGTGAATCTTTTGTTTTCTCTGTGGACCCACTAATGAACCCAGTGCTCTTCAAGTTCGTATCCATTTCTAAAAATGAAATATTGAGAGGAAATTTTTCACTGCCAATTTTTTTAACCCTTATAAAATAAATCAATTCGTTTTCTGATGAAAATTTAGTCCTACATCAAATTTAATTAAAAAACAAGCAAATAACCCTTTATTATTATTATGAGAATGATTTTTTTTTTCCTCTTCGAATAACAAAGCTGCAACTCACAATTTAAAATGCCTCAAGCCACTCACAGAAAACCTGTGATGTCACCAGTAAAATACGCAGAGACTCAAAATATATCTTAATTAAAACTACTATTATTTTTTTTCTCTCTGCCGAATGTCCGTTTCACATAGCCTAGACCACGAAGAGATTTGTGGGAGGGCTTCGCAGAGGCCCACGCCAAGGATCTCGCATCGAAGAAAAGGTAAACACAATTTCTAAATTTATTAGACCCCTCCTGGGCTACTGACCTGGGCTTACTAATGCCCTAACCCACTTGTATTCCCTTGTAAAAGGGTTATTATTCTACGAAAACAACTGATTCATTGATAATAATCTGTAGATTATTAGAAAACAGAAGAACGCAATTTTTGATATCTCAAAAAAAAAAAAAATAGTGATTAGGAAATTAAGAGATTTAAAATAAGCTAAACTTTTCTCAAATATCAATATTAAAAATTACTGTTATTATTATTCTTCTCTTAAAATGACTTTTTTTCTCTTGTGGGTTACGTTAAAGTGCTAATTTTAATATTGTAATTTTAACTTTAAATCTGTTTTTAATATTTTCTTTAGATCACGGAGAACTTTGAAGGCAGACGGTATTATAAAACTTATTCTTTACAGTGTAGTCTTAAAAATTCTAATTAGAAAATATAGACACATAAAAAGTCCGTTTTATATATATATATATATGTATTTTTAATGACTAAAAAGACTTTACTTCGGGGAAAAATCACACGCCCTGTTCTAGTATCAATATCTGCTCACCAAGACGATCCCTATAAATATTATTTATCCCGAAGTATTTTTAAAATTAATGAAACCGTATTTATTAATAAGTTTTACGTCCTTATTTCCATTTTCCTACACAAATATTCAATTAAAAAAAAAGAAAGTATTTGTTGAATTCAGTCCATCTAAATATATTTAACAAAAAAAAAATATAGATACAGATACTTTACTTGGCCTATTATTCACAGAATCTTATAAAATATTATCAGTCTCACCGAAATTTAAACGTTCATTTCTGGGATCTACACATCAACGCAAACTCCACTCCCTCCATTTTCATTATTCATAGGTCAACCATTTTTTTAAACAATGCCTAGGGCCACATAGCTTTTTCCGACGGTCCTATGTTTCATAATTTTTTTAAATATGCATCATTCCAAATATTTCAATTACTCTACAGAGATAAGCAATAAATTAGATATTAGAACAATGCTTGTAATTTTCGAATTTTATTACTTTTAGGAATACACCTTTTTGTTTTCATTTGTAGCACTGAAACCAATAATAAAACGAAGCAAAAAAAAAAAAAAAGTAATAGCAAGTGTACGGCGGCGGACGCAATTGAGTTGCAGACATTCAGTTACGCAAGGCTTTCCCCCCGTCCAGTTTCCTATCAACGATCGAGCAATGTCTCTTTTCAGGAGTATTGTACCTGAGGTGCACAGCCCCACCCACACAGCCGTAATGGTATTACACGACCCAGCTTCCTCTTTGCGGTTTGTAAGAAAAGCAGGAAAGTTATTAGGCGCTCAAAAACAAAAAGGCCTTTCCTTTCCTATCTTCGCACGGTGTAGGAAGAAATTGGAGGACAATAGCTGAACCCTCTCGATAACCACTATTAAGGCAGGTCATGAACCGAATACCTGATACAAGTCACGGATCACCACCGGTAGCACCACCACCATCCCACAAGAGGAAAAACAACAAAACCGGCCCACTCAACTAACTAACAATATATATACACACAATGACCACTGACGCCAATTTAATTAAAAGAAATATAACAGTGGTTCATAAAAACCAAAGTTGAAAATGAGATTGAGTTCACAAAGAATCTCAAGGCTAAGGAGATGTAGCCTGTATTTTAATTTAACAATCAATAATTGAGACCTCGATTTGATATTGTAATCTTAATAAATTTTTCTACTAATCGTCTTTTTAAAAAAAAAAAAAAATTGTGAATGAAATTTATATTAATTCTCTCAGCTCCAGGCTTATTGTTATTTCATCTTTTAAAATAAATATGCAGTCAAACTGTGATGAACTTCCTGTGATGACAGGGTGAGGCATATCCGTTCATCACCACCCGGAAACTGTCCATTGATATAAATAAAAAAAAATATCAACTCAAGAAAACTGTCATTTTTTTTTTTACATAAAACCCAAAAAACCCACTGTTCATTATTCCAAAGTAAAGTCAATTAGATAAAAGAAAAGTAATTTGCTCTTCCTTTTGCAACTTCTTGTGTCAAAATTTAATTTTGATAAAAAAAAAAGGCTTTTTCAAGATAACGGCAAATTCCTTCCACTTCCAAAGAGAAACGATTCACCTCGGGGTAAGGCTTTTAGCCACCAGTATTTTTCGGATTTGGCCAATACAAATACTAAATCTATTAACCGATATTTACGTCGTCCTTGCACTGGAAGCGCTTAAAAACTCGATGGCCATTTTCTCTATAAAACTTCCACAAGTCTCCGTGGGAGGGAGTGACGATCGCCAGTCTTGCACAATCGCTCTTACACGCGGACGTCCCGGATCATTGCATTCTGATTATCATTGAATAGTAAAAGCCGTTCCGACGTTATGCCATCCACAATATTGGAAGGTACTTGGGCAAAATGCCTCTACTTTTCCACACTATTGTCAAGGTAGATTTGAAGTTTGGAAATAGGAAATCGCCGAATTACACTAGGACTTAAGAATGAGGGGGAAACATGGAGACCATGGCGGATTTTTGGTCTCCCACATAACATAAAAATGGATTTAATTGGGAAATTGACGTAAATATACTGTCGATATCCCAATTAACAATACTGTAGGTATTGTTAAATGTAATGTACAGCTATTATAATCAAAAATTCCTATTATACCATATACGTAGTTACATAATTACCTTTTGTATGTTGTATGACAATATTAAGATACTCATCCCCGCCTTCCATGTGTTTGTGTATTACGATAGTCCCTCCATCTTGAAATACATTCCATATTCTTTTATTCATTTTTTGTGATTTTTTTTTTCAATGCTATTAATAATAACAACTCTCAAACCCTCTTTGGGTAATTCAAGTGAGTGTGAAGGATACCCTTCAGAGTTTGAGAAGCACTATCTTCAATTAGTTTTAAAACAGCAAATGCGATTCTCTGGAACTTTCCCCGCATGAAATATAACGAACTATGTTATATTAAGACGGTCTAAATATCTGGAAATGTTCTTTCTAATATTATTCGCCTTAACTGTAATAATTAAAAAAAAAAATTAGAATAGAATAAATTGAATTTATTTAGAAAAAAAAAAAAAACACCTTCCGTAGCGATATGGATATCCTCTCCAATCACCACCCACCTTCTCCAGAAGGAATAAAAGGGTTAAAAGGTTAATGGGCGTTTAAAACGCAAATAACTGACAAAAAGTGCAAATCTAAATAGCTATTCTGTAGATCTTAATGAGCGATTCAAAACTGTATCAGTCGTGTTTAGATTTTACTAGCAATAACACGTATCTACAACATCTCGGTTAAATTTCTAAATCATCAAACATAACTCATTGTATAAATGAGTTTCAAAAAAAAAAAAACACTCCAATTTATTTCAGGAAAAGAAAACGAGAGAGAGATTAATCAATAAACATCATTTATGTCTTGGTCAAGTAATGTTATCTAAGGAGTGATTCCAGGATTAATCAACGCTAAGCTAATATTTTTGATTAGAAAACTCACTTGATCCATTTTTTTCTATTTAAGTTGGTATTCTTAAATGCAAGGTGTTTCGATCTTTTAACACTTAACAACGTTTATTGTGTTATGCGTGAATAGAAATAGAAATGGCCGTATACACTATCATCATTCAGTTTGATACAATTAGTATAATCCTTTCTCAATACGAATAAACAGAAAGAAAAAAAAAACTATTTGTACAACGACAGATTGTGAAAAATTGCATACGAAATTCTGAAATCTTTATAAAAAAAAAAAAAAGAAAAGAGACCTATCAATATATCCCAAATAATTGCAAAACAGCAATTAACTATCCTGAAGACTTCAGTTCAGAACAGGTAGTTAGTTTGTTCGTCCAACAGGTGAACTATGAATCCGTAAAACCTTTTACTCCTATTCCGATAAAAATAAATAAGTAAATAAATAAAATCAAGTCGTATATTTTAATTTTTTGTCTGTTTTAATGTTTATGTAACGTTTACAAATGCGAACTTCCCACTAAAGTTCAAAATCCCATTTCATCCTAGACACACGCTGATATTAACTGTGTATTTATCAGTTCATTTCATATATATGTGTACACCTGTATTACTGTCCGGCCACTTTAAGGTACACAAATACTGTGTCTCACAACAACTCTTCAAGCCGCTGAGGGCAGTGTACTGGTGTTGGGGATGTTTTCCTGGCACACGTTGGGTCCATTGATACGTCTGGAGGCACGTCAGGATGCTAGAGCGTACCTCAACATCGTAGACGACCAACTCCACCCCTTTGTGTTAACAGTTTATCCTCGTGTAGATGGCTACTTCCAGCAGGATAATGCGCCAGTGCACAAAGCCCGCGTCACTATGGGATGGTTTGAGGAACATGACTATGACCTTTCTTTGCTGCAGATCCGCTCAGTCCCCGGATCTCAGCCCGATCAAGTCCCGTATCAAGTTAAAACTGCAACGTTAGTTGCACATTTTACATTGAATATTTTGAATTACGATTAATATACATACAGAAAACCATTTCAAAGAGTCGATCAGAATAAAAATTTAGAAAACCTAAAACACTATATGAAAGGGAACTGATAATATAACAGCTCTATGGCGCATCTACCGTGGTAAGTGTATTTCCCAAAGAACAAACACTGAGATGAATAGTATTGTGAATAGTATTTGTTTGATATTCAACCATCCGAATTGAGTTTAGCTAAAGCAAGTTTTATCTGAAAAAAGCCCAAACTTTATGGACGTTATCCACGTCACAACTTAGAGGTCACGTCCTACTTCGAAGCTCTGCCCCTAACGTGAACAGATATCGACTTTATTGTTACTTATTTGTAGTTACACCAATGTTCTAAAAGCTGTACAAAGGTGCGAAACTAAAAACAATGTCAAGATTGAAATAATTTTACATGCACTGTTCATATTATGCGTTGAATTAAAACAAAGCTCAGCATGATAATTCAAAATGTCACTTTAAGGTTTGAAAATAGGAAAAACATCAAAAAGTATAAATATAGGTGTGTGGTGCCAACCCGCAATACATCTGAGTTATCCGGAGAAGGCCACAACTTGCTAAATAAATAAAGTTGTTTTGTTTTTTGTTTTTTGTACTATATATATGCAAGGGTTCCGGAGCAAAGCGACGGTATCCGGCTAGTAATATATATTTGTATACATATCGGTGGGAAGAAGAACTTGAATGGCATATATATATTCGTGATCTACGATCCCTGAGCGGCATTTATCACAAGGTCGCGGGATCATCTGTTCAGATATACACACAAGATACATCACAATTGTTTCAATATAACCACAGTTTAACACAGAAATTTCTGATATGCTACCTGTGGCAGCAATTTTGATACCATCGTCTCACGTAAAATAGTTCCTAATAAATACTTATTCAATAAAACAAACCGATGTTTAAAAACTGAAGGCTGAATCCAGTCAAATTCTTTGAAATACAGCCATTCCTGGGTTTGGTGTGCCGTTTGCAATTAGGCAACTGAACAAACGACGACAATGTCGCTAATGTGATCAACAAAATGTTACATCTTCTAACTGCATAATGCTACTGGAAATTCAACTGGATGCTATTTCTGCATAGATCTTAGATAGCGCAATACATCGGCTAGGATAATGCTTTAGGATAATCCAACGTCAGATGAACCACATGTTGCTATGGTAAGACGTCTGCCTTTCCTCGTTACCTGCAGCCCTTGACTTCTTGTTTGTTGACGAAGTCTGTCATTCAATTTGACGAGGATTGTCGTTCCTTTCAAGCTTTAAAAGGCAAGACATCTTTTGTCAATCGTTTTCTTTTGAAAAACTATGACAAACTTCCACCAGTTATCGACTGACATCCGCTACCGACATTTTATCATCTTCCACAAAAAAAAAGCAGATCATTTCTAAGACACTCCTCTTTGGCAAGCGGATCGCCATTTTGAACTGCTGCAGCGTGGATCTGCTGTAAATATTAATCGGATATCTTAACATAAGATCTTTCTACCATATATTCATCAGATCACAGACAAATCGAACTGAATTAAAGGTTTTCTCCACTTTAGATACGCAAAAAATCATACTCATTTTTCTCATGAGAACTTGACCAGATCGTTCAGTTGAGAGGGGGAGATTTTAACTGAAAAAAAAAGCTACTCAGCACACTAACATTGACGCTACGGTCCCTAAATATTATCACTAGGGTTCGGATTTTCATTATATACAGTTTTTCTTGATCTTTATCTCTATTTTAAAATGAAGATAATTACGCCTCAAGCCTTTCTGATTACAATAATATGGCTTTTTATTGTGAATTAATTTCAGATTTGACAGTTCGGAGTCTTTCGTCACACAATATTAGAAAAATGCTTGTACTGCACTTGTATCCGAAGGAGGGCCGGAATTTTTTTTCTTCTGGTTGGAAGGTAACTTTCATTTTTACAATTCAAGTCAGAAAATGCCTACAAAGATCACGGGGCCGTAATTTTTGATACCCTACCAATTAGGCTTTACTATTCCGAGTTGCGTTAAGTGAAAGCAGCTTTTAAAAGCAAACTTGGATATTTTTATAAGCTATTTAAAATAATACTTATGAAGATTAATAACGAGCTTAAATAAAAACGTAAATCATCAAGACATAGAAAATATCAAAAAAACACACAAAAAAAAGGGAGAAATACGTAACCGCAACGGAACGTTGTTAATAAATAATACGGCTGAATTTTAACAACTTGCAATTAGAATTTTAACAATGGTGTCTACATGTTAATCTTTGAAAGCGGAATAAAGAAACACGAGGGGAAAAAAACTATAATTTGGCAGCTACGAAGAGGCTGTTGCTGTCAGACATTCCTGGTAAAAGGCCATTGCGAAGGCGCACTGGTACCAGGGTTGGTGCCTGACCGAAGAGGAAGGGGATTTCCAAAAAATGAATTTCATCACTCAAATAAACAACGGGCATTTAGGATCGGTCACTGGATCACCCGACAAGAATCAGTCCAGTTTTACGGCATTGTGAGTTTGGACGAATATACTAACACTAGACTAATTTTGTGTACTGCCCAACAAAAGTAGTGTCAATGTTCAAAAACAGACTGTAATTTAAATTTGTAACAGTAAATAAATAAACCAAAAACTTATAACTGTTTCCCATCAGCTTACTAAGATTAGCCACGTAATCGGCAAGAGAAAGTCGTTTTTTTTTTTTTCTTTTTTTTTCCCAATACTGTAAAAAGCTTTGTCGTTCAAAGTAAATTAATGGTCTAATCCTGGTAATTGTTACTTATTGAGAAAACCGTATGTCTGTCGATGTATTCCGTTATGGTCAACATTCCAGGACTAACAAAAACAAAAGGGAATCAAACATGTCATACCTTCACGAACCAAAGGATTATGAAACCCAGAAAACTGGTGAAATAATAGTTTTAATATATATATTTTATTTTTATTTTTTATAGCACAAGACATCAATTGTTATCCTCCGTCAAATCCCCGATAACTTATTGACGGAGATTTAATTAAGCAGACAATTGGGGTTAAGCAGACAATTGCAATTCTGTTAATAACGAAGAACAAAGATGATTCGGCCACATTATTTTATAAGACAGTCTTATGATAACTAACTGATTTTTTTTCTTTTAAGCCCCCAAAAACTTTAACACCCTCTGCTTTACAGGTTTTAATATAAAAGAAAACGAAAATACCTTTTTTTAAGCTAACATTATTAATGAAATTTTAATGAGATTATTTGATCGAATCGGCAAAAATTACGGATTTCAATTCACGAAAATTAAGAATTACGAAATTCAATTAGTAGTTTGTTTTTTTCTGATGATTCCATTTAAAAAAAAATGCTTATTTTTTTTATTATTTTTGTTTCCTTTTATCCGGGAGAGAAATTATGAATTATGAGAAATTATAATTATAATGAAATTAGAAATGAGAATTATAATTGCAATCCAATTGTTTTCTTAATTCTGATCAAACCTGACATCCCTTTTCTCGTAACACAAACGAGGAGGAACTCAAAAAAGACTTTTTGAATTAAACTTGAAACTACGAATTGCAAACTACATCCTACGACATTTTGGAAGACCAATAGACAAGTCTTGTCGCGACCTGCTGGCGACCCCGCGAGTTTCAAACCAACTTTTTCCTTCCATTTAACCTTCATAAGATTATAGGTTTCGTTTATTTTTTTTCCTTTCTCCTCTTACCTCCTATTTAATCCCGACTACCGGTGCCGAATATTACCTAATTTTTTGGCTTTTGTCTCGACTGTTACTGAAGCTGTCAAATCGAACCAGATGCTTTATTACGGCAGTCAATGATAGATACACCGAATGGATAGTCGACTTTGAGAAAGACACTGACTTCTAACCAGAGTTACTTAACGGGACTGAGAACGGTGATCATTTCAACGTCGTACAAAATAAAACTCCCCATACATTTGTTTTAGTTACATTCTTTGTAGAGAACGAGATTCCAGTGAAAAGCAACGGTCAATCTAATCTAATTTTCAATCTAACTTATACTTAGTACTGAGCTCGATACGGGGCCAAATAAAAGAGGTTTATAAAAAAAAAAAAAAAAAAAACACCTCGCAACCAAAAGTAAATACACCTAACCCCCGAAGAACACGGTACTTGAAGAACACGAATTTCGAAGAACACGGATACCTCCCCCGAATTACACGGTTTCAAACTACACGATTTTCGAGTTATTCTTTTGAAAAAGAATAAAATACATACATTATTTGATATAAAATTACAGTAGTTAAAAATTTAGAGTAATATTCTCATCAATTACGTCAGCGATTGATGAAGTTTTTATCTTTTTAATACTTTTAGTGTTTTAGAATTATATTTTTCCCAATGCATTTGACTGAATAATTTATATTATATATAGTTTTCCAATCTTAAATCAAAATTATTATTCAATTTATTGATTTGAAAGATTTTTTAACCAATTGTATCTAGTTATTTTTTTCATTATTTTGATTATTTTTTTATTTTCACACTTGAAACGGAATCCCGTTTTCTGTAGTCTCGAACAAAAGCCTCAAAATATTTATTTCGCCAACCAATGAAAACCTGTCAAGGCTGTTATATTTTAAGAAAAATGTAAATCTAAAAAGAAATATCCAAGAAATTGATTTGCAATTCAAAGATAGTGTTTAATATCTAGGAAGTATCTGAGCTTTTCGATCTTCGTAATGTTTAAATACAAAATGAAGACGATTAGTAAAAGTTGACGCTTTTACTTTCTTTCGTTACTTTATTTTTTTTTCAAAATTTAATTTTACAATGCTAAAAATTATTTAGTAGGTTAAAAATAAAATCCCTATTTCTATTCGATAAGTTTACCGTTATCCTAAAAGTTTTTGTATTCTGTAATTCATATTATTCGCAAAGAACGTATTTTCTATTTTATTTCCCCCCCCCCCCTTTCTTTTCAAAGGAAAGTGAAATTCGAAATAAGTGCGTTTCTGCTCTAATAACTTTCGAATTGCCGAAGGGATCATCTTGAAACTTGGCATATACGTTTTTGAAAAAAGAGATGATATAACTTTTTTTTTTTTTTTGATTTAAAAATTTTACTATCGAGAAATTTGTGCGTGAAGGTAAAAAAAAAATTCTCTCAGAAACCGAAACCATCTCGATGTGTTACAGTGCGTGATCACAGACATCAAATGCATCATCTGCGCATGATCGGATATCAAGGGAATTAATCGATTCAGTCTACTTAAGTACCGCGGATTTAACCTAATTTTTTTTTTTTAAAGAAAAAAAATTTGATGATATTTTCGTTTTCCTTCGTTAGCTGTTACAATTTACAAGTGCCCGCAGATTTTTATCCCTGTATTGTTTTCAAGACTTAAGGGGGAAAAAATATTGTTTATTAACTTTTCCTAGGTTTTGTTTTATTTTATTTTGTAGATTATTCGCAAATATTTATGAGCTATTGTTTTTCTATTTTCTATTTTCAACGGCAACATTCTTCGTAGATAGCGTCATCTATTGCCTCGAGGCCACCTCTTGTTTTTTGTTTTTTTCTCCTACTATTCTTTGAATCCGAGAAAGTTCCAAAGAAGTTTCGGTTTTCAATGTTTGGATTCGACTCCGATGAAGACTCTGAAGGTCTAAGATCAGTGTTTCCCAAACTGAGGACGGAAGAAGAAGGGCCTTGGGGGTATCTGAGAGAAAGTTCCACTTCATGAACGAAGGTTGTTTGACTGAAAACTCAACAACAAAAACTAATTTTTAAATTTTCATTTCGGTTTCTGAAATATCTACTTTTATTACATTTCGTTTCAAAATTACTTTCAATTGGATTTTACAGCATAAACATAGACATCTAATGGATACATGGTGATTAAGCCAATTTATATATTTAAAGCCGATTCATATATTAAATGTAAATATATTATTTTTTGTTTTTTTTGCTGCCAAAAACTAAAAGACGTAAATTACACTACTTTTATACTTTACAAAAGTGAGATATCATCAAGAGTTAGTTGGTCTAAAGTTACGCAGCTTTTGTGATTTGGTCTGTTTCAGTAATTCTCTTAACTTCCATGTTTGCTACTGGATTTTTTAAACCACAAATTGGAAAAAGCCAGATTTCACTACAATTAAAAACTAAAAAAAAAAAAAAAAACTCTTCAGAAACTTAACAGATCAAATCGCTTTCGTATCTCAAGAGAACTTTTAAGAGGATGGACGATGTAATATTTAAAACACTGAACTTCTTAAGACGCTTTCCGTAGATCAGCAACAACTGGGTTGTGTTAGAATTGCATTTAAATCAACAGCTGATGCTATGGAGATGAAAACTCCAGAAAAATCTTTAAGCTAATACCTGGTGAAAAGTTATCAAAATGAAACGCCTTTGGAATGAAGGAATGTTAGAAATTAAAGTAACTCCTTAATAACTAACGGAATACTCTTTAGGAAGTCAATTAATACTAAGAAACACCAAACTTTGGAAAGATGTTTGTTTCGTGGCTGTGCTGCTTGAGTTCAAAAGTCTTCTGTCCAAATCGGAAAACCACGAAGTATTTTAAGATTTACAACTAATTCCTGTATCGTTCAACTTCCTTTCGCAAAAGGCCAACAGTTTGAACAACTAAAAAACTTGCTCCTTCGCGTTATTCGCAAACCATTATCAATACTTCCGTATCGATCATCACTAAACCAACAAAATGTCAATTAAGAAGAAAAAAAAAAGAAAAGAAATTAATTCAGAGGCAAGATATTTGCAAATGAATCTATCCACTTCTAACAAACAGTTTCTAGAAACAAAATTCCCAAAAACAGTCCCTCAAAACTGTGCTAGTTATAGCAAAAACTAGTTAATCGAATTCACGATTTCAAATTGCGATCAAAATAAAACGCATTATAAACCTAACAATCTGTTTATTTTTTTGTCAAAGAAATTGGGTTCGGACTCTTTATTAGTTCCTTTTATTTCTCTACAAGTTCAAAACAAAACAAAAAAAATGGACAAAATAATAACTTTTTATATCATAAAGTGTGGAATTTTTACGCCTACAGTGGCTTCACAAAGACTTTACGATGGATGTTCTTTCGTAAACTTTCTGAAATATCAACTTCTATCTTTGTATAATAATGAATACAAGGGCAACAATAATTGTTTTCGATCCTACTTTTTACAATACGGTCCTCAACAAAACCATTCCACTAAGTGAGAAGTCCAATACATCCCTTTATCTTTAATGACTGCCAACTTTTTTACCTGCAAAGTTTAGCGAGGAAAATTGAAAACCCAACGACACTAGAGAAACTTAATCTATCGGACTCAAAACTGATTCCCAGCTAAAGTTATTGCTGCTGTAGAAGCTGTGTAGAAGCCACGGAGCTCTGTCTCTTATGAGTAAAATATCTTCTACAGAACGAACGAAACTCAAAGACTATATTCGGATGCTTGTTTGCATCAGACCACAATGAAAACCATTCTGCAAGAATCGAGACAATTGGTTAATGGATGCATTACAGCAAGCTATCCAAATGGATGTAAGATATATACGCTTATTACCCTATTAAATCGTTGTATTTAAACCAAATTCTTCCACAATCTTCTTTCTTTCCATATCAAAAATATTAGATAGAAACACACTCTTCCATACATTGCATTAGTATTAAAATATTTATTAAAATACTAATAAGGGAGACAAATTTTCAGGAACTGTACATATTCCTTTTTTCAAGTCATTGTATTAACGAATAGTGATGTACAAAATTTGCCAAGTAGTGACCGATCGGATAGTTAGGGTACATTTATTTCATTGTTAAGACACTTAAAACAGTCAACATTTTTTGGAACGGAATACAGACGAATACAGTAAAAGCATAATTTCGTCCAAAAGTCTGAACTTCACTGAAGAAAAAGTACAAGAAATACTTCTTTAACCAAGACCCTGAAATTTTATACTGTAAATACATTCCCTCCCCGACTCCAAACAAAGCTCGACAGACTTCGCTACTCTGACTTACACTTTTACCGTTAGCTTTCTTATTTGATATTTAGTAAAATTATCGTTATAAAAAAAAAAAAAAAAATACCAAAAACTTATATTATACTTTCAAAATTTAACTAATACGTTTAGAAACGATAATCTATTATTATAAGAGACAATTTCAGTTTGTTATCCAGAAAAACTGAAGGGAAAAAAAAAAAAAAAAAAAGAAATTTGTGCCTATCAATTGTTTGATTGTCATTTATCGATCAATACCATTATACTCTTCTGATTTTAACAAATTATTTCTGATGTTGCCGCAAGGACAATTAAAATATCGGTGGCGTTCTGGAATCTATGAATAATAAAAATCACTGAAATATTTAGTTTTGTGGAACTAGGGTAATTTTTTTTTAATGTTTCTCGATCCCGAACTGTGAATTTTCGAAGATGTACTAAATTTTATGTTATTTTAAAACAAGTCGGGGAAAAAAATAAATAAAAAAGAATAAGAATAAAATAATAATTTTATTGAATGATTCCAACCAGTCTGACTGTGTGTAATTTATATTCACTCATCTTCAATTAAATCTAATAATCGTTTATTAATCATTATTAGATCATGTGATTCAGGACCTGAAAAATCACATTTAAGTGAAGAAGGCTTTAAAAAAAAGCCTACCATTTAGGATACTGCTACTTTATTTATTTGTTATGTTCAAAATGTTATCTTAATAGTTTCTTCTAAGTTTTTCTGTAGTGTTGAATGATGAAGGAACGACCAGACTTCGCCAGTTGCCGCTCTTCTGTTGGGGATTCGAAAACTTCCGTGGAGGCGGAAGACGTAAATCGTTCCCTCCGTAGTATTTTTATAATATTTCACTGAACAAATTGCACCCAGAAATCATAAATCGTTACATTTTCAAAATCATCGAAATTATTAAGTGACGCGGGTGTTTACTCGTTCGAATCAGACAAAGACATGGAAGTTTCTTTTATTAGTACCCCACAGCAACCTGTCTGATCGTAGCTATAAAGTTCAAGTATCTTTTAATTTGAACTATTAAATTTTACGTAAACTAGTGATAATACATATGCCCCGTCAACAATGACGGGATAACAATGTGACGGCTTTTAGCTGAGATAGAGTATTTACGCTCGTCATTTGTAATTTCTTCATTCATGTCGAGATATGTCAATAAAAACTCTTCAGGTGGTCGTTGGAAAAAAATGAACATTGAAATTTAAATCTTAATCTAGTAGGCTAAAATTAATGAGTTATTTTCTTTTTTCTCTGGCTCTTCTCTCATTGCGCCACATACACAAACAAATGAAGTGATAAGAAACAATAATTTGAATGTAGTCCCCGTGGCCTAATGGAGACTTCTGACTTCAGATCAAAAGGTTGCAGAGGTTCGATTCCCGTCGCGAACGTTTCATTGTAGTAATTTTTTCACAGGAAATTAATAATTGCGCCGGACAGACAGACAGAGAAATAAAAGATTTCAGTAATATAGATTTGAATGAGCGATTCGACTTATCAACGAATGAAGAAAAGAAAAAAACAACCTGCTTTTGGCCAAAAAAGCGTGGGTTGTCATTTTGTTGAATGCACTGTAAACATACAATATCAACATTTGAAATTCAGAAAGATACCTAGAAAGTGGTTTTACTGGAGAATCATTTGTCAAAGCATTTAGACAAACTAGATTACGAGATATACTTCAGTAACTTACATTTTGGGAATTACAATAACAAGATGTCCGTTGCTTTCGGCGATTCAACAACAGTGAAAAAACGAATGAAAAAAAAAAATCGAATAAAATATAAATAAGTAAATAAATAAATAATGCTCTAATAAAAGACGGGAGACGTTACAAATGTGAGAATGAAGGATAAATTACAGAACTATCTGGTCTACAGAGTTGAAAATCATAGGATAGGAAAAAGTCCGAAATTATTTAAGGTGACGATATGTGAAGGAATGGAGCTTCAATAAGAGGATCCGACTTTGTTCATTAAAAGCAGTTCACTCAACTTACGGTGAATTAACTAAGGCAACGACTGGTAGCATCAATTCAAGGTAGATTAGTAAAAAACTAATTGGAAGCAAGTAGCTTTTCTGAACGTTTGTAAATACTTTTTGTTCTAGAAGGACATCAAATCAATGTATGTTTCAAGAACTATTTTTTTTTTTTTCAGTGCTGCTCTTTGATACGAAAACATATTCCATCCGTAAATGTCGTATTACAAAAATTATGATATCAAACAAGTTGATAAAACAAAGTACGATGATGGCGGTTCGACAGCAGAAACCCAATCATGATTTAGCGGCAGTCACAATGAGGATGATCCATCCGTTCGACCGTAGTTGAGAGTCGTCTGAAAAGTTTCATCGTTTTCCCCAAACGTAAAATCTGGGAAAAAAATTCCTTCCGCAATCTTCGTTTGATGACAATGTTCTTGTTTGTCGATTTTTCCTACAGAAATTGCTCACGAAACGATCTCCGTATTTAAGTTGTGTTCAAATAATAATTAGAAAGCCGAATTTTACATACAACTGTCGATTGGCATTGTGCTGAAAAATTCAAAACCATGGACGGCGATGTCTCTTCATGCTGCGCCCAATTGACTCGGGTCTTTTCATTGAGAACTTTGACCAGAAAAAAAAAAAAAAAAAAAAGACATCGTCAAGTAAACACTCAAGTCTTTTCAAGTAGGTCTGAAGAAGTTTCCAGAAGTTGGGATTTGGAATCCTAACATTCAACAACCGTCAACAGGGGACGGGCTTTAGAAAATTACACTCAATGGAGACTAAATTAGCTTTGACCTTTGTAAATATCGAAGAAACCAAAAAAAAACGAAATGGTTTGAAAATGGGAAAAACAGACGTAAATAAAATAAGACAGTAATGAGAATGGAGGGGGAAAACAACACTGTTACATCTTAACCAAACGACGTTCGTCACCTCCTGGATCTACACATTTAATGCATTTTTCTAATTACTCAAGAGCGCGAACTGTTCAACTTGTTTCAACAAGTTTTCTTTCTGAAAAATACCAATCTGCTTATCTTTCCATGAAATTTAAGCGTGCGACAACCAGAGAAATTATTCGATGCTACGTTTTCTATCTATTTATTCACGTTATCCTTTATATACATAAAACAACTAATGGCAAAGCTAACGAAGTATTTAAGCAACTGAAATTAACGCAACTTCATTTTTGTAGGAAAACAATAAGAAAAATGAGACTTTTGTGGTATCAATAGTAATGATTACTTCTCAATTACAAATGAACCACTGCATTTTGTGAAATTCCCCATATAAGCTGAAATTAGAAGTAATGTAAATTGCACAAAACATGAAATGGCTCATTGTTAAGTAATAAGTCAGATTTTACAAAGATGATAGAAAAAAAAAGATTAACATTAAACTTTGAGAAACTGTATAAACTTTCAAAATTTGTACAATTTTGAAGCTTACGAATCAAAATTTCATCTTCCTTATTTCGAATGAGGTCTTCCCTACAACTCTCAGGTGAAAATGAATATAGTTGCCATGGAAACTTAACAATAACATGCCCTTATTTATTATAAACAAATCATTGTTTTGCTTCAACTATGAGCTTCATTGTACGCATTTACTTGTGATCAATACTGTTATTAAAAACTCATTATCGATTTCAAAAATACAAATTACCCATTTCAATTTTCAAAGTTGTTTACAGCAAATACAAGCAAAGTCATTGCTTGTTTTCAATGTGACTTCCTCCGTATTGATAGAGTTAAGAAGAATTCAAACATTTTGTCTTTCTTAAGTCCAAATTTACAAATCTGATTTCACGAGGCAACAGAATATCAGCTACTGATTTCACTGCAGCTAAAACCAAAATTTACTTTCTTTCTCCCTATTTTGATTTTTTTTATTAAAAAAAAAAAAATTGTTCATCTGACTCTGTTTTGGGTTTTTGTAAAAACATTTTTGAATAAATTTTGAAAGTAATACGTACATAACAGAAATTATTATACATTCTTGATTATCTTTTTTATTTTTCTTTCAAAATTGTTATTTTGTTATCGATTAGATAGATCTCTCAAAGTTCATCAAAAGTATTTTTCAAATTGAGTTTTACTAGATGATAACTCCAAAAGTTTAAAATTCTTTATAAATTTCTCATCATTTTGAAGTGTTTGGTTAGCTTAAGATTACCTAGAATAGTTAAAATGCTATTTTAACTATTCTATTTTTAAAAAAGACTAGATTCAAACGAAGTCACTTCTGAAGCAAGGAATTCAAACTTTCACGAGGAATCGACAGAATCCAAACTTACAGAAAAGGAAACAGAAGATATGTTTGACTACATAACCAAAAGGATATTTCTTAGTGTTACAGACTTAGTGCAAAATCACTGAACAGTTATAACGAGATGTAAAATTCAAAGCGATTTAATTCAAGAATGTTATTTTTTCAGTAAAATGTTTGACGTAACATTAAGCACGTAGCACATCTTGCAAATAAAATTAATATTCCAAAGCCATAGATTATGATAAGGGTAAAAAATATATATCCCGAGACGTATTCTAGCTCTTTGTACATCATATTTTTGTCATACTTCAATTTTTGCAAACTACGATGTCAAACATGTCAAACTGTAATCAACAGCATGTATGAATTGATACAAACATCTTGCAACATGTTTTACTTTCGACGCCAGTTGGTTTCCCATAATTTGTAATACTTTTGTATCAAACTAAGTCAATATTGGCCGCAGAAACTTTTGCAAACATCTGAAAAAGTTCATGAAAGGGAGAGCATTACCTAAATAAAAATAAAAACTAATATATGTATAAACCAAGGATATAAGCTGGTTTAGATACTTTTTTACAGTTGTTATTCCCATGAATCATCCCCCAGGGAAGAGCCTAAGGGTCTAGTTTCTTAAGAATGCGTAATGAAATACTAGTCACTTTTTTTATAAGTAAAAACAAAAACTAGTAAAGTACTTCGAAGAACAATTAATATTACCTGAAAGCCGTAAAGTAATTACGAATTACACTCTCATTTTATTTAATGTAATTATGTTTGCAAAGGTACAATTATCCCACTCTTCCTCTGATAAATCTTTAGAAAAGACTTAGCCTCAATAAGAACGACAATTAAGATAGCAGTTAACTTATAACTCTCATTACTGCTATTAAGAATGAAATAAAATTTCAAATCATCAAGGCTAAGGATTCACTAAAACTAAAACAATGTTAATTGTCTTATCAGCTAAGTTTAAAAAAAAAAAAGGAAAATAATAATATATAAAAAATTTATTTAAATCAATTTTGCCATATATATGAAGAATATATACCTCCTCCTGCACAAATTCCAATTTACAGCCTATATGAAGTTGCGAAGAAGACTAATAATGAAAATCTACTGTTGCAGAACAGAATTCTCTATACTAATAAAGCTTCATCAATAAAACTTACAAAAAACAAGTGGAGACTAAATAGAAGTTAAGTGTAGTTAGATGGAGTATTCTTGCACTAATCTATATAATATTTAAATTTAACTTATTTTATAATTAAACTTCTCCAAATCTAGATAACAATTATTTTGACTTGATAGCTTCAGACAGTAAATTTTAATATTTTCTAAGTTTACAGTATTTTCCTATTATATTTATTATTCAAATAAAACCTGCACATTTACACAACTGAAAATGATCGACGTCTTCAAAGCTTTACGATTTTCTTTTTTGGCAACAGAAAGTTATGCAAAAATGTGTTTTTGATCCACCTAGGACTCTAACTTAATGGTCCTTTTGCCATCTTTTCATTTTGGTAAATATATACCAAATCCAACTTACTCTCAATTGTAAATCGATAAGTACAATATAATTTGTGTTTATATGGTTCTGTCCAAAATACTTCAAAAAAGTAAAATACACGTCTTATAATCAGAAACCTCTTGTCCTGCAGAGAGCGTTTTCTCAAACATGAATGTAGCTCATAAAAAGCAAAGCTACTCTCTGCTTTTCATTTGTCTGTTTATTTGCTTCTGTCAGGAGGTAAGGAATGAAGCGACAATAAGTCACATGACAACAGTGTAATTTAAAATAACTACTTCAAACCTACTTCCACAGATCATTTAGAGGCGATCAATATTTATTACAGAATTCATCTCTAAGTTAAAAGAATGTCTTCAATAAATACATCCTTTATGTATTATTTCAGTTATTCTGAATAACTTGTAAAAACTTACAAACTGATGTGTGTCTTCATCATAAAATCAATTTTTGAAAAAAGCTCAAATAATAATTATCAATAACAAACAAATACACTTTGGGAATTGAATTCTTTATAAAATTTAAGACTCTATTAAGCTCAATAAAAGGAATTACTATATGTTAATTTGGAAAATTCAAAATGGCAAGCCATTGATATATATTGATTATAGTTTCCCCTATATAATTATCAGATGGTTTTAGTTTAGAATTGAAAAGAATTCAACTTTGTTAACATTTACTGGAAAAAAAATACAAAAACAAGACTTTTCTAATTTCTTTCAAACAAGAGTTCTCTGAACAAAAAGCAGTTTTTAGTTGTTATTCCAATTCCTCATTGCATTCAAGTAAAACTTTAAAAGGCATTTTCGATTTATCACCTTGAAGTGACAAAATCTGCATTATTTCCTCAATTATTAATGCACATAAGTTATTGCATTACAGATGGGAAAAATTTAAAAACACATTTACAGCACATTTTAAATGTAATTTTAGCCATATATTATGAATCCTTCACACCTATTTTTTTTTTTTTTTTTAATGTAATAATTGTTATTTTTATTTTTTTGTTCCAAACCATTTTATCGAGAGATAGGAAAAAAAAACACACAAAGGAACTCAAAAATGTTAATTCTATAATCACAATATCATATTCATGAATGACATTGAAATCCTTCTTCCATAACAATTGCAACTCTATGAAATAAATCATTTATGATGAGAAAGCCTAAATGAATAAGCCAGTGACTTGAAACAAAAAAAAAAATCTTAGACATAGTAACTATAGTCTATTATTTCCTATTTATCACAATCCCAAGTTTTGACAATACTTATTTATATATGTTTTGGAAGCTTTATTTTATCTATTGTAATGTCTTAATTCTTTTCCTTTTGTATCTTATTCATAAAAAATTCTCGACGACTGCCAAATTGCTGAGAAGAAACATTCAAATTGATTTTCGGTGATCACAGCTTTTGAGTCAAATTCAAGTCTTTGAAAATAGAAATTAAGGAATGTAACGTATGACAATAAATTATATCAAACCATAAAAAATTCAGGATACACATCTTTAAAAATGGTTTTTATAAACAAACAAAACCCAACAGGACAGTTTTGACCCTTTGTTAATCGTGTGGCCATCTTCAGCTGAATTTATTTGTTCATAAAAACCATTCTTAACGATGCGTGTCCTGAATTTTTTAGTTTAAAACATAAATTGTAACTTTTAAACGTGTAAAACTTTTCCAGTAAAATCACTGTATAAAAGTTTCTAGTAAAGATGTAGCAGCACATGAATTACAAAACAACCATATCTGTAAATATAATATTTTGATTTTGTTAGTTAAGTGATCCTTTGAATCTAAACCACTTGATAATGATAATTAAAATAGTATTAATAGGATTCCTATTACAGCAGTTGAATCAATATTTTGGTAAAAAAAAAAAATCAAAGTGAATATTTAATTACAATTGAATGTTACGAGACAGATATTTTCACCCAGGTAAAATTTGGCTGTTTGTAAAAATTCAAAGACAAAAAGACCAGCAGACTTCTGTCTTTTGCCCTCAGTAGTATTTATCAGTCTTTCGGAAATCCACTCCACTTGTACAAGAACATATTTGCTGTAATTACAAAATACGAGTATTTAACAAGGAGAATTTAAAATCGACTTGAGAATTTCGCACTTTTTTAAAAAATTCCTTATTACAATTTATACAATGATTTTCTGATATTCGATACGTATTTGGTTGTGGTTTTATTTAATATATATATATTTTCGTTGTATTTTGATTCTGAATACATCCAAATCTTAACGTGGCTATTCAAGAAAACAACTGTTGCGACAAAAGTATGTAAGACTAGGTCGTTTTCTTGATATTGCCTTCCAAACGTACGTTTCAATCCATTTATTTTTATTTTTCTAATTTGATGGGAATCTTGGCAATAAGACTGCGACATCTGTAAATAGCTAGTATACCTTTGTATCCAGTGTATTTATCCTAAAAATAAATGAAGTACAAGACTTACATAGTCATGAAATGCTTTTGCTTCACTAGAATGGTCACATGTATCTCTTCTTTCTGGAGCTGCACAATATAAATCCCAGAAGACACTAAAAAAATAGAGGAAAAAGAAATACTTTAATATTCAGTATCAATAATACATAAAACACTTTATATTACTTTAATAATCTGATTTAGAAAATGTTGTTAATTAATAGGAAGGCATGTCATTCTCCATTGTTTCAATTTGGTATTTTAAATAATTTCTTTAAGTTGTTGTTTTTTTTTTAAATAGTGACATGTGAGTTTTATGTTTGGGTTAAAAGTACTTCTTTAAATCACAAATATAACCTTTCCTAATTTAAAATGTTATCTAGAAATGAAATAGTTTTAAAAGCTGTATAACCAAATAAGTATTTCTCTAACAAAACTATGAGAACTTCAAGAGCTATATGTTATAATAGCGTTTTATATATAGCAATAAAATGAATACGAAACAGCCTTTTCTGTGTATCATTTTGGGTGTTAAGGTATTAGCACATCAAAACCATAGTAAGAAAATTTTCATAATCTTTGCAAATAATAGTAAGGACCTTGAGTGCAATTACAAATATAAAAGAAGTAATGTACAAGACTAAATCCTTATTGTTGATTCCTATGTAATTTGTATGACTTGCTTAGAAACAATGGAAAAATTTCAAATTATGTTTTCTTTTGGCGCCTCATTTCTATTTCAATTCTAATGTATACTCATGTATTCACTTGAAAATGTGTATGTATTTCAAGGAGACTTGAAGTAATAATTTCACTTTTGTATCTGAACTGAGAATATGAACATTATATTCAGTTTAGTCTCGTAATACTTTAATATTTTTAAGAAATTACAGAATATTTCATTGAAATATCACATTCTTATGAAAAAAATATTTTTTTTTCCTCATTTCTATAACATAACGTCTAAATGGCTTAAGAAACTTGATATATTATAATCCTTTGAACACTTTAAGTCTTTCTGAGAACATTTCACACTGCAAATAGTTGGTATTGCCATAAATAAATAAGATCAAGAATAGACACTACAAGAGTTACCAAGTCAAGATGTGATTATATCTGTATTTATACTGATTTTTGTGTGTTAACTTACAAATGATTTTATCTTGTTATAAATCCTAAATGTGTTTATTGTTTTGTAATATATGTAATTGGAAGAATTTCTTTCTTTCTGGGGTATATATATATATATTTGTAAATTTTAATGGAATTTGTTTAATCAAATAATTTTTTTATGATATCAAAAATATGATTCATAATTTACTGAGACTTTAATGTTAATTATTTGAAATATTACCTTGTGTTTTATATTGATAATCTATATATATAGCATATATGTTTTTATGCCTTCAAATTATGTTGTCAACAGTATTCTTGGCATATTCAACATCATCTTTTTAAATCAAGCATAATAATATATATATATTTATATCCACACCAATATCCTATTAAAATAAATTAAAACAAGTATCAATACTTACCACCACCATGAATGTAAGAACCCAGGGGGTTCTCCTAATGTTATATTTTTCTCCCATCTTATCTATAAAATAAATATTATATAATTAGCAAACTCATTACAAATAATAGCCTAGATAAACATATCAATTATAATTTTATAATTTCAATAAAAGAAAGAATAACTTCAATAAAATATCTTAATATTTACATCTAAGGTGCTATTATTATTATTATTTTAATGATTTCACTATACTACAAATGATAGTAGTAAATATACAATACAGTACAAACAACACATAAACCATGCCTGTTACATAAACTAAACTTAAATGTATGTAAATAAATTTTGAGAAGGAAATGTTAAAACAGTTAAATGTTACAAAATCATCTTTATTATTAAAAATTCGTGTCATTATTTATGTAGTCTATATGCTACTAATCGTGCAAATAACTATTTTCTGCAATAAAGTTACTTTGTAATTTCGACTTCATAATAGTTTAGTTTTTATACTGTATGGGTATTAAAACGTTCCTAATAATAATCAAAATGGCGACAAGCGTAGCAAATATAGTGTTCGCATAGTAAAGATAACGTTTTTTGTTAATTTTATTCTTCTGTAATATTAATATCGAGCAATAACAAAAGGATAAAAGAAATATAACTCTGATTACAGCTAAAAAATTTTAAATATCCAAACATTTAAATGAATTCACTGCTTGAATCTTTACTACAACGAAACCAACTGCTTACAATCAGCTTGTCAACTGAATCAGCTGCATTTAACGATTAAAAAATAGCTATTTTTTTATAATAACTTTCATTGGGATTTATTTTACTTTTTAAAAATTCTGATTTTAAACTGTGGTGATTCAATAACAATGCCCTATCATCCCCTCCCTAGCTATTTCTATTCGAAATTGGGGCCTAATAGACGGCAAATCTATTAATTTTAGGTTTTTCAGAGTGTATTGTTGGGCTTCTGGGTCTTATATTAGATAAATTATAGTGGAAATAAAATTGTGCAGTTAACAAAAGTAGGCCTAAAGCGAAAACTAGGCGCCTTCCCTCCCAGTGCTGGAGCAACTAACCAATGCACGCATTTTTGTTGACAAAATCAAATAAGAAAGAAACACCGTTACCTCTGATAGGAATGTCTGTGCTGCTTTCTGAGCGCCTACATGAAGTAAATATTCGTACACGTACAATGCTAACCTGAAAAGAAAAAAGAAACAAACCCATTTCAGCATTGTTTACAGTCTGTCTCGGCCATTGAAAGCCGGGTAAAGCATGGGATATTCTCAGCCACAAAAAAGAAATCGACTAAGTAAAAAGCGGAATCACGTCGCAAATCGAACTGTACATTTTATTACTATTTCTAGAAAACGGAGCTTCCGCTCTAAAATTTATGAACGCAAGGAAGGCTCGGAATCTTTATAAAAATAAACTTCCTTGTGCCTTTGTATGATAGCACGCCATATTGGAGTGTGTCCAATAAATGGAACAGCCATTATGGAGCGTTTTTCATTGAGAGCGCTTCTTCCACTCAGCTCGATTTTTCCCTTGCTTAGAAAGAAAGACAATCTTTCTCTGCTGGGCGATCGGTAGAATAAATATCCCTGATTCTAAAAATACGAAGCATTCCTTAGTAAAATTACATATACTTACTTTTCTCTAGCTTGAGCATCGGAAGGTACCGTTGAGCCTTTCCCCTTAGCGTACATGCTGTAAAGTTGAACTGTCACGCACCTGTCAAGCCATCAAGGACGATACCGACCCCGTTACCATAGAAACATCAATTGACCTGTCAAAAGCAGCGCTTTGATTGGGCTCAATGCTCACTTCACAGTGGGCAACCTCGAAACTTTTGTTTGCGTAAACATGTGAAGCGAATTTCGATCGCTGATTGGCTAGAAGATAATTGATGCAGGCTGTTCTCTCTACGATGCGTTCTCCCCCTAAAATGAGAGTAAATAAATAAAGAAAAATTTGTTGTAGGGTGTTTAAAGGGCAATTTTCTTTCTCTAATGATTTTAAAAATTCAATAACTTATTCCAAATACTCTTCACATCTCTGCAGCTCACTTTCTGCTTGAAAAACTAAATGGAAATATTTTATCGACTAAGTTTGGTAAGTAAAAGGAACTGCCTGTGGAGTCAAGCATGGGCTCCTAGCGTTCGTAGCAGAGAAACTACAAAATATCTTTCAATGTAAAATAATTTAAGCCACTCTGACATGAAAAAGAAATGGAAAAATAAAATCACTCGAATTCTCCTAAGTTTTCTTAACAAAATTATTTATAGTTATTATTGATCAATGCTTCCATCTACTTTTTTGTCACCATCGCCAGAGGCAAGGCGTTCTGACAGTCAATTCTGGATATTTTTATGAACAAACAAACTTATTTATTGTCAGTTAATTTTTTTCGAATAGTGCAAAATAAGTTTTATTTTACATTGTTTTTTTAATACTTTAAAATGTTCTTCCATGTAGCCCATTTTTATAGCAATAAAAACATTTAAATTTAAGGAAACACTTTCCCTGTTTCGCCATAACGCTCCTATCTTTCCCTCACAGCTAGTATCCCTCTGAAATTGTGGGAATGCTCCAAAGCACTTCCGCTCTTCTTTTCCCTCCCTCTGTAATGTCGCTTATAACAGCTGAGAAAAGCAATGTCGTCGGGGGATTTAACTTGGCCACAATTTTGTTGTCAAGCGCAGCGTTTTCTCAGTATCTCGGCCTCCTTAAATGACGACTGGACCTGCAGGAAAATAAAGGTTAGAATAATGATCATTCTGTGAAATGTACAGAATTAAATCGATGTTTTTTCTTCTGCGGTGCGAAGCGGACGATCGGAACTCGTGCTGAATAACCACGTGTTTTTGGTCAAGTTCATTTTTGTACGGAGGGTCAATCAATTTTAAGTTAAACTCTGAACTCGACATTCTTTTCACTCGTGTCTTTTTTCCTCTGTATATCTGCTTTTCGCGTGAAAACAGCACTTCTATGACTGATTCGCAACGAAAGCGAAGCGCCAAAATTGCCAGAAACGCTTGACAGTAACACACTACAAAATTGTAATAAACAAAAACCCACCCATGGAAGAGTTCTTTTGTCAGGAGAGAATTTTTTATTTTTTACGATTTACTGATCGCGATTATTCTTTATTCTCGATTCTAACTTTATCCAACGAGAACTTGGCTTGTTTCTGTGCGGGCGTGAATTAAGTTTGTGCGTCTCCCTCCAGATGTCGCTGGTTATCAGCTAAATATACATCCACCTCTTACCTTAGCCTCTGGAAGTAGACCGCTCCAAATTAAAAGAATGGAGCGGTGCCACCTGGAATGAGCAAGTGATCCCTTGTCTAACCCTTACATTACTTGAAATAACTCAAGAAATGCTTTTTTCTTCCGACAATGAAGCTCCCAAATAAAACCTATCTCCAACATAAAAATACCTAAAACTACATTTGTAGCATTATATTATATTAAAGTCCTCTTTCTTTTTTCTTTTTTGTTTATTTATTTCAAGGCTACAGCATTTTTTTTCTTCTTTCTTTCTACCAGTAACCTGTTCCATTTAACATAAGAAAAGTATTTGAAAAATGGATTTCATTTTTTTGGAGCTCTGTGAGACGTACAAGTAAATCGTCAAATCACTTTTGAGAGTTGGCTGAAAATCCAGGCAAATTCTAAGTTTATTTCATTTTATCAAATGTTAATTTATACAGGGATTAAAAGAAACCAAAGTGACGGGAAAAAAATTAAAGAGATAATAAGCCACGACATTGGGCCTTGTTTGCTTGCTTGCTTTTTTTTTTTTTCTTTTTTTTATTTTTTTTCTCTCCCTCATTCGTCCTTAGACAACTCCGCTCTGTAATTTATGCACACCTACGCAACCCGGGTAAAATCAATCCTCTTTGCCTATTGGCCGGTTTTGTCATTTGCTCCAGCAAGTTTAGTGTTGTTGCACACTGTCATCTGCCTGCTTCCCTGCGCCACCGAGCACATGGTATGACCCAATTGAACCGGCCCCGAAATTTTATTGAGTTTCTCTCCAACTCTGAAATGTCATTCAAGTCCCGATCTTATGTGAATTTTCCATAAAATGCATAATTTCTAATTATTTAATTGGAAATAGCATTCGATTTTTTTCACTATGAAAAAATTTTTTTGATTGATTTAAGTTAATAGTTAATAGAACTTTATCGTGATGTTAAATTGCTTAAATTTCAAATTTAAAATATGTTAATAATGTTCTTGAATCTTTCATAAATAAATCTAATTTATTATTGTTTTTTTTTTCTTTTGTGGTATCGGATTTTTTTTTAAATAAAAAAAAAGTTTTTTTTTACATACATTTGTCAATAAAAAATTTTAAGAACCCAAAAAAGAAAAACAAAAAATAACAAGTTTTTCAATACTTGTTAAATCTTATTTTTATGTATAATGAAAAAAAAAAAAAAAAACAGAAAAAATAATAAAAATACCTACTCTATAATAATAATGATTAAAATTGATAAAATAAAAAAAATTATATGTTTAAAAACATTGTTTCAAAAACAAGAGCAATAAAAAAATAATCTTCTTCAAAATGATACGATGTAAAAAAAGTTGTGGAACTGTTTTAACTACACGGCAATTTACTAGAAAGAAGACGGGATGTAATAAAAAAAAAAAAAACAATATCAGAATAATAATAAACTGAGGAATCGTAAAGAATAATTAAAAATTACTTAATTTTCATCCTTTCAATATATCAACAATTTTGCCATTTTCGTTAAAAAAAAAAAAAAAATAATAAAAATAACAGTTTTGAAGCCATGAAGAATTAAATCTTTTATTTAGTGAATTTTGAAGTATTTCGTTTTTAAGAGGAGTTTTTAAAAACTATTGGAATCAACTGTTTGAATTTCCAAATGTAGGATTTCATATAAGTTAATAAATGTTTTGATTTGTCTGTTCTGGTTGTTTTCTCAGTTCAACATTAACGCCTCATTTTACAAAAGTTTTTCACTTTTTCTTTTATTATTCCAATGTTTAAATTAATCAATATTTACGGACGAAAAGTATGGATAATTTTTTTTTTCTTTTACTTTTCCTTGTTTTAGGTAATTTAAAACCTGATTACAAAAGGCTGGATTAGTAAGTCTTAATTAATTTCTAATTAAATATTTTTAAAAAATTGTTAAAATTAATGTTAAGGAAAAACAAAAAAGGAGATAAATTTATAGGAGAAGAGAACCTAGAAATTTTTGTTTTGTTTTTCCTCTTCTAAATTGGAAGAGATGAAATAACCTACGACCTTGCTAACCAGAGGGAGGAATAATTGTAGTTTTTACCTTGAAACACTTTATGTTTCAACCATAAATAGAGAGGGAACGATGATACGACCTACATTTTAATTATCTATCTATCTATCTATCTATCTATCTATCTATCTATCTATCTATCTATCCAATACTAAAAATCTTACAGGATCTTTTACTGTTATAGTACGACTGTGCAGCCAACCAATCAGACGACTCGATGTTAGCCAATGAGGCAATTTTAAAATCGCCGTTCTATTCAATGGTATTACACAGAGATTCATACGATCGTCCTCAACCTATTAAGAACTGCTTTAGATAACATTAGAAATAGCTTCTGTAGTTCATTAGAAGCGAATTCATTAATATCTAGTATTAAAAGGCCTCATCCTTCTACATTCATACATAATTATTGTAATTGCTAGTTTATTCTCCTTTGGTTCAATCGCCAAGACTTTATTCCAAGTTACTTGTAATGTCTCCGCTTTTTAATTGACTGTAAAACCTAAGACTATCGAAGATATCATTTCAGTTATGAAGATTCACAAAATATAGTTGTCGTGCCAACATTCGAATATCCGCATAAAAGAAGTGATTGGTAATAAATGGTATTGGATAGGCTAATACTTATTCGGACCTTTTTATATAATCAGCTTTTATCAAACGAACAGATGTTGAAGGAGATTAAGATGGTTTCTGACCCGTTCACCTCTACATCTAAAGGACCCAATTTGTAGCAAAATCAATAGTTCACCGTCAGTGACCTTCATATACGACTAATACTTTGAGATATGATAATAATTGCGTTTTTGATTGCAGAGTGTGTGTGTTTTTTAATATTTGGTTCTTAGATTCCTAGAGCAGTACCGGATTAATGGGCGGGTCGTTTGGGCGGTTGCCTAGGGTGCTAAATTCAATGTGTGTGTCAAGAAATTAACTTGTCTAAACCATTATCAAAACAAACAAAATATCAAGTAGTTAACAGACGTTTATGGTGATAATAAAGTAAATGAATAAGTCGATTTTTTTTTCTGTGATTCTATTAAAGGGAGCCGCTGGCGCCCTCTGCCCGGGGCGCGAAAATATCTTCGTCCGGCCCTGCCACAAAGGTATGGTTTGTACCAAAATCAATAGCGATATTCCTTTTGACAACATAAGCCTACCACTAGAATTTCAGATTCCTAGGATAACAGTTTTGAGTTACCTCGAGCACAGACAGACGGAAGGATAGTATCTATTGGTAGCCATCTTTAACAAGCGAATATATCAGAACGAAAAACTTTTAAAAAGTTAAATTTTACGATTTTGTCGTTAGTATTACGTAATTAGAACATTTCAATTATAATACAACATAACTCAATTTTAGTGATTTTAAATCGTAGAGTCAATGCATGCTTAAAAAAAAAAGTATTTAATCTTCCGTCAATTTTGCTTTTCCCGCCATTTGATTTTTCAATTGGTACATTCCACTGTGACGTCGTTGCCAGTGTTTTTCTATTGTGAAATGATTCTGACCTCCAAAGGTAGAAGAAGGAAGCGAAAGAAGGACTGAGATGGACTTGGTTTCTATAAACTCTTGGTTTTTTTTCTCTTAGAGTCCAGATGGAAAATCCACTTATTTCCTCAGGTCAAGGTTTGATCTAGAAATGCTGATTACCTAAATAAAAAAAAAGCCAACAATAATAATAATAAATAAAAAAAATACCTAATCGGAATTATGCATGAAGAAAGATAACTATCTATAACTACCACCTTCGTAAATAAATTTCCCGAAATCTACAACTGGACAGTATTTATTTCTTAATGACTAAATTCAACTCAGGTGAATAATCCGAAATTCGAAGCCTTTTTTTTTTATTTTTTTTAAAAGACGAACAAAGTCTATCTATCTTAGAAAGAATTGTTTTTTTTTGTTTTTTTTTTAAATATACGTTTAACGTGTGTGAATGAATTAAAATGGATAGTAAAAAGCCAACACACATATTAATAATTAAAAACATTCAAAAAACATTAAAAACTACATGTTTCAAGTAGCACCGCTACTCGTTGACTTGCTTTTTTTTTTTTTGTTAGAGCATTTCTTAAAAATATTTCCACAATTCATATTAAATAAGAATAAAACATTTCATAAAAGAAACAGTTACACTATCTTTATTAGTTATTTTAAATGCAATACGTTTCTTTTCGTTTATATGTATTCCATTTTCCTAGAAACAAGACTCATAAAATCACAGTACATGTGTGTGAGTGTGTGACTGTGCCCCCCCCCCCCGTAAGTTTTGAACTGTTGAAATTGATCTTAAAACTTGGCGTACCTATTTAATTACAAGCGCCGATCTAAATTTTGATTGTGTTTTGATTTCGGTCGAGAAATTTGCGCGTTAAGATGAGAAAAATTCGCGTTGATTCGAAGCGAAACAATTTATTTCTGTCGAAATCTAACAATGCAATATTAATCCAATTAAAAACCCTAGTGTATGATTTGATTTTAAGCCAAATCGAAGCACATGCACGAGAGTTCCTACATGAAATAATATTGTATTGTTAGATTTCGATAGAAATTCATTGTTTCGGTTCGAATCTACATTACTAAAATCTTTTATTTCTCTGTCTGTCCAGCGCAATTGTTAATTATTAGTTTCCCTTGCTGAGAAAATCAGATTATATATATTTTTTTTTTTTTCGCCTTGCATGGGATTCGAACTGAGGACCTTCGTCCTCGCAATCAGGAACGCTAACCACTGGACTACTTCTGGTCCCCCAATATCCAATCCTACTTTTATTCTATTTGTTCGCACGCTATCAAATAATGAGTTCATTCAAAAAGGAATAAAATATCACTTTTTGCCGTAACCGCTTGGGATCGATTCTTCTTGGATTATCTCATACTTACCAGGGGGAGACAAGGGGATGACCTTGTTGGATTAAAAAAAAAATTAAGTAAAATGTTTGCGGATGTAATTATTATTTTTTTCAGAAAACTGCCAGTTTATAGTGTTTGTATTAATTACGTATTATAATTTAAAAATAAAGGAAAACGATTTTTCTTTCTTTCTATTGTTTTCACAACTTCAAAATAAAAATTCTGCTGTTAATTCATCTTTTAATTTCAATTCTGTCTTTGTGATCTTTAATAAATTAATTTTAATAATATCGAACCGAGATAAAGCCGTTATCTTTTGTGACTCATCCATTCTCTCTTACGTTTTGTTATTTGAACTGAGATAATTTTTACAAATATTGCTTTCAAATTCCACGATGTTGATTTATTATTGTCTATTAATAGACATCCGTAAAATATTTGCAATCCAATCTCAAGCGGTGGTATTTCTTTTAATGTAGGTTTAATTCAGTTCCTTTGTATGAATTTCAACATTAGTAAAAATCTACATGAAACAATCAATTTGATTTTTTTTAAGTAATTACATGATAATTATTAAATAACGATCCACCAATGACGGATTTAAATAAAAAGGAAATCATGACGTATTATTATCGTCAAAATAGTTTCACATTGTTGCGCGCTATAGAAGTCCGTTGTCTTCTATTGCGCTATTCAGCACCTGTCTCTTTTGTTTTTCAAACAGATTTGCGTCATTGCTACAGTGATTCTCAACTTGGGGTGCGAATGCTCTTCGGAATACCCCAGGAAATAGAGATATCTAAGGGGTTGCATCCAAAATGGTAGATTTTCATTTTTTTATTAAAATATTTATCAGCCATTTAGGAACTTCGTTAGCTTAGGAAAGAAAGGGTATTTTTTTTTTTTGGTTGGATGGCTAGTGTGGGCTTAGGGAATCAAAAAAAGATTGAGATTCAGAGATAACTAAAAATCTGACCGACTCTAGATATCTTGAATAAACAGGTTGAAAAACAGTGATCTGAGATTTTTAAATCAATTCATTTCAAAATTGCCGCACAAAACAAACAAACAAAATCTTTTTTCATTATACAAATCGGATGTGTATATTTATCCTCGCCCAATAACTTTTAAAAATCAGTGAATGGCTCTTGAATTTGCCTTGAAACGGATTGAGACAAATAAACCTTTTTTTTAAAAAAAACTACAAATTTTTCGTGTGGATCCTTGTGAGAAATTTGCCCGTGAAGATGACAAAAATAAAAGCCTCAGAAAAACTTTAGAATCTAAATAATTAACTCTCAATGATGTTAACCAATGAATTTCTGTAAATACTCATCAATTCAATAAAATCTTGCCCGTGCTTTGATTTGATTAAAGTTCAATGGATTCAGACGAATGAACAGAACTGTTTGTAAACTTAAACATTTTTTTTTAATAAGTGAAAAAATTCCTATTAGACTGTTTCAGATATTATAACTTAGAAATAGAGAGTTTTTTCCCCTATTTTCAGGACAACAGCTTTTACTACAGCAGTACTGTTCGTTTTCAAAAGCCAGACTCGCACTCGCGGACGATTCTACTCCGCAGAGGGGTGATACGCTGAGATGGGCACTTTCCTAAGACCTGTTGACTGGATCTGGAACTTTCAGCCCCCCCCCCCCTCGCCCCCCAAAAAACACAATAATTTTCCATAATTCATTCCCGAAAAGCGCAAATAGAATGCAATTACTAGTAAACTAACACTGATAAAAAGTAAACATCCCTCTTTATTTCTCCTCACTCCTATTTTGATGAAGGAGACCTTTTTAAATATTTTATATTTTAAATCGAAGGAGACCTGACGCATGCGCAAAAGCGCTGAAGGTTCTCGTAAACAAAACGAAAGGTAACTTCTTGGACAGTTTTATTTACAGCCGTTTACTAAGATGGCGTAGTTCTTGAAATATAAAACGGAGCCTATAAAGATCTTCTGTTAAAAACAACCAATCTTTATAACATATACCTAATATTTTTTACGCTATTGACCGAGATACTAATGAACAATCAAATCTGACAAAAAGGTTAAGTTTCGGTTTCGATTAACGTCTTAAAAGTTTCAATTTGCATGCATCCTGTTTAACTGATAGACGCTAACAGATAATTTTTGATAACTTCTATAAGGATCTCTTAATTCAATGTTTTGTTAATTTTGGATTAAAGTAACTTTTTTTTTTTTTTAATTTTAATTTCGTAAAGTTTCTAAACCTTTTCTCAAGCAAATAAATCAAATAAATGGTACTTTTAGCCTGTATCCCTCTCATCATTTTGTGAATTGCACTTTATATTTTCTACTTATAATTCAGTAAATAAATTCGAAATTACAATAAAAATTTAGTAAGTGGAAAGAAATTAAGTTCATCCAACGATTATATTCAAATTAAAGCATCAATTCAGGTTAATAATAATAAATAAATAAAAATCCAATTTAAATTAGAAGAAATAAAACTTTAATTCTTACTTACTTATTATTTATATATTTTTATTTGTAATTGTTGTATTTATAAAAATAAATAAGTATAAAAATAAATTTAATATCAACAAAACACGAAATTTTAAAAAAAAGAATGTATGAAAATCACAACAAAACATAAAAATAAAATTATAAAATTATAATAAATTAATCTTTTTAAGGTGTCCGGAAGCTCGTTGAATGTTAATATGTAAGCAATTCTTTGTAACTAATTTTTTTTTTTTAATTTTTATTGATCTAACTAACTTGAATTTTATTTATTTTTTTTTTATTTTTTTTTAAAGTTTGCTTTGATAATTTAATCTGGGTTTAATTATTAGAATAAACTTAAAATTTCATCTAATTTAATATATTGTTATTGTGCTTACTGATTTTGTGTTTAATCAGGCTTATAAATATTCTTATATTTAATTCACCGCAAACAATCATGTAGAAATAAAGCACATTAGAAATGCGTAAGGCTGATGCCATCTACAAATGTTTGCCTTATTTGGGCATGACTTGGCTGATCAGTTACTCCTGAAATACAACGTCAATTTTAAATATATAGAAATATTTTGTTTTCGAAACGGTTATAGGTTTCTATCTGTTATTCAGGAAAAAAAAAAAAAAGTTGGAAATGTATGACATTAATGTAAAAAGTAAAATAATATAGATTACACATTTATTACGCCTACTGAGCTCAGAAGATTGGCGTAAACAATCGATTATCCAGTATGCTTTATTGATGGCTCAGACATTTATCTGAAGAATACATACAAGCTGAGACAGGCGTTTCGAGCTTGTTGGGCTCTCTTCAACCAAGGCTACTCAGCCACTACAAGACCCAAAAAAGGCGTACGAGGTGAATTATTAGTTGAAGATGGAAACCACCCCAATTTGGTTTCAAATAAGTTAAAGTTCTTTATACTTAACACCTTGTTTTATTTCTTAAGATTTAATACTTGCAAAAAGAATGTAGCATAATGTATAGATGAAGTGTTGCGAACTTCGTGAATATGGAACAACTTTATTATTTACATCCCACTCAGCTTGTAATTCTCACTCATTAAAATTAGACATAACTCCTCTTTTTTTTTACAGTAATAATTAAGTTCTTAAGAATCGATATTTACTCAATTTTTTCCCATCAATACTTTGTTTTAATACGGATTCAAAGTCAGTGATCCAAAGATTCGATTGTTCCTCAAAGATCTTAATTCCTACGAACCTTACGAAATGCCAAATTCCTTAGATCTAAAAAGTTGTTTTAAAAATAACAGGAGGACTTCTAAGTTTCCCTAATGTACTCGTAATTTGGAATTGACTGAAAATTTTAGTTATCTACCTATATTTCAAATTTCACAAAAGTCGATTCACTGAGAGTACGAATTTAGTAAATACATGAAACAGGAAAATAATTGAATTTAATAGATTATTAGTTTTTATGACACGCGCAAAAACAAAACAAACACTACTGATCTGTGTAGTGCTGTGTAAGTTTGTGCATAAGTCTTTAGAAAGATCAACGGATCAACGAGTCAATAAAACTAAAGATAAATAATAATAAAGAAAAAAGACTGAAAACTATATGGAGCATGCGCTTTAAAAAAAAGGACAACGGACAGATCGCAGTTTGCAAAACTGCGTTCCTAGATTGAGACAAATGTTGTTTTTTTTTTAACTTGTATTAAATCCAAGAATTAATGATTCCTGATTAATGACTAAAACTGCGATAACAAACATAGAACTAGTATTCGTCATCAACGGGCAGACTTCTGTGGAAGTTTAAGAACACTCTTCTTTGAGCAGCTTTTTTATTTTCACCTTTTTTATGGACGCCCTGTATTTCAGTTGACAGAGGAAAGCTTTGTAATAAAAAAAAAATTAGGTATTATTTTCTTTATTACTAAGTTTTAATTAGTATAATTATTTTTACATTAAAAAAATAACTATTGATGTTCAAGTGAGATCGACGCCATTTTCCATCGAATATTGTACGTCTCGACAGGATTACGTAACTTGCAGACGATTAAAAATTCACAACATTCCGATTAATTCGCTTGCCTGTTTTATTTTTATTTCCCTTAAACTTCGTCCAAATTTTGAATATTTTAATTTCACTTAAAAAAAAAAAAGCTTTACACAAAATAATTCTGAACGGATTCAAGTTATGCGTATTAAGAAATCTCAGGATACTATTTTGCTAAAAAATTATATAAATCCGGTTTTTTTTCAGAGCGTGTTGCAACAGTTCAGCTTTAGATGGAAGTCGAAGGCACTCGAAATGTCGTTGTGTCTTGGGTGAAATGTTCAAAGAACCACCGAAACACCTTTCGAGAAATTCGCATTGCCAAGCACCTACTGCCTGCTTTGCTGATTGCATTTGAACCAAACAAGAAATTCATGGCAGCGATGGTGGACGACGTCTGTTTGTTTCATCTTCAATTATTAATCCATCTCCCATTATTGCTAAATTCTTTTCTACGCTTTGGGTTTAATTCATTCCATTGTCCTTCTCTTCCTCTCCGTTTAGGGCCATTAAGACATGCAAATTTTAGTTAGAAAGTCTTTTAGAAAGATTCAACAACAGTTAACAAAAAAAAAAGGTATGTTTATCTTTGATCTTAGCTGTGAGTGAAAAAGAAGTTTAACTGCATTTGAAG